>JAYRBT010000082.1:95222222-95277340 GCA_036023395.1 Myiotriccus ornatus
CTCCCTGTGTGCTGCGTGGTCTCTGTCTCCTGGCATAGGTGCCTCCGCCGCCTGTCCCGGCCACGAGGGACGGGCGGTGGGGGGGTGATCTCAGCCCTGGAAACCTTCTCAGAGCGGCCGGGAGGGACCCACCAGAAACCCAACAAAACTACAACAGATAAATGTCCCATGGTATGCAGTAATGCATAACTGATAAGCACATGTAAACAGTCATAGCAGAAATAAGTGGATTCTTCAATTCAGAGCATTTTTTGTCTATATCCTGTGAAGTAAGGAAATATTAAATCTCTCTGTATGAATCACTTTCTAAAAATAGCTTCATACTTGAAGAACAACTGAAGCAGTACAAACTTTAACTTGAGGGCCATATCAAACATAATTTATGTCAGAGAGCAAAATTCTCTTAAAAAAAATCTTATTTGATTTTTTGCTTGTGCTACTTGTTATTTTGCATACATAGGTAAGGGGCAGCACAGAAAATGAAGTGTAACAAAAATAAACACAGACAACATTCTTGAACACAAGCAATTCCTTTATTAAATAGCAGAAAAGGTTCAATTCAATATGGAGTCTAAAATTTTGCTACTAATATAAATGGAAATGAGATATAAATGTGATAAGGGTTTCCTACTGTTTGTTCTTCAATTTTTATTTCATTATATACTAGCAACTATTTTTAAGAACTGTTATTAAATTTTTGATAAGGGTTCACAGTTGCCCAAAATCAACCTCATAATGTGTCTTCATTTAGACATATGCAAGGCGCATTTTATCAGATATCTGTGCCCGTCTCAGGCCTGTATTTATAGTTAATAACTTTTATTTTTTGTAGAAAGGAGGTCCAGATGCAGGTAGAACGTTTTAGAAACAACTATAAGATAGGACAAGTGCAACAACTGCAGGCAGTCTGTTTAATAAATGTTACAAAAATGAATGCTCGTATTAATCTCTCTACTGTAAATTGTTTCTTTTATGATCCCTTGACTTCTACAACTTCTCCAGGCTTCATTAGGCTCAGGCCAGCCCACTGAAGCAAGTAGTAACCATGTTCACAGGCCATCAGTTCAGAAACAGCCCAGAAGACGTTGTGAAGTGAAAAGGATCCTGCATTTGGAGGGGGAGACATGCAGGGCAGCCTGGGTATGCTGTGCCCCTGTAACTTTACAAGATCAACATGGAGAACCTTTGGAGGGCAGAGAAAAACTTGATGTCAGGATGAGCAGGAAACCATGGGCTTGTCTTAAAAAATGAAAAGAAAACACACAAGTAAGGAGGAAATTAAAGTACATACCGGGGAGAAGTTATTAACAGCTCTATTGAATTCTTATAATCAATTCCCTTAAATGGAAAGATAGTTGAGTTTAGGGCAATGGTTTGCAGCAGAATATCTTCTTGCAGTGTCTTGAATTAAAGGCAAAAACAGTACTGTGAGGCTGCTTTCATGAGATGACTTGTACCAGAATGTTTTGTCTAAAAAGAGAATAAGGTGGTGAGCGAAGTTGAGCAGAAAATGCTGACGGTGGAAAGGCCTGTCCAGTGGAGCACTGACTGAGGCAGGTACACATGGCAATGTATAACCTTGAAGCAGGACCTTGCATCCCAAGTGCCATTGGCTGAATATTCTGAGACAATATCTTGGAGAACAAATGAACATCTCTACTGTAGGTAGCCAGAGTTGTCCTACAAAGAAAGAGCCACTCCTCGTCATAGGAAAAAATTAAGTGAATCCTTTAGGTTGGAAGATGAGAAGCTTGCTAAAGAGGTCATGAACTTCCTTATATAGAAGAAAACGAAGTTGTATATGGAGATAAGAAAACAGCTGTAGACAAAAACACCAAAGTTTCATTTGTCTAAAATCGAAGCAAAACACTTCACGTTTATCATATAATAATTATTCTGGTGTACTTTGAGCCAGCTGGAACTGAAGTGCCAGGCTGCCCTGAAGTTACTTTCAGATCAACCATCACTAGCAGGAACAGTAGGACTGATAACTTCAAGGAGAAGTAGGTTTTTATTTGTTTTACAGACCAGTTTGGCAGCTTTAAATGTGAAAGCAGTTATTCATGAGTTAGCATTTTGAGGGTATGTCTCTCAGATGCAGTCAGTGCTGAACAAGACAGAAAACCAGGTCATGTACAGTCATGAGAGGTAAAAAACAGCAACTTGGGAAAAGTGCCATGTTAACATTTGTTCACTGATCTCGCACTGGACCTGGGCTGTTTTCAAGTATTTTTACTGAACTGGGTGTTGGATATACATGAACTGGCACACCATTATTATAAAAATTTAGTGTAAAGTCAATTTTGTAATTTTTTGATAGCTTACTGCTGTTGTTTGGTGCTTTTCCTCCTATTTCCCCATCCTAGAGTTGGATTGAGTTCTTGACACTGTCAGTTTTCATTTCTGTAAACAGCAATTACTGAACCTTCTGTTTACCCAAAAGGGTCACACAGAGGCAGAGAAATTGAAGCTAAACTTATTTTTTACTTAAAAGCAAATCTAATCATTTCAGGTTGATTTTATAATTATTGAGAAGTCATTTTCATTTATATGTCTAGCTAGATATAGCAGTATTGTTCCTATTCAGGTTGTCACACCAATTGTGTCTTTCAAAGTTTATTTTCTTTGTTAATATGTAGTCATTTGTTGATGTTGTTATAATTTCTGAAATGGGCTTAGTTTTCCTAAATCGTGGAGTCATATTATTATTTATACAGCCAAATCTGTAGCAAGAACTTAAGAGTTGGTATTGACAAAGTTTGTAATGAACCTAATGCTACTGAAGGTCATTCTAGTCATTCTGATCATGAAGTTCAGAATTATGCCCTCAGAGGACCCCCAGAGATGGATAGTTAAGGGGAAAAGTCACAAAGAATTAATCAGAGAAGCAAAAGAAAAGACCTGAAGTTAAGGAAGCATGGAAAGGCTAAGCCTAGAGACAAATGAAAAAGGAATGGGGGGGAAGCAAGTCTACAGTAAAGAGAAAAACAAAATCATAACCAGAAAATAATGATGTAGAAAATGGTATGTTGAGCATGTTGCTAGCACACAGCACAAACTGTACTATGATTCTTTCAGAAGACTGCCTTGTACTATCTTGAAGCTTATGGTAAAACCTTCTCAGTTATGGTGAGGCTTCTCAGTTATGCATTTACAGGTAAAGCTGCATCCTGTTTTGCACTTCACTCAAGAAATCAGCCTCCTTGTTAAAGACAATTTATCATACTATCTACAAACTTCAACATGTATAAATGGAAATAAACTGAACTTTCTTCTTTGTCATCTAAGAGGTATAAAACACAGGAACAAGAGAGAAATCACTATTTCCATAGTAATTTTCCAGAAAAAATTACTATTTTTTTAATGTGTTTTTACGCTATTTTCCTTGATATTACTTAAACTTTTTCTTTAAACTTTTATCTTTTCTTTAAATTTAACAATAAGTTTCCTCTAAAGTTTATATTCTCTGTGTCTGTGACTATTACCATTGGGATATTATCATTTGTAGTAGTGATATTACTGATAATAACAGTAATAATAATATCTAAGTATTTTTACAACAGAGATTCAAATTCAAGACCAATTTTAACCTTCAAATATTTGAAAATAATCAAATTTAATAAAATTAAGATAATTAACAGTCTTTTAAATAGTTGATACCACTGTGATCCCTTTTGTCAGAAGCTAGAACTGATTATTTTTTCAGTTTGTCATCATAAAGAATAAAAAATATAGTTTAACAACACCACCAAACCTAAGCACTGGGGAAAAAACCAAAAACAACAACAACAACAAAATAAATGCAAAACCACAAACAAAAACAAACAAACACACAAAACCCCCCAAACCAATTCAAGACCTAACACTGACATAAAATGTTGGGATACCTAGATTTATTTTTACATTTCTCTTTTTTTTTATGCTTCTGCTCAAGTGTTGCACATTTACATTACACAGAAAAACTACAATGTCTGGTGTTTTTATTACTGAAGAGAGGTGAAATTATTGCCACAGAGCTCACGTGGATGGGAAGGGTATAGAAAAACATAAAAATTGCTGAGAAAATGGACGACTTGGTATGTTGAACTAGTTAATCTGTTGGAGAGCTACAAACATATAGGTTTTTGTAGCTATAACCTGAAACTAGTTGTCTGTGGTATGACCACAAGGGAAGGACTGACCTATGGGCTCAGAGATATCACAGTGCTCTCACCTCACCCAGGAACCTGGTGCTGACTGCAGCCTCCCCTGCCTGCAGCCTTTGCACCTACCAAGTGCTCTTCAAAGGCTAGTGGCCAAACCTCTGCAACCTCCCTGCTCAGCCTTCAGAGCTGTGGGAGTGAGTACTGCTCCTGGATCTGAGCACACTGTTTCCTTGGCTTTTAGGACCAACTGAACCATATTAGCCTGGGCAGAGAAAACCAGTGCAGCACAGCCTACCCTGTCAGACAAACAGAGGCCTTTTCTCAAACTGCTCCATGTCCCAAAGCACTGTCACACCACCCTGCTTCTAAATAGAACACTTTCTGATTGATGGCAGCTCTTCTGCTGAACTGTTAGAGTTGGAGTTTCTGCCCTTTTTTCTGCCTTCCTTCTCCTGAGCCATCTGTCCACCCACGCACTGCCCATATGCCGCATCATGCACAGCTGTGGTACTTTTGTGCTGTATCTTCTTTCATTCCAGATCTGGTTCTGTTCTGTTCTTTCTATTCTTTCAATAAATTCCAGGAAAGATGACCCATACGATTTTTACCAGTTTTTTACCTTGTATAATCATTCCATGACAATACACAGAACGTGTATAATGTTGGTGAACATGTGTAATGTTGGCAAATAGATGCAGTACTGGTGAGACATGCTAGATCTAAATGCAGATGTTTGTAATACTCAGAAACAAATGATCCGGGTGATCCTTGTGATAAGTGTGTGTTCTTCCATACCATTCTACCTGGTAGCCTCATGAAATAATAGTACTCCCTATCACAGTGTGTCACATACAATTCCTTGACAGTAACAAATTGTAAACTTGAAAAAGCAAATTTCCTCCCTTACTGCTAATATGCACTAAGTCTCACGGCTGTTGCTTCTGCATTTAATATGTTTGTTATAAACTAGTGTTCAGGTATATTTGTGTTCTTTAGAGGAAGATTAGTTAAAAACTGGGCTTATCAGCAGTACCAAAGCAGTTTACATCGCCAGGGCTAGGAAGCCCAGAAGGCAGGTATATGAAATCACTGATGCATGGGGACCAGAAATCCTGGGTATGTCATGGCAAAGCCTAGCTGACAAGACGATTCAAAAGATGAACTTTCAAGGGATAGACAGTCACATCGATGTACATCACTGCATTGATATCTCGTAATTAGATAAAGGTAAATCCTAGGTCTCCTGATTGGAAACCCATGCTGAAATTGTCAAAGTAAAAAGGCATCTTCTGATGCTTTCAATTGCAGATTTATTCATTGGACATTTTAATGGTTGCTTCAGAGATGGAAAATAATAAAAATAATAATAAAAAATATTAAGGTGCTGTGATATTGTTCAAAAGAAATAAAGGGGAAAACTTCAACCTGAGCAACTGAATAATATCAGTTTGAAAGGTTTTAACACAGGACTAGTAAAAGGATTTGGAGCTGGAAAGCTTTTTTTATAATATCTGCTTTCATTTGGCTCAATTAATAGCTAGGATGGAGACTGGAGGCTCAAGGGACCACCATGAAAATGTGGATAAAATGTCTTATTGATCTGGCAATGCTTCTCATGAAGAAGAGTTTAATGCATTGATGTACCCATAAGAAAAGGATATTGGTTTTTTTAAACCTGTACTACACCTGACGGAATGACAATTTATGAAACAGATAGCAGCAATCATTAACATCTCTCTAAGCCACTTTTCAATATATATCCTCCACATGAAATCATGTGAATGAAATAGATTTTTATGAACTGTATAAAAACAGACAGAACTGTACAACTATGACCACGTGCCCGTCTCAAGCACTCTCTTCTGTTTCTGGTTTTAATTATTTTTCAAGAACAGAGAGAATACAGTGGAATCAGTGAAAGTGGCATTTCTACTTATACTCACACACTTTTCTTTCTAAAAGAGAGACTAGACCAAGAGAGACCTGAAAATCATATCTAAGTCAAGAGAGAATAAAAAGCCTCCTTTTTCATTATTTCTTCTGAAGACAATTTCTTCTGAAGTAATGATGAGGCTGTTAGAATTAATTCTCTTGTGCTAGAGAATCGCAGCTTTCCCATCAGCACTTATATCTTGCTTAATTTAACTACTAAATCTAGAGGGGTGAAGTTTACTTCTTAAATAGTATAAAAGATTCTTATCAAAGTTGTTTTTCTATGATGAAAGTCAAGGAGCATTCAGTGTCAATTTGATTCCTGCGCAGAGAGAAGTGTGGTCTCAGATCAGGGAACTGTACACTTGGACCAAACTTACATAATGTCAGGTTTCTTACTCTATTTAGATGAGCACACTTACCTGTACCTAGACCTGCAGAGTATTCTTATTCAGTATGCATTTGCTTGCTTCTGGATATAAAGTTCACGCTGAATCCCAAAGATCAAAAGCTCTTTTCACTACATCCTGAGTGCACATTTGAAGTACTGAACAGGGCTGGGCTGGGCTGTCCCAGGTCCCCAGAACTGCTCCTGTTCTCTCCATGCAGGATGGACCAGTCTGTTCATCTCTTTGGTTACTGACTACAGAGAGACTCCATCATGATATAGGATGCCCGAAGTGTAGATGTATGGCTCCAAAATTCAGATTCCAGTGCACTAACCTTTGGTAGCCGAGCCTGCCAGATTGAGGAAGTGGGCAACGGGGCAAACCTAAAGAAGCTTCCAGGCACTTATGTTTTTTGCAGAAGAGGAAAGCCTAAATGCAATAGTTGTGCAAGTGAAACCTTGAGGTTTCTAGTATCTATAGTGAGATAATGAAATTAATAAAAACAGATTGAGAGGTAAGGCTCTACCTTCCCGGTACACAGCAGGAGAGAGGTGTGCTGTATGATTCTGTTCATACTGAGGTTTGAAGGTATCTTCACAGAAAGTACTCATTCAGTACTCCTATCAGCTGCCTATATCACATACCGTGCATGTTTCTGGAACGTAGGGAAGTGAAAAGGAATTTCAGTGAGTTTTTATTAAACATAAAACTGTTGTTTAAAAAACAATCTGAAGAAATTTCTAAATAAAAAACTATGCACCATGCATTCGGAAAACTACCTTAAACTGCTTCTTTATGCCAGTTCTCTTTTGTAAACAAAACCACTTGCACAACCCAGAGTTAGTTTTTAAAACTTTCAGTGTCATTTTCATTTTATATGAGATGCTTCTCATGGAGACATCTTTAAAACCACTCTATCAATCTCTGTCAGTTTCTCAGAGCACTCATTAGTGAAATGTCACCTTCCAAGTTCCTCACGCTGGGACTTTAGACGGCTTCAGCTGTGGAAAATAAAACCTTAAGAAAACATAATTGGTACACTTAGTTAAATTCACTTAAAGGTAGAATCATGACCGAAAAGAGACTAATAAGTATGTTAAAATACTGTAAGTATGGGGATGAGGGGGGAAGTGCTTTGGTTTCTTTGAACAAATTCAATATTTGACTATCTCATTTTCCCAGTGGCCACCTTTAAACTTCTGCTGAATTTTAAGTAAATAGTCCCACATTATGCGGTGTCTGAGGTCTCTGTTCTCCCTGTAAGGCATATTTATGTAATTAGCAGAGAGATTCTAGTGTAAGACTCTCACAAAAAGGCTTCTGAATGAAATATTTTCCAGTGGAAATATAATGAGAAGTTTTTAAGTGAGAAGGCATCTAAGGGAGAACAACACCGAGAGTCTGGATGTTCAGCAAACAACTGGTAAAAATACCTGGATAGTTCTGAGGCACAGAGCCTCAAAACCAGAATTAAATGGATAATCTGACCAATTAAGAGTGTTACTGATCTCCACACTCCCTTCTAGTCCTTGGATTCTCTAGTCAACCATAGAAAACATAGAAATTATACCCAGCTCACCCAGCATAGGGTCAAATGGCTGAGGAATGTTTCTGACAGTGAAACCAGTGTGCTGTGAGTTTATGTATTTAGAACAGGGCTTGTAACATCCTGAATCAGCTTTTGAACATCTGCCTGATGCATACTTCATCCTACAAAAAGCAGAAATTTTACCTGAATATCACTTGTCTCTAAAGAGAAAGAAAACCAACAAAAAAGTATTTCTTCTTACAACTGGGGAATCAAGTCCTATATTAGTATGTTAGATAGCTGCTAAATACACTTAGTAACTTGATGTCATCAAAGCACTTGGGCAGAGCTCCTTTGTGTCACTGGAGCAATAAAGAGCACAGCTGGGAGGCAAATACTTGGGCATGAACAACTGTGTAAGTATATGTATGCATACATGTACATTACAGATGTTTAGAGCCAAAGGAGTTGTGCCTGTCATGAGAAGTTCCTTCCAGGATTGGCAGTTCTGGGGGACAGACTGGTTTTCCAGGTCACAGATTTATACTTAAGACTGTAAAGCTCATTCTTGCTGTGTGCCTACTTCCTTTGGGAATCTGACTGACATAATACTCAGTAATGGGAGGTATCAGATGAAGATTAAAAGAAGGCACCTCTGTATTCAGCAGGAAAATATGTAGTAAAATTAATTAAATAAGAGCTTTAAATTTCCAAGTATCCGATTTTATAGAATGGTTTATTTTCTGTGTAACTGAGCTCTGAGGATTAACTTCTCTGATTTCATAATGTCTTATGTTTTTACCTCTTCTGTTTCCTTTTAAACTGAAATTTTGATGAAGCTGATTAAGTCATCAACTTTGTCTGCTAGGTACAGGGAAGAGCTATCGTACAGGATTTAAAAATAGATATGATGACACCTAGTGGCACTGGAAAATAGTCATTCTTAAAGACAAAATGCAATGTAGTTTAAATCCCTCCATATAAAGCACCTGAAAAGGTTGTCTGTGATTATGCTTCACTCATTTTAATATAAGAATGTGCAATGTTTTGAAATTTCATTTCTACATTTTCATTTTATTAGAGAGAAAAAATAAATAAAACATTGTTCTCAGTACAGAAAATAAAATGATTTTTTGAGATTCTTGTTTGCTACCAGGTCACAATGACCTCTCAAAAAAAAGATTCTAAAGAAAAACAGTTATCTCCGTATGTAATTTTATCACACTGATGAGATATCAAGGCTTAACTGTTCGTCTTTCCTAAGGAAGTTAGTTCCACAGTAATAAATAAAGATTACAGAATTTCCTCCTCTGATAACTTACATTACAGGAGACAAAAAGGCTTGACGGGGGATTTTAAAGTTCTCTTTATTTTTGCAACTTTAATTATCTCTGAATATGATAAGACTACTAGTTGCTTACAGAACCTGCATGAACGTATAACTCATATTCAATTTTCCCAATTCTTCAAGTAATAATTAGTAGTATTGAGTAGAAGTAATTAATAGATTATCCAAAATAATCTGTTATCACTTTTATTATTCAATGTTTTTAAATATAGAAGCAATCATCAAATGAATCAACATTTCATGTAGGATTTTCAGATATCTCTCTACGAGCTCTTAACACAGAACACATCTAATTCCATGTACCAAATAGCATCTGAATCATGAAACAAAATGTAAATTACCTTAGCATTTCTAGCTTTGTAATTTAAGGACTCTGCCAGCTTTCTATTCTTGTTTTTCCAAGAGTCTCTTGCCATTGAAAGAGACCCAAAAGAAAGCATCCCTTCCTCACAATTCTGCCATTTCATGGTAACACCTCTTCTGTCATTAGGTATCTGAGATAGCTTGGTTTGCCTATTCTGACTTTTTCCTCTCATGTGCATACACTGTGCTTTACCCTCAAAGGTATCTGGCATTCGTCAAGAGTACCAACACCCAAAAAAATAAAAAGGAAAATCAACGTATTGAGGCAGAAGGTGAGAGGTTATTAATCAAACAATGGAATAAAGAACTGTCTATAAAATAAAAGAGAGATGTATAATTCCTATTTATGGAGTTTTACTGGATTTTATGTGATCGGAAGATAAGCATGTATATAGCAATAAAGAATAAGACCCCTACTTGCCTGCTGTATGTTTCATTAGACAGTGGATAATAAATCTGAGTTCATCTCCATACTAACGCCTGCAGCAAATTAGTTTTCTAAAAAAATATGGAGGAAGGTACTACATAATAATATCTTAGTGTACCAGTTCTGCGATGGATTTTCAAGTGTGACAAGAAATACACCACACTTTTCACAGGATGGTGCCACAGGCTCATACAGCCAAGGAAAAAGGTGACACTACTCTGCATTGCTGTCATCTTGCATTTTGTTGTTTACAGAGTACAATCCATTAGCTACAATTTTCTGCTGTAGACAATGATACCTTTAAGTCTCTTGAATTTTTTCATACATGTCAATAGTACAAAAGACAGAAAGAAAGTCACAAAAAGACACAGGAATGACATAAAAATTTTCAGAAACAAAAAGTGACACCGTTAAAGTCAGTGTCACTGACTTTAATTTGGTTCCTTTATCCGCTAAGTTTATATGACAGTTATCTTTTCAACAAAAAGAAATATAACAATTTTAGATCCTGAGAAGAATACACACACAAACATTTTTGTTTTTAAAAAGCCACATAGTTATCTTTAAAACTCCTCATGTTTATTTGATTATGAGTACACCCCAGTATAGAAACACTCATCAATGAATTAACTTACTAGCCCTCAGTTCCAGGGTAATGATTTTACCCAGTGGTAAAAACAAAACCAAACTCACCTTCTCCGGTCTCTGACTGGTGATTGATCATGCAGAGATAGTATATTTATGGAAGAATTCCTTTACGTACCATGAAAACTGCAAAGAAGCAAGAGTTAAAACACTAATAGCAGGAGTTAGGAATCTAAAACACAAGCACCATGTGGGTGGTGTGAAGAAAATCAACTCCACCCCAGCCAGAACCAGTACTGTGGTTTCTTCAAGAGTGTGGCAGAATGCATTAGGAGCACCTTCCGGGTAAACTCCATGATGCCAAGGCACAATATGTCCTTAGGAGCTTGACAAAAGGAATCACTGCTTTACCCACTATACCTTGTCTAGGTTTTCATATGAGATGTGTGGGAAGCTACATTAAATTAAACTCATTACAATGAGTAATTTTAAATGAAGACAGATATACTGCACAAGTGCCTGTATTTTGAGAGTAGAGAGGACTCTTAGACTTCAAGTGTCAAGACGTAATATACTTTAGAGAAGGCTTTGGGAAAGGAAAGAACAAAGTCCTGAATGGAAACATTGGATGCAGCATGCTCTAGTTTCTATAACCAGCAAGCTGGGGAAAAAGAGGTAAAATCTCTTCTGTGTGTCTATCTATAGTTATTGATATAAATAAGGATATGAATGTAGATATAGTTGGACAAATATTGGCATTGACAATTTAATAATAAAAGAAACAAGTCATCTTTTCAGCCCTGTCACCCAGTAATGTCCACCCCCAAAAAGAGACAGAATCACTTCTAATTCTTTCAGTGAACAACAGAGAGTACTCTGGCTGGCCTGTCCTCACTGGCAAAAAGGACAGACTGAACTGATAGTTGCCTCTTATATTTGACTTCCGTCATTCATCATGTAGAAGGACAAGATGCAAGAGAGTACTGCAGTATAAATATTAAAGTCAAAACTTTGGATTTGCAGTAAAAAATCCAGTAGAAATACTGGAACTTAGATCTCAAGACTCCAGGCTAAGAACATAAAGACTAGGTGTTTAATTAGAAATATTTGTATCTCTCCATTGAATTAAGTTAGCCATATGCTTATTCTACTTAATCAAACCTGGCATGGTATAGCAAACTTGGAGCAGTCATGTATCTTAAATTCTTCTATCATTTAGTATACAAAATCCGAAGTATTTATTGTGTTACTAATGTGTCTGTTATTAGCAGATAAATGAATGAAATACAAACAGGATACTCAAGTAAATTGCTTCAGTATTATAATTCATTTCCCAAGGTATCAATTAGGTAAGTTTTAATTACAGACAATTTCACAGTTTTAAGTTGCAGCTTATTAAATTATACTGGTAAGACCCACTAATGATGTTGCAAGCAATAGGAAAAATAAAATCTTTCACAGTTAATGAGAATAGATTTTATTTCAAATGTTTAAAATAAAGAGAGCCATAGTGGTTTTAAATATATTAATATTAATAATCATAATCTATGAATTACATAGTCCTTTGGACTGTTAACTCTGTATTCCAAGCATATTTATTTTACTGAAGGAAAAGGAGGCAGGCTTTTCAAAGACATTAATTTAGGAATACAAAATGTTCAGTTGGAAACTCATTTGTTTACACGTACGTTTGCCAGCTTTTTCCCATTAATAAGTTGAAATCATCTCAGATTAATTTTATTGGAAATTTCATTAGTGTTTGTAGACAAATGATGTTTACATGGGAGCAGGATGTGTGAGACTGTGCCCGTTCTGGATTTTCCATTTTTTCTTATCCATTCCTATCCATTTGTATCACTGTCCATTCTCTTGTGCTTGATCCCTCGTAAGAACATGTACTCCACTCACAGAATATCTCCCAGAGGTCGTTTTGACACCTTGGTTCATATTTCAGAGGTTTTCAAGTCTCATTTCTGCAAAACAATACTACACTATGATGGAAGTCTTTGAATAGGCCCCAGCCAAGCAGAAATCCCAAAGATGCAAAGATCAACTTAGAAACTACCATTTGTCACTCATCTGCATCTCAAAAGAACCATGTGCTTCAAAAGAGCAGTATTTCTTCAATAGGATAGACTGAAATAGAAAAAAAAAATGAAGAAAATTCCTCACAGAATATCGCTAGAGTAAAATCAAAGTCAGGATCTTGAAAATAAATATCTCAGGAAACAAGCGGGGGTTTGTGACAGAAGCAGTAAATTCAGTGAAGTACGTGTGAAATAATTCTAAGGACTCTTCGTCATCCATTGATACAAATAATGACACTCTTTCTCATGTCACTGTCAGTAAGGGTACATTATGGAAATTTAGAGTTGCATAGAAGAGAGATTTGTGGTAATTATCATCTCCGGTGATATTCAGAAACAATGATTTTTTATGTTTAATTGACATTTGCTGGAAAGATAGCAAAACCAGAACACATATTTCACAACACCACATATCTTTCAACAGATCATTCAGTTTCTTCTGTTTCATTTTTTTGTCACAACAGTGAGCAGTAGGATGAATAGCACTTCTCTGAAATGACCCAAGAAAGCTTTTATTTCCCTTTTTTCCCCCCCTAAAGTATACATACTGTTTGAATATGAATTAGTCTATTCAAATATGTATTTATATAAAATTAAAAATGCTATGTGGACTAAAGGTTTTCCTCTAAAGCACATATGAGTTTCACTCCTACATTATATAAAATCAGTGGTTTATATGTGTCTCTCTAGAAAGTCTGATTGTCATCTTTAAGTAGAAATTAGTAATTGGGACATAATTTTGCCTCTGAGATGCTCAGCTCATTTTTTGTGTGTGTTTCCAGTTCAGACTGCACAAAAGTGAGACAATCAGCGGTAAGTGAATACAAGTCCTTAATTTTCATCAAGAAGACAACAAATACAGTACATAAATGACACCTACTGAAACTGCCTAGGTTTTTTGACTGAAAAGACTACTTCCTTCCTCACAAATAAGGAATGCCCAGCTCAGCACACCTTAGTGTGCTACACAAAACTGTTTGGTCTTCTTTTGCATACATCATTCTGTTCATAGATTCCAAAATCCTTTAATATAGTTGTGAGAACTAAGTGCACAGTAGGTTAAGCTTTTAGTGAGACTAATGACATACATACCTCACATATGACAAACATATAATAATTCAATTTTATGTCCAGAACTTTGCTCTTAACCTATAGTCCTCAGGCCTAAAGTTTGGCAGGCTGGTCTATAAGGAATTGAATAAAACAAGCCCATGCTTAAATTTAATAGACATATATTCAAACTTCCGCTGGGAAGTGTTTCTATGTCCACAGATTAAATGGAATCTTCATAATGACTGGTCTGCTCAGGACAAAATCACAACAAATAAAATCACTAGTGTAAAAGACAAACAGGATTACACAAAGGGATATAAAATGCTGTTCATATTACAAATGACAAATTCAAGGGTCTGATGTTTGATATTTACATGTACTTTTTGTATAGCACCAACTAGACTGCCTCATAATTAGAGACAACTCCCAAGAGGTAGAAAGTAATTGCTCATTTGTAAATGAGGTACTTCTGGATCAAGAAGTGATTAAAATATTTATATTGCACAGCTTGTTCAATTCACTCATATAATCAGATTAATTTACTTTAATTCACCATGCATCAACATTTACATGGTTTTCCTCCAAAAAATGGTACTTGAAATAGAATAGCTTTTTATTACCTGTTTTGCAGCTTAATAATGTCAGTGTGTGGGGTGGATAGATGGCTACTGCCTCATTAGCATTTGTTATTTACTCTATAAGCATTATGTTGTGTACTGGACATGAAAAATTTATAGGTACTTCTTATGAAATAAATCTCAATCTGGAATCTTCAGAGAATACAGTTTGAATTAATGAAGATTCACTAGTAACAAGTATGTATTATTTTGTGAGTCCTGGGGAAAAAATGTAATTTTTTTTCTTCCATCAAATCAAAGTTTTCATATCTGTTTTTGTAAAACCTGATATTGTACTCTGACCTTTATTTACAAACTAAAATCTACTGTAATTTATGTTGATTTCTCTCCCAAAGTATTTAAGACAATAAATTAACTAGAGTGCAAATATAAATACTTGTTGGATACCTGAAATTCATCTCAACCTCTATCTATCTATCTATCTATCTATCTGTATATCTATCTATCTAAAAGCATAAGCCCATGCAAATAGTGTGCATTGTCAGTGTCAGGGCCAGTAAGTACATTGTTTATGATACAAAGTGCCCAGATGTCCAAGGTGGGACTTTCATGAGTGTTATTAAAGAGCCTGACAAAAACTGTAGTAGACACATTTCCTCTTCAGATTGAACAGATCTGTCTGAAGCTGAACTGCTTGGAGTTCAGGCCAGCCTTTACAGTCTTATTGTTTTAAGCTAACTCGGACATATTTCTCCAGCTTTGCTGTTACAGCAAAGTGGATACAACCCCCACTAAATTTACTAACAGTGGCAATACTGAGAAACCTTACCAGATCTGGGGACGTTGCATCATTTAGTATCTTTCCATATTATGTTCCACATGGATGTATATGAAAAAGGCATTTGGGGCAAGCAGAAGGCACTTTGTATTCTGATGTAGCCTGTCCTTGTTCCTGTGGGAGTCTGTGGTTACAGGACAAACCAGCATATTGAGGCTTAGACTTCCTGCAGACTCAATAAGCTGATTAAAAAAAAAAAAAAATTTAAAAAGGCTCTGGCTTTAAAACTGGCAAGATAATATCCAAAAACCATTATTGACCATGAGCTTATATTGAAACCTTTCGTTAATCTCCAAGGAACTACTGTGAAAATGTTACAGAAAGTAAAATATATTCAATAAAGATTAAAAGTAGGTATTTCTAGAGTCAAAACAGTGGCTATCAATCAAAAGTATAGCCTTTTACCTTGTTTACCATGTTTACCTTTAATGTGATCCATAGAGGTGGGATGGCTGACTAAAGATACAGCTCTGGAGCAAATCGAAATGTTTTATTGCATCTATTTGAAGTACCAATTTCTTAGGGGTTTTCTGACATATTTGGTTAAATTATATTAAAACTTCATGCATAATTATTATTAACTACATGTGTACCAGGGACTAATTAGAATGTGGGTGAAATAGAAGGATATAACTTTTTTCCTGCAGTCAATGGAAAATGTGATACATAGGAATTTTGATCTCTTGGTTTTACAGACACCTTGCCCACACTTCAGATAAATAAACCTCAAAGCAACAATAGCTCCGTGATGTGACTTTAAACTAAATATTAAATGAAATCTCTGAGTTACAGTATTTATTTGCCTTCTATATCGATGCAGATGGACAATGTCCAGTGGACAGCTTAGGGCAGGGGATCTGCAGTGAGTCTTGTTGCCTTCAGGAAAGGAATAGAACTCTGTACGTTCAGTTCTGTCAGATGCAGGCTGCCTAGAGTGTCTGACTGCATAAAAGAAAATAAAACAGACAGTTCTCCAGTATCAGACTAAATGATACATCCTAAGAGACTTTGCTGTGGTTTGTTAAAAAAAGAGAGGGAAAAAAAAATAGGTTACAGGAATGTACTTGCTAAAACAAAAGCCTACAATGTCCCTGTGACCAGCAAAGGGCCTTTACAGTCACCCTTAGTATTTTCACCTCTAGGCATAGTTCTCAGACTTCTGGCATACAAATTCTGAAAAAAAGGGTCCATAAACAAATGTGATGAGACTTCAGTGAGAAGCAGTTTCTCTCTGGAAAGAATTGTAAGGAAATTTGAAACTATAAAATGGAAAAGAGGGTAAATAAAGACACTGTTATCATAAAAAGAAAAAAATAAAATCTTTATTACTATGATTTGCAATAATTAAGGCTGAAATTAGTTGTTGTAAGTTTTAGTCATACTGACATTTTTCCTTGGGATCTTTGCTTTTTATAGTTAACTGTACCTTTGATCGTTAGTTTTTTTACCTCCTACTTCTAATCTGTAACAAAAATAACAGCAGAAACTTGTTCAAAAAAAGCAGCCACAAGTTGATTTCCTCTTTTGCATATTTCAGAATGAAAAATACACTAACAAAAATATCTCTTCATAAATGTGCATGTGCAACACTGTATTCGTGCTTGATTAGGTGCTGTTACTTTTTGGTCTGTGTTTGGCCCAGCCACATGAGAGAGTGTGTTCGTTTCTTGCCAAGTTATGTGAAAACAAATACTGATAAACGAGGAATTCCTCCTTGAAGGAAGCATCTTGTATAAACTGAAATTAACTGGGGTCTGGCTATTGGCTGATGGCCCCCCAAGGACATTTGAAGGAGAAAGTAAAGAGGAGGAGGATGAAGTAAGCCCCCAGACTCATTTAGGAAAGACCCCAGAGGTGCAGCATGCAGGCTCAGGGAAATTCCAGTGCACACACTCATGTGCAGAAGGGGCACCACTTACATAAGGGGAGGAGGGACCAGCTAGGCCTCTGGCTGAGCAGTGCTGGACACACCTGCCCAGGTAGACATCATCGATTAATTGTATAAAAAACAGATAACTCTTGCTGGGAGCAGATTCAAGCTTCACATGGAGGACAACGTTCCCTGTGTGGGGACGCCTGGTATCATGTGAGTTTGCCAACGCTCTGAGGACGCAGCTTCTGCTATGGGGAATTCTAAGCATTCTGGGGTCTGTAAGACAACCTCGTAAGTAATGCCTGAGTGAGTGGGGAGTTGTCTTGGGGGCTTGTTTCCCTTCTCTTTCCTGTCTCTTGGTTTCTTGTTTTATTTGCTAATTCTTTGTAATAAATG
This sequence comes from Myiotriccus ornatus, assembly GCA_036023395.1. Classification (NCBI taxonomy): domain Eukaryota; kingdom Metazoa; phylum Chordata; class Aves; order Passeriformes; family Tyrannidae; genus Myiotriccus; species Myiotriccus ornatus. The sequence continues at coordinate 95,239,765 of JAYRBT010000082.1, forward strand.
TTGTTTTGTTGAACTTTCAATGGTGTATTGGTTTCAGTTTGGCAATCTCCCTACTACAAACGCTGTTTACAGGAGTTAGATTTTTTCCTATAAAACTAAAAAAGGAAGTATTTTGAAGTTTAATTCTTAACCCTGGTACAACTTACTGGACAAAATCTCACACAAACATGGCTTTCACATTTATTTATTGCATCTGCATTGTTTTGGTCAGTAAACAGGATTTTCATAGAGTCATGGTACCACAGAAAATTCAGACTGGAAGGCAGTTTGTGAGGTCTCCAGTCCAATTTCCTGTTCACAGCAGGGCAGGCTCTGAGGTCCAACCTGGTTGCCCAGGGCTTTGTCCCACTAGGTGTTGAAAATCTCCAAAACAGCACAACCTCTCTGGGCAGCCTACGCCATTTCTGAGCTGCCCTCAAGGTAAAGAAATTTCTCCTTTTATCCAGTATGAACATCTCTTGTCTCAGTTTACAGCCGTTGACCCTCTTCCTCCTACCACAGAGTTGTTGAAGGCCAGGCTTTATCTCCTTGATAAACTTCCTGAAGGTATTTGGGAGGCTGATCACAGGTGTGTTCAAAGCTATCCTTTCTCCAGGAGTGGCTGAGGTCCCTTGGCTTGTTCAGCCTGGGGAATAGGAGACTGAGGTGAGACCTCACTGCAGTCTACAACTTCCTCTTGAGGGGAAGAGGAGGGGCAGGCACTGATCTCTCTGATGATCACTGACAGGACCTAAGGGAATATCAGGAACCTGTGCCAGGGAAGGTTTAGGTTGGATAGTAGGACAAGTTTCTTCACTCAGAGTGTGGATGGGCACTGGAACAAGCTCTCCAGAGAAGTGGTCAAGCCTGCCAGAGTTCAAGAAGTATTTAGACAGTGCTCTCAAGTACATGGTGTGATGGCTGGGGCACTCCTGTGCAGGGCCAGGAACTGCACTTCATGATCCTTGTGGGTCCCTTCCAGCTCAGGATATTCTGTGATTCTATGGGCGATTTTGATCATTTTTGTCACAAAGGAACAAATTTCTGTTGTTATGATTAGACGCAGATTCAAATTAAGCTGTTAAGAGTCCACAAAGCCTTCATGTTGCAGTCCGGGTTTCTCAAGTTCAAAGTACAGAATTTCTTGTCTCAGTTTGATGGGAAGTTTGTGTATTTATATGTTATTCTTTCTCAACATAAATATTAAACATACTGCCCATCCATTTTTTTTTGTTCAGCAGCCACTGTGTAGAGACTATTGTAAATGTATTAAGTATGTGTGCATTTGTACATTTATTAATGGATAGGAATTACTTTGTAATATGATTTTGTCCCACATTTTCCCCTGAGGCTGCATGTTTAGTACATATTATATCAATGAAAATTGAATTCTTGTGATGGAGGCATTCCCATCCCCTTCCTTCCAACAATGTGACAGAGCCAAAGAATTCTAAATTTTAGTGCAGACTTCAACTGTTAGTGATAATTTCAACTGTTAGTGATAAATTACTAATTTCTCTCAATTTTTTTAACAACATCCTCTTTCCTGAATGAAATTTCCTGTTTGGTTTCTTTTTTTTTTCTACACATGGGGTACTTAGCACAGGTCCAGATTAAGTATTTGGATGGAATTCTTTCCTTGATATTTTTTTCCCCCAAGACTTCATTCCACACATACACATTTATGCATATCCCAACAGCAGTAAAGGTATAAGTAGAGATTAATCTTGTACCTCAACTCCAGTTCTTCAATGAGCTGGAAATAGTACCCATATTTGTAATGTAGAGAAGTCCATTTTTTATGAATTAATTCATTAGTGAAACCTTAACACTTGGAAAGAAAACACTTCCCACAGACACAGGCTGTTGATCCCAGAAGGAAAAATTATTTTCAAAATTGGGAACTCAAGGATTGTTGGTTTCTGTTGGAGGTACTGGTTTTGGGACCTTCTTTAGCACCACATTTAATGACAAGTATTTAAAACTTAATCTGGAGTCCTAAAAGAAAAGCCATGCAAACTCACAGAAATATACAGAATAGAAATAAAAATCTTAGAGTAAGTTAAAAATTATAAAGTTTCCCACTACTAACGAGATGCTTCTGGAAAAAGCTCTTCAGATTTCTCTAGGGGTTTCTAGTTGCCAAAAATACGCACAATATTTTCTCATTATTAGCTCTTCAGTAGACACTAAAGGAAGTATCATGTTCTTTGCAGTCACATAGAAAAAGCAGTATTTTAAACAAGTAATTTAGATCAGTAAAATGAAGGAAAAATGGATTCAGATCTTATAGTGATGCACAACTACCAAAGCAAAGAGAGGGGCTGTGAACCCTTCTGTCCAGTTTCCTAAAAAAACCCACAAACTTCTTGCTAAAACTGATTTAAGAAAGGAAGGAGGAAAGAAGAGTGAGAAAAACAGAGTGCTTGAGCATATGTGTTCCTGAAGTACACCTGGTAATGCTTAATCTGCATAGTTTCACATTCATCAAAACAAGACAAGCAGGTGCAAATTGTGGAGTATCATTTGGGCATCTTGTTGATTCAGTCAAATCATCAGTTTTCCAAGCAGTAAACAAACCATTTTCTGTAGGACTCTATCAGTGATAAAGTAGTATATTTTACATTTGAATTCCCAAATGTGGACAGGAGATGTTATCCCAGCTGCTCTTTCCCTACACTTTAGCTTTCAAAAATAAGGACTTTTAGTGCCGTAAGTGCAGGAGTACACTTTTCAAACCATTTTCTTAAAGCACATTGTTGCCATCTTCAATCATTATTAGGTGGGAGTTTCAAAAGCCTCCAGAAAAGTTGGAGCAATAACTCCACAGAGCTATGAAACCAGTACTGTTAGTTTACATCTTCATATCTTAACCCTTTCATCAGTTAAGGAAGTTTATAGTTAAATCTATGGCTGTGGCAAGAAGTCCCTTAAGTCACACTGTTAAGGAGTGACTCACTCATAGAATCACAGAATCACAGAATTACAGTATCTCACTGGTTTGCAGAGGAGACTTTTAATTACATTTAGATTACCTAATCACTGAAACTGATGATGAAACTACCACTGGCATTAGTGACTGGACTATGTATAAAAACAGTATTTCGTAGGGTTTGAAGTGACCTCACGAAGCACTCCATGCAGTCCTCTGTTTTATCCTGTACAAATTATCTGATGGTCATCGTAGTCTGCTCTTTGAAACCTCACAAGGCAGTCTGTTATATTGTTTAGCTGTCCTTGCAAGCAGGTTTTCCCCCCGTTTCTGAAATTAATAATTTCTACAGGAAGTCAATTATTTCCTCATGATAAGAAAAATACTTCATAGTACAATAACTGTTTACTGTGTTTATTGTGCTTCCTCTATCCTTCCCTATTTCTACCTCTCCTGTTCTGTAATTCTAGGAAGATTAACTGATAAACTTCTCTATTAAAAGTGTTAACATGGTCATTTTAAGTCAGACAACTATAAAATTATGATTATTTCTCTTTTCTTAAATATGGCACCAGTTAGATCCCTGGTGATGTTTGCCACATTTGCAACTATGCCATTTTGGCTCAAATACAATATCTGAACAGGTAAAACTCCCAGATCAGTTATTCCCCTCCTCCTAGTAGGATTTTCCTCCCTGTTTTAAATTTGGCATTTGCTGGTTGACTTAAAAGATAAAGTGCTTACCCTCATTGAATTTCATCACGTTACTTTGAGACCATATACTCATTTATAAAATCCATTTTTAATTCAGAAGTTACCCTTTTCAAGCACTTGAATCTTCCCCTACTATGTAAGAAAATTCTTTATTCCATTACTGTAGTCTTTAATACAAATTCTGTGTACTTCCAGGTCCAAAATATATCTCCAGTGATTCCCACAGTAAATCCTCTCAGTCTTAGAAGTTTTCACTGAATCACAGGGAAGTTTTTTGCAGGAAAGCAGAGACCTGTTAAAGTCAAGGAAACATTGTATGAACTTCTGATGAATACCTCTAATAAATCTTGTATGTGCAATATTTATGGATCTGCAGAAGAAATGTGAGAGAAGATTCCTCTGATTTCAGAAAACAGAGCTGGAATAACAACTGAAGACTAGGCTTTCCAGCTACATCATCACCAGTCTGCAGGTGCAGGTCTGCTGGGGTGGAGTTAATTATCTTCATAGTGGCTAGTATGGGACTGTGGTTTTGACCCATGCTGAAAGCATGGTTGATAACACAGAGAGGGGTTTAGTTACTGCTGAGCAGTGCTTACAGAGTCAAGACCTTTTCTGCCCCTTGCACTGCCCTACCAGTGAGGAAGCAGGGGATGCACAAGGAGTTGGAAGGGGATACAGCTGGGACACCTGACCCCAGCTGACCAGGGGACATTCCATACCACATGGCATCATGCATATAGAGCCGGGGCAAGAAAAAGGAAGGGGAAGATATTCTGACTGTTGGCATTTGTCTTCCCAAGACATCATTGCAGGCAATGGAGACCCTGTTTCCTTGGGATGGCTGAACACCTGCCTGCCCATGGGAAGTGGTGAATGAATTCCTTGTTTTGCTTCACTTTCATACATCGCTTTTGTTTTACCTATTAAATGGTCTTTATCTGAACACACAAGTTTTCTCACTTTTTCACTTCTGATTCTCCACCCCATCTCACCATGAGAAAAGAAATAAAAGTAGAACTGAAAGAAACAAAGATATCACATCTGTAAAAGAGTCTTCTAACAAACAACCATTTAGCAGAAAGGAGTCAGCCATAATACAGGTTTGGCTTTCAGCCCCTGACTTACATTACACTCACCTGGGAAGGGTTGAAGAGTCTCCAATACAGAGTTTCTAGGCAGTTTCCAAAGAATTATCTCACTGTCTCTCACAGTGGTACCCCTTTAACTCTCCTGTGAATTTACTTCACTGCAAGTGGTGGAGAGGGATGATAGTGTGCACCACTGTTCTAGCGTGCACCACTTCTACATTTGGTGGTTCCTTGAGGGATTGTCTTTTTCTCCTACAGCGTATAAGTTCCTCACCATTGATTAGGAAATGTAGGCAGGATGCTGAAATGGAATGTGGATATGTAATATGTTATAATAAATGGAGAAAAAAGCCAATGAAACCTTGAATCTGTGCTTAAATGCATCATGTAATGAAGAAACCATTAACCTCTAAATGGCACAGTTAAATAGTTAAACTGGATGTGTAGACAGATTTCACATTAAGAAATATTTAGAGTAATTGGTTTTTTAGCACACACTAAGAGAGACTTCAGAACAAATGAAAAACTTGATCTGAAGTTCTTCTCTAACACTCTTAGCTGATAACATGAAATTCTAACATGTTATCATACACTCAAAAATTTAATCCCAGCTATTAACAGACCTAGTAATATGCTGTGAAATGGGAACTTGTCAACCTTTTACAAGTTTGAAAGAGCCTGTTGTTCTGTTGATCCAATGAAATACAACAGAAACAGTAACAATTCCCATAGGAAGGAGAGTTTAGTTCAAGTATTCATTCATTGCTGTCTTATAGTAAATGTTTATTTTTATATATATAATATATATAATATATATTTATATACATAGTAAATATTTGAATTACCCTTCTAATATGCAATAATATATTCAATATGCAGCCATAAAATTATAGTACAGGGGTAAATTGTCTGGCTACAAGAAGATGGGACCATATGTCATGATGCACAAAGCAGTTCTGTGGTAGTTTAAACAGTAGATGTTATTTCATTTGGGGAGACATAAGTTTTCAAAAACATAGATTAAAGAAAAAATAATTAAAAAGCTTAGCTATCCTTTGATAAGAAGAATAGCATATTTCTTTGGAAGAAATCTCTAAAAGAGGAAGAAGTGATATTATTTTAGGCTGAGTATATACATTTGGACATTATGAAAGGGTTTGTAAGGGAAAAGTAGTTAATATAAAGATAAACAAAAGTAGAAATTTAACATGTGAAGATATCTCATGAAGTCATATTAAACAGAGCAGAGGATTTAGAAGAACCAAAAAGGGAGGATCAGGAATGCAGTAGAAAAGAAGGATGTAAAGGACAAACACAGTGAACATAAAGTGAAAAATAGAAATTAGAAAGATTAGGAAAATATAATTAGTTTATTGAAAAATAATTATAAACCATTGTATTGTGTGCTTCCTGAAATATGTTTCCACTGTAGTATTTTCAGTAAAAGGCCCTCACGAGATCTCATCTGGAATTTACAGACCTGTTCTGTCATGTCCAGGAAAGAAGGATTCAGAACGGAAGAGATTCTGCTAAGAACATGTAAGCTAAACTATCATGTAGAGCATATCTCTTTCAAGAACAGCTTGGAAAAAAAATGTGAATGAAAGATACAATTTCTTCCTATTATTACACCTTGCTGACTAACACTTGTCGATAATAATTTATTTAAACCATAGTAATATTGACATAAACTCAATAGCTATAAAATGGCTACTTAAAAAAGAACAAATTCTGATTAGGAGACTAAGGGAAGGTGGGGGGGAGATACACCAATGGCTTTCCAGTGCATCCAAAACAACTGTCTTTTTTCTCAGCACCAGAAGTGATAAGCTGCGCTGTTTTCCTAGTCGTGTTTTCTCCAGCTGTCTTACTGTCCAAACAATATGATGGTCAAAGTGCATCTTATCTGCATTGAATTCTACCTCTTTGTGGGCATGTCTTATTGCACAAAATAAAAGGAGTAAGAGTGGGGATTTTAGGGACACTGGGGGAAATGGAGAGAAGAATACCTAGTTAATTTTTTAAAAAATTAAGTGATGTAGGAAAAAGCTATCATTTTCTGTAAAGAAATAAACAGATGTTGCAGTGATCAAACATTTCTTATTTGAAAAACAGGGCTGCACTTTATGGAACAAAGATTTTTATTAAAGTAGCTCTGTAAGGTCCATCAAATTCAGTACAGTATGCCTTATTAATGGCCTCTAAGCCAACCCTCAGATAACCATAGCATTATCCAAGATGTATTTGAGGAAAAAAATTGCTTGACACTAGAGAAAAGGTTAGCGCTACACTGCAGGGATTCTAATTCTTAGTTTCATTAAGGAATTAAATTAGAGTGAAACTTTTACCCTTTCCTCCTCCCCCCATCACAGAAAGGAATGTTAACCTCAGATGGACCTGCTGCTCATCTTCAGTCTTTTGCAACCTTTTCTTCACAGCAAGGGCAAAGGCCTCTGCATTGATATTCTGAAGGGAATCTGCATGACATTGTTAGGAATGGGCAAATGATCTGAAAGTCCCTACATAGCCAATATAATTCTGATTAAAGCTTGGCATTTGTTTTCTTGCTCTTTGGAGCAGATAGCATGCTGCCTGGAATTAGAAATATGAAAGGCAGAGGAACTTCCTACTGTGCAGAGAGAGTATTTTTTCCTCCTCCCTTTCAAAATACAGCTAAGTTTGAATACTTTTTGTTGTTTTGAGGGCAGGTCATTAAAATAAGGTCAACCTTGTTTTCCATTTCATAATGAGATGTGTTGTGTCTCACACATTTTTCTCCAGAATTACTAAGAAAGATCTTGCTCTACCGGTTTCCTCACTGTATTTCATCTCTAACATTTTAAAATGGAAAAATCATGATTTAGCTCTTCAAGCAAATAGATGTATACAACTTTTGAGAGAATCTTCTACATAGGATAATAAATTTAATTTAAACATCTATAGTAAGATCCTAAAATTTTGAAGGACAGTCCTTATTTGAATGTGTACATATTCACTTACTTGCATCAAATAAATTTGTAGCCACATTTCAAATTCTGATTTAATGAATTGATTAATTTTCACTTAAATGCACTTGCTGAGAACCCTGGATGCAGATTGGTTTTATCCAAATTAGAAGGTCACCAAATGGTGCAAAAGAAAATGTTCAAGTGCAGTACTAATTTCCTGGAAGTCATAGGCAGAACAACCATGAGTCTTCAGGAGTTCTGGATTTCATTTTTTCTTTCCATTGTTATATGGATTATTTAAAATTTACTGCAGTTGATGTTTAACTTGTAACATGATTCAATGAAAACACTTACAGTACAATATCAGAGTAATTCATTGACAAAAATCCTACAGTAAAATTTACAGAACTGCCATAAACATTTTTGTTGTTTCTGAAAGTTCAACAGAATTTCTCAGACAAGAAATATTTGGTCACCAAAATTTATTTGTTTTCAGATTGTAGAGTTTGGCCACATCAGTTCCTTTTCAAGAATGAGGCAGAGTATCAGTCAGTGGATAAAATGGCAATGCTTTGTTGATAACAATAAAGTTGAACTGCTCCAGGGAAATGAGCACAGAAGTAGCCAGTATACAGAAAACTCATTAAATGAGATTCAGAGGATCCCAGATGATCCAATTTTGTTCTTAAACAGCCTCAGTCAAATGGTTCAGGATGTGGACCAGTGTCTTCTGTTTCTCTTCCATAAAGGGGCTAATTGTTCCTCTTATTTTGCCTGGAAGAGTCGTAGGGCATGCATGAAATTTAAGCAAAAATATTTCTTAAACTGTCTAGAGATACAAGAAATAAAGAAGGAGATCACTGAGCCTCTCAACAAATTGATTTGTTGAATATAATAATCAGGAACTACCTGTTGTAGGAAATTAATCCTTTTTTACCACTAGTATTTATTTTCAGATCCAGCAGCAGTTTAAATTCCTAAACTGCTGCCCATGCATTACCAGAATAAAGCTTAAATAATGTTTTCCTTGAATTCTTCAGTGACTTTGACTCATATATTATGAGAAATGAGAAGTTACATTCCATATAACATAGGGTTAAATATTTCATAGAGAAGCAATATGAACAATCTATAAATATGTATATATGTGGATACACATACATAAACAAAACAGTCTGACAAGTCTGCTCAGAGCAAATATAGTCATCCAATTTTTCTTCTTTTTTGTTCTTAAACAAGTTTTGTTATGTAGAAATTATGATTGAGGAAATTTATTTGGCTACTTTTTAACCAACCAAAGTTCAGTTATGAATTTTTTATATTATTATTGTTGCACTTATGCCTTTATAGTAGCTAAAAATACCTACTTTTACCTTGAGTTAGAGTGTTAAGTACAGTATTTTTTTCTGTTCCTATAAGATGCCACATAAAGAATGTTGTGCCAGCTTATCTACCTTTATCCAGGAATAACAATACCAAACTCTGCAAAACAGCTAAGAGTACAAAAATAACAAGTTACATACTTCTTTATGAGGTTTGTGCAATGCACTATGTATTTCAGAGATTACTGTAATAGTAGTTTTGATCAAGGTAATGTAAGGTCAGAACACCTCATCTAAATGAGCAAGATGTGCATACTTATCTGACATTTCCTGTGTTTTCAGTTTTTATGCAGCAGTGCATTACGGTGATCTAGTCCAAAATCGTCCTTAATACAAACCTCAACTATTCCTATTTTGTAGCTACATATTAAATGTATTGTAAATTTTTATGTGAAGTTAAGAAAAATTCCATCCTTGGGAAATAAATGGTCTCGTGCCTGTCAAAATTCTTATCCTTCTTGAAAAATTTATATTTTTCAACAAGGTTAATCCCAGTCTGATGAGTTATTTTTGACATCCATTAAAATCATCTGCAGGCCATTCAAACTGGGATTTTTTTTTTTTGATTTTTTTTTTCCCCCAGCGTACTTTGTGGCTAGTGTCCATCAGACCACTGGAACAAAATTCCTGTGGAGAACAGTGACAAGCGGCATTCCTCAGGGGACAGTGTTGGGACCAACATTGTTTAACAACTTTGTCAGTGACAGAGACACTGGTGTTGAGTGCTCCCTCAGCAAATGTGCTAATGACACCAAGCTGTGTGGTGTAGTTGACATGTTGGAGGGAAGGGATGCCATCCAGAGGGACCTTGAAAGGCTTAAGAGGTGGGCTGGGGCAAACCTCAGGAAGTTCAGTGCCAAGTTCAAGGTCCTTCAGCTGGGTCAGGGCAATCCCAAGCACAAATACAGGCTGGACAGACAATGAATCAAGAGCAGCCCTGAGAAGTATGTGGGGGTGCTGGTGAATGGGGGGTTGGACACGACCCAGCAATGTTCACTGGCAGCCCAGAAAGCCAACCTTGTCCTGGGCTGTATCTAAAGCATCTTGTACAGCAGGTCAAGGGAGGGAATTCTGTCCCTGTGTTCTGGTGAGACCTCACCTAGAATGCTGTGTCCAGGTCAGGGTTCCCAGCACAGGGAGGACATTGACCTCTGGAGCAAATCCAGAGGAGGGCCATGAAGAAAATCAGATGTCAGAAGCACCTCTCCTATAAAGACAGGCTGAGACTGTGGGATTTTTCCGCCTGGAGAAGAGAAGGTTCCAGAGAGATTTATAGCAGCCTTCCAGTATCTAAAACAGGCTTCCAAGAGAGCTGGGGAGGGACTTCTTACAATAGCATGTAGTGATAGGATGAGGGACAATGGTTTTAAGGTGAAAGAGGGTAGGGTTAAATTAAATATTAGGAAGAAATTTTTTACTGTAAGGGTGGTGAGACACTGGAACAGGTTGCCCAGAGAATGTGTGGATGCCTCGTTCCTGGAAGTATTCAAGGCCAGGTTGAATGGGTCTTTGAGCAACCTAGTCTAGTGGAAGGTGTCCCTGTTTATGGCAGTGGGGTGGAACTATATGATCATCAAGGTGTCTTCCAACCTAAACTATTCTACAGTTCTGTGATTGTACAAAAATATCAAAATACTGAATCCTTTGGAGGAAACTCAGACATGTCTCTGGTATAGACCAAGACATATGCCAGGTTTTTGATGAATGTAATGCTTACTCTGAATAGACATTATAAAAAAGGATTTCCTTTTCCAGTACACTGTCTGCTCACTGTTTCATTTTTCTTGATAAGACACAGCTAAAAAGGCAAAGAGGCTTATTGAAATAGACTCTGAAAATGAGAAGGAGAAGGTTCTTCTTGCGTGGCTGTTAATAGCCTTTGACATGAGAGCTGTCAGGTTAATTCAACGATGTATGCCTCAGTTTCCTTACATGGGGTGTCTGAGACCTATGTAAAATGGTCGTACCATTATGTGGGAAGAAAGGATGGTGATGAAATCTGCAGTTAAGCCTTTGTTGTATTTTCAAGTTCTGACAGTCTTCTTCTGAAAAATTTCTTTTCTAATTATTTGAGAAATTCCTTTAAAATTTCACAAAACACCAAATTATTATCCCTTAGCTGTTTTCTTTATTATGGGATGAGAAAATTGATCTGCTATTATAATATAAACAGTATTTAAATCTTTTGTCCTTACAGGCAGAACCACATTTTCTTTTCTGTCATTTAAAACAGAATTTAAAAAATTAAGTATAAATTTACTCTAATCACTTGGGTTTATTTTACACCACTGAGGTTTAAGCAAAACCTCCCACTAATTTTATTGTGATGTCCTTAATACATCAGTGACACCATTGCCTGACAACATTAGCAAGCATGTAGTAATAATGACATGGTGTTTGCCAACTGAAGCCTTCAGAATCCTTTGTTGTCACCATATACACAAGTGATTTATAAGATACTCTTGCTCGATAAACTAAACCATTGCCATCTGCTTGGGAGACTGACAGGCTGAAAGATATTTCTATTGTAATTGTGTTTAATAGAAACATGTCCTGAAAAAGTATGATTGAGGGAGAATGAGTAAATGAAGAAAACAATAGTCTTTTCTCCTTGTGTATCTTAATTTATATGACATTTGCTCGTTTCACCCATAATGCATTGCAAGTCATCTTTGGAGTAAACTAGAAGGAACTTTTCTACAAAGATAAAGATTTTGGATACATACTTTCATAGTAAATTTAACCCCAAAAAATATCTACTGGTAAAGCCTTTACCCCTTGGAGGATTACTGAGAGTGAATTTGTACAGACTCTTTTCTTCTTGGATGAAAATCTCAGAAAACATGATTATAAGAGATTAGTATGATTAGTATACACATACTCAAATATATTAGCAGGTACCATGCATTTTTCCTTCACTGTTACTGATTTGGTCGAAAATGCAGACAGCTTTCTCCTAAACACCCTTGTTTGTTTTCCCATTTTTGCTCTGTGTGCTGAGTCCTCTACTGTAGTGACATTAGTTACATGGTCATGAGTTGTTAATTGATTTTTGAACAAGGAATTTTTAACTCAACATAAAGAAGAATAAAAAAACCCTTGAATTTTCTTGGCTCAAATAGTAACTATATATTTCTCAAAATAGATATATAAACCAGGAAACTGAGATTAATCAAGCTCCAGTAAACTATAGACAGCTTTTAACACACATAGTAAAATGTCAGCTAATAATTAGTTTTTGCCACAGCATCCTTTGCAATGGTACATCGTGTGTGCTTACATGATGCCTTCATGAAAACATCATGAAAGAAACTTCAGATTATTCACAACCAAAAACAAATGTAACAGAACTTATTCATTTTTTTTCCCAGTCATAGCAATCTGAACTTTGACTTTAGTCCAAAAGGAAAGCAAAAATTAAAAAAAAAAAAAATGAAAACAACAAAAAAATAGAGATCACAAGTCATCTTAACTTTTGTGAAACAACTGTAAAGGCAGAAAACCTCCACAATGTTCAAAATGGTGTTTCTGTGCTTCAACTAAACCAGTAGAATAACTGTGGTTGACACATAGTATTGTCTGGCTCTTTTTCTAGAAGACGCATAATAGGTCTTGATGCAACCTTAAACAATTGTAGGTACATTGACTGAGACAATGTTCATTCACATCATTAAAGAAAACCAGCTTCCGACAGAAAAAAAAAACACGTTAGAGGCAGAATAGATTCAATCCTAGTGTACAGTGGAATAGTAACAACAATAACCCACTCTTTTGAATCCTTTGTTCAATATATATTTCTCCTAAGAACTAAAATTTGGGTTTGTTTCTTAACATAGAGAACCATTCTGCCAAGGCCATGGGATTTCACATGAGAATGGTTGAATGCAGCTAGAAAAACAAAAGTAGCCCCTGCAGAAAACTAGGGCTCAATGTCTTCTCTGAAGTACAGCTGATAAGAAATAAAATTTGTCAGTAAATTCCAGGTTTTATGGTTGATGTACATTATGTTCAAGGAGCTAATCTTAAAAACTGATGTCTCAACATGAGAGGAGTAGAGCTCTTCAAGAAAAGATGATGGTAAGGATCTGATCCTTAGGTTAGGGAACTGAAAGTGGATCTTAACATCTGCAAAATGACAACCCCATGACACAATAAGATCAAAAAGTAGTTTCATATCATTATTATCCTGGATCACTGGAGAAGAGAAGGTGGTATTTGTTGCTTTTGCATAACACCTCTAATTTTCTTCATGGTACTTGACGTGAACCACATTAGTTTCACACTAATTCCATTATAGTTTACATTCTTTTCCTGTAACTCAATTTCTCCAGATTAACCCCCCTCCAAAGAAGAGTAAATTTCCCATTTGCTTTCCTCTTATCTCACTGAAACCTTTATCAAATGAGCTTCCTGAACTATAAAAGACTGTCTTTGTAATTAGACAATAATAGGTTTGGGGTTTTTTCCCTGAATAAAAATAAATTCAATAGTAATTTTTTACAAGAAAGAATTTATATCCAAAACCTAAAACCAATTTAACATTGTCACAAAAAAAAAAGTGCAAATATTTCTCTAGTCATTTTTTCATGCAGTGAAAAAAATTATGTTTTGTCAAATAATGTTTATCAATGCAACTTCTAAGCCCCAATATCACACTTTTTTCACTGCCTACAGGAAAAATGCACATTCCTTTGGAATTAAGTGAAAAGATTACTTCCACGTGATACACATGAAGTACAGGTACATATTCAAGTGGAACAGAATGCATGTGCAACCACAATGCACAAGATGCTGAGATCTGCAGTTGGTTACGTTTCCTTCTGTTGGAGCCCGCAGAACCACGTCTCTGGTTCTGAGCACTATAAGCCTCAGTTAATCTTCCCTTTTCCTTTGATACACTGGCAAGGAGTTTTGTAGCTCAAAACCACATCTTATAGCAGGAGTAATATAGGTAAATTTTATATAATCACCGGAAGATTAAATGAAAATAAGAGTATCCAGTATCAATCTCCCCCTTGCTCTTCTCAGATTAAAAAAAAAAAAAAGTTTGTGCAAACCCACTTCAGTGGAAGGAGAATGTATTTTGACCCTTATGACAGAATTGCCCTCCCTATTAGCAGTGAAGGGCCATGGCAAATGTCAAAGGACAGTTATGCCAAATGATATTACATATGATCCGAGCTACGTCTAACAACTCATAAAATAATGCTATGGCATGACACAACAAGTATATTCTTAAAGATGATCCAGTCACTGATAGCTTGAAAACAACTTTTACTGAGATTTGCAATATCTTAAATTTATTTAAAAAATCAGTAGAACAAATAAGCCCCTGGCCAGATGTTTATTGTCAAAGCAACTGAGCTCTGTTTTGGCTGAGCTTTGCAGTTCTTGTAAGACAGCCTAGGAGATGCCATCTCTTGCAGGGCAGCAGATGAAATCTGGTGTTGAGCACAGAGGGAGCACAATTTACTCTAAATATTTTTATCAACCTCAGCAAAAACTTTGTTTCATAAAGGATAAAAAAAGTCTTCCTCTGCAAACAGAGATGTTAATAACTTTACATGATAAATGCTTGCCTTCCTCTAGACATTAAGCCTTTTTTTTTGTGCAGGCTTTGCAGAAACTGTAAACTGAATTATAGAACAATTTTCCACTCTCTGATATAGCAACTATAAAGGAACACTCAAAGAGTGCACAGAACTGCACGGGAGGAGCTAACATTGCCACTGTAAAATTGGCAAACTGTATAGGTGATCTAGATGGAGAGGGGAAAAAGGATAAACCTTTATGTCTATTTATTCTCCCCTATCACAGCTGTAGGGTGGGTGATTTGGTTTCTTTCTTCATTCTTGTCTCCTGAGGTAAGGAGATGTTGTGAAAGACAATCACTGGAAAAGCAGTCAGAAATCTATTCAGAACTGAGTATAAGGCGTCCAAAAATATTAACAAAAGCAGTAGAAAGGAAAAAATGTTTTCACTCTACCTATAATCTATTCTCCTGGGAAGGCACTTCAACAGACTCAGGAAAACTCCCTACAAAAACAAAAAAAAAAAAAAAAAAAAAAAAAAAAAAAAAAAAAAAAAAGCAGCAAGATAGCATATATATAGCGCATATATATATATATAGGTTACTTTATAAAGATGTTTTTAATTTATACTTTTTGCTATTTGTCAAATGTAAAATGCAGTGTTTAAACCTGTAAGTGTTTATGCATTAGAGTAATTTTATGTGCATGAATAACATTGTTGAGTGAAAATAGTAGATGGGAATTTCAGTGAAACTCCTAATACTAGAAAAGGTATTACCTTGTCCAAATATTTAGGAATTTGGCTTTCCAGCAATTTAAAAAATACATTGAAACAAGTAAATACCTACAGTGAGAAAGAAATACATTCCCTGAAAAAAAAAACCCAAAAACAAAACCAAAACAAAACAAAACAAAAAAAAACCAAACAAACAAACAAAAAAAAAACCAAACAAAAAACCCCACAAAATATAAAAAAAATCCACAGTTTATGTGAGAAAGAGAGAAGATTATGGAAAAAAGAAAAAAAACCACAGTGCTTTCCTTCATACTATTTTCAACACTGTATGAGTATTTAATCTTCTGAGATTTTACTAATGTTGTCTTTTTTCTTGTAAAATTGGAAACAAATACCAATATTTAATATTTATTTTGTCAGGTGATCATCAAACGCAATCTGGATCCCACAGCTCCCTGAAGATCTTGTGTTATATTATGTAATTAGTCAAAAATTAAAATCCACTGAAAGTAGCTGACATTTTATACCATCCTGTTCTAGTTTTTTTCCAAATTCTCATAATTTGGTAAATTTACAGCATATGCTGAAGCATTTCCGTTGAAACAGTGTTAAGAAGAACAAACTTCCACCCACAGAGTGATTAATGTTAAACTGAATGTATTTAGTGTTTCTGAGGAAAACAGGATGACTTTAAATAAGAAGGTACTCAGAGATCCAAAAGCTGAAGGGAATATACTGTACAGGGTTGTCCAAGAAAGAGAGCATAGAGGCAGGTTTTTTCCCTCCAGATTGGTTCAATATGCTGGTAGTGCTATAGTGACTTCACAGCCCACTAAAAAGGACTGAATGGCTGCCTTTGAAAGTCTCAGCCTTATGAACACATGCAGCTTCCTACTTCAAACATCATGTCAGCTATTTATATGTATGGATTAGCAGAAAGGAATTTACTGTCAGGAAAATGTCTGATAGAAGTAGAAATTGCACTAACTTGAGTCTGACAATCAGACTGTATTTTTTTCCCATCTAGTGCAAAATGGAAGGCAAAGAAAAAATACAATCAGGCTGTTCCTATAAAAGAGGGGCGAATAAACCAATTAGCAAGGAAAAATGTGCTAAGTATGGGAGATGTAATGGACAGGAGAAAGAATGAAAGAAGGAGAGAAAGAGAAAAGGACCTTATGTTCTTCGCTGAGACTGAAAATGACACAGAGATGCTACAGAAGGCACGTGGGCATCACAGAGTGCTGCAGAGGTATTTGTTGTTCTGCCAGATTAGAAATAGAAATAACTCACCAGTCTTAGCCTGAGGAACAATTACATAAGACTTCAGTCGAAAAGTTGACTCCTGTAAGATTTAAGAGCAAGGAGAGAAAATTAGTAATACAAAAATATGTTATGCTTTGTTTTTATTTCTGTTCAAATATTTTCATAAATGTTTTTAATATTCCTTTTAAAAAGCCATTTAAAAAAATACAAGATTTGAAATATGTTTTGTGTTGCTAACAGTTCACTGCATTTTGGAGATGAGGAGGGGATCTTAATGAGCTTTGACTGTGCCACATCTGCCTGCCCAAAAACCTTCTCCATTTGGTGACAATACCTTTAGCCACCTGGCAGAGCTTGGATCACCTCCTGGCCTTCATTCCCCTGTCACAGAACCAGGGCAGAAATCCTTTCAGAAGAGGGAGCTTCTGCTGTTAGGACTGTAATTATCAAGCTGAACCTCTCTGTTTAAAGCCATCTACTGAAATAAGTCCTCAAAACCTTACCATTTGCTTGGAAAGGAAACAGACATAGTAAAATAAAATCACCGTGAGCTTCTTCCTCTCTCTTCCATAGGTAATATGAAAGCATTCTACCCCACTAGTAACATCTGTTGAATGGTTTTGGCATAATGACTGGCTAATTAGAAATATTTTCATGTTTCATTTGAACATATTTAAGGTGCTTCTGTGTTTGTGGTGTGTTCACAGGCATGGACAGGGGAGCAGGTGGATCACATCAGTCCCTGACAGTTCAGTGGCTGTGAGTATTCCATTTCTTGGATTTATTTCACTTATTAGATCTGATTCTGCATGCATGTTTCAGATCTAATATGGTGCTGTGGTTTTAGATCTTAATTTTCTGGTGAAAATAAAATCTATGTCTTGGCCTTTTTTCAGCTTTTTTTATAGAAGTCCTTCATTCATTTCAATCGTCCTTGAAGATATTTTGCACAATCAAATGCCATAATTACATAATAATTTTCCAATATAGTAAGATTGCATTTTTGGATAAAACCAAGCTGCAGCAGTTCAGGGAAAAGCAATCTCTGTCTATCTACATATAAGAGCTGGGTTCAACACTTCTTTTTGAGTACTGCTCTGGGAACTCGGAAATGCTGTTATTCACAGCACAGGTGGTGAAGCTGAACTTCACTTATAACACCATGCTTACAATCCTTTTCTAAAAGATGCTGGGTAATAAACTGCCCTTTTCCTAGCTGTTGCAGCTAAGTGACTGGCCTCCACCTCAGAAGCTTGCTAAAGGCACAGCAAACACTGTCAGATATTGTCACCTCTTATATCCGTGGAAGTTTTCTGTGTCCTTAACGTAACTTTCTAACCTTGAAACTGGAGCAGTTCTGAGATTTATTTAGAAGTTCAGAGCAGTCATGTAATCAAGGTGCCTTGTTTCCACCTCTGAAATGGAGCACTTGAGATCTGGGCTCCTGAGGGCAGCTGCAGAGGTACTGCTCTTACTGCTCAGGGAGGGGGTCTATTTTTTCCTGCTTTAAGTTGTACACTGCAATTTTTTGCTCTTGGTTTCTCAAGCTAATTCTTGTTGGTATGTAATTCAACTGCAAAGACACACATTGTGCCTCAAACAGTTCTGCAACTCTGTTTAAACTGCAGTTAGGACATGCTTCTCCTAAATAAAGCTTTTGACCACTTAAAGGGTTGTCTAGGGATTTTAATTTTCCATATACTATTTATTCATGAAAATATGGGTTACAAATACAGTTATAAACGTGCAAAAGGCTGTGCCTTTTCAGACTTCAGCACAGAGGACCAGTTTATTTATGTACTTTATAATAGAGGACAGTCTGCGTTTAAGACTTCATTTTTAAAATGGTTCCATAAAATTAAGCCTTTTATAGTTTTATCAGTGTCTATGTTTTATATTAATTGTGTTGTATGCTTCCTGGTATTTTCATACAGGGGATTTTTTAAAAAAGGCAAATTCAGCTGATGGATTAATTCCTCTGCAGAGGTTTATTAACCTTTTTGTCAATTTATCCCATTAAATACAGAAGCATCCCCAGGTGGTGATGAAGTGCAGTAGCAGCACAGGCTTCACACAATGATGGCAAACTGATTCCAGTAATTTTCTCAGTCGTACCTTCATAGCACAAGTGAAATGCTGGTCGTTGCAAGTATGGCTGAGTAAGTAAAAAACCCCATATAGGTAAAACACAAAATATATATTTATGAATATTAGTTTAAACATACCACATTATGTCCTCAGACTTCACTAGTGGTCTAGAACATGGAATTAAGGGGAATTAACAGTACTGACAGCAATATTTCCCCCAGTAAAGCAAGCATACCAAAATTTCATGTAAATGTATGTACAGGCTGACAAATTAGGCACATGTAGCAGAAACCCAACCTTGAAATCTCACTTTATCTAAAAGAAGGGACAAAACACAGAGGCTCCCCACACTCCAATGCCCAAAAATGCCAGTGAAATGGTTTCTCTTGATTTCAGCAGGCAGTGCAACAGGTGTAATAGCATATAAAAAAAAAAAGATCAAAATTCAAATTTTGGCTACTAAAAATAAGCAGTGGGCTTATGAATAAGTTACATTGCCTCACAGGGATTTTTCAATAAACAGCTTCAAATACTCAATTAATTTGAGAAACTGTGACGTCTCTATTTTCAAAAATATCTCAAAAAGTGGAAAAAATCACTGAATAAATTATTCGTGGCAAACTATTTCTTCCTGTGATAGTGACTCCCATTTCTCACACCACAACATGTTTACTTTTACTACATTACTGTGGCTTCTTCCTATAACAGAAACATAAGTGCTCATAAGATAATAAGAAATATTAAGAATACTACATTAAAGAATATGTATTTAACCTGTACAAAATCTTTTTTAAATTTAAGTAATAAAATGAGGATAATGAAAAGAAATTAAGAAATGAAAAGGATTTAAATTACTCTGCTAAATAAAGCTGTTTGTAGTATTAAATATTTGTCTAAAGGACATAAAAATTGTAGAAGTTTAAATGATCAGTCTGTTCATAGGCAAAGAGTGGGAAATACATCTGAAGTTACACTCTAGGGGGAAAAGAGTTTCCCATGACATGGAATGGAAAAGTAAAATGAATGCAGATTCTCTCCACATTATCACCTATAATTTGTTATAATTATAAAATAGATATTATATTTATATTTATATATTTATATATAAATATGAAAATATACAAAATAACCTATAATTTCAACTTATCTACCCATATGCAGTAAAAATCATTTGGCTTTTGGTACTTAATGTCTTAACAAGGCTATAACTGCTCTCCATCTCCTAACAGGCCTATATCTGCTTTGCATATCTTTATGATTTCCAACAAAGAGTGGACAAAGTTAGTCTTTCAGAAATTGCTCAATGTTTGTCTGTTTGCTTGTTTGCTTGCTTTAAACAATGACAAACAAAGCAGAAATGAGGCAGCTAGTGATAAATAACGTAAAAGACAGATATGAGAAAGTCTGCTGAATACTGAAGCATCTTCGTATTCACTTCTCCCTTTGAATACATTTGTTCATCCCTGCTCAGAAATAGTAATGTGTCAGAGTGTCATTTTTCCTTGCTTTGGTGTTTTTCTAAGGCTGCTACAGAATAATTTCTCTAATTGCAGATAGCCTTTACCAGCAGTGGGAAAAATCAACTCTCAGTTTCCAAACATAAAAAGATCTGGTCCATTTTTTTTTTCTTGGGAATAATACAGTCAGCTAATTATGGATTTTTTTTCTCTAAGAACTGAAGAATTTCATCCTAGGCTGAATCTTAGCCATAGATTGCAAGCATATTGAATTCTAAAATGCAAAACCAGTGCTCATTTGTATATCTTTTTATTTTTCCTGGTTAAAATATAAATATTAGCTACTGAAAAGTAGTTCTTAGGGTTTTTCGTTATCAGTTCGGAACTATCACCAACAGATAATAATCAAAACCATGTGGTTGTTATTTAAAAGAATATTTCTCTTTAGATGATCAGTCAAGTATTAACATTCCATAGTTTCACTAACTTTAATAAAATACCTTCTTACTTTGTGTCTTAACACCAATCCACCAACCACACAATTCTCTCAAAAAAAAGTCTCACTGAACAAGCTATCAAGATCCCAAAGGCATGACAGACAATTTTTAAGTATTTGAAGTTAAAAAAATATTTCCATTCTTGCCTTTAGATAAAGTGTAGGTTTTGTGGTCACCCATTTAGGACTCCTTTTTCCAGCTTAGACCTGCAGAAAATACTAATTCCCTTAGATAGAATTAAAATAATGGAGTGATGTTGCACAGCACTGCACTAGCTACTACTTTCTATTCCCCCTAAAGCCCTGGATTTCTGACTTAGTTCAAATACTTGTGTCTATTCACTCATATAATACAGTAAACACTCCTGTATTGGAAATCAGATTTTTTATATCAGTTGGACATTAAATCAAAGCTCACAAATAGAGAATATTAAGAAATTCAGACTTATTTGATTATTTATTTTTAATTTAGGACTGGATCCAAAGACCAGGAAAATTAGTGTAAATGGACCCTGGATAAATTTCTGTAAGTTTCTGTCCTGGAAAACTCCTTAATTAGCTATCCGGACAGTAAATATAAGTCTTGATGTATTTTTTAGCAATGAGGGTGCTAAGTATTCATGAGATAAACAATATTTTATACAATACACTAATATTGTAATTAGAGAGGTCTTTTTAGTAAGCTGATTCTATTTTTATCTTTTTCCACTGAGAATTTGCAATGTCAGAATTACAATAAATACAATACCTCTGCATGAGGGAAATCATGTTCCTGTAGAAATCTAAGAGATTTTGAATATGGTCAATTAAAATGACATGTTTTAACACAATCTATTTAAGTCCATGAAGAATTTTTTTATTATGCTTAGCATTCTTTTCCACTTTTTCACATGCTCACTGGAAGATGTTATACATTAAAGAATTTATTTGTATAAGTTGTAAAGATAAACTGCTCATCAGGTTCTCTGCTTAGTCATGGAAAAGAACATAGTTCTTACAGCTGGTATTGGAAAAGAAATTAATCATAAGATTGTTTATGGATGTATTTCCCACGATCAAATGTTTTGTACAAATGCAGTCAAGTTTCTCTGATAGAGCTATCTTCTGTTTATCTTGGAACAAGAAAGGTCTCTTTGCAGACATGGATCAAACATCAAAAACAAAATTATGGATTTTGCAGTGTGAAGCATAAGGACAGCAAGTCCCATATCCAAAATAGATTAAGTGTCCAGGAAATATTTAAGATGAGAGGAACACTCTGTAAACCCTCTTTAAGCAACTAACTTTCTAACGCACTGACTTGAAGAAAAATCTATCTTTTCCAAGTGAGATAAAAAGTCTGAGCAGAGGTATTTTGAAAAGGGGAACAAAATTAACTTGGTGTCCATTAACATCACCATCAATCAAAAAAAATTTATTGGAGGTTGTCACAAGATAAAATTGATTTGGCTTGTCTAAAAATGATTGCTGTTCTTTTTTCTTTTTCTATAAAAGCTTTCACATATGACTCCCACCCTGACTACTTGTAGCCATTAATTAAAATGTAACTTTCAAGAAAAATTGCTTTATTTCCCTTCTATTCTACCCAGTGACACAAGAATCCATTTCTAGATTGCATCTTGGGTAGAGTTAATTTTCTTCACAGTGTCTAGGACGGGTCTGTGTTTTGGATTTTTGCTGGAAGTAGTCTGGTAGCACAGCGGTGGTTTTTCTTATTGCTGAGCAGTGCTTACACATAACCAACACCTTTTCTCCTTCACTACCCTCCCACCAGCAAGGAGGCTGGGTGTGCACAAGTAGCTGGGAGGGAGCAACTGTTCCCAGTTGACCAAAGCAACATTCCATACCATATGACGTCATGGGGAAGCTTCCAGGTAAGAGGAAGGAAGGGGGGTCATTCAGAGTGATGGCTTTGCCTTCCTAAGACACCACTATGTGTGATGGAGTCCTTCTTCCGTGGGAATGGCTAAACACCTCTCTACCAATAAGAAGTGGTGAATGAATTCGTGTTTCTCTGCTTGTGTGAGCAGATTTTGCTTTACCTATTAACCTGTCTTTGTGTAACCCAGAGGTCTTCTCGCTCTTACCACCAGGGAGGGAGCGACTGGCTGTGTGGGGCTGAGCTGCCAGCTGGGGCTAAACCACAACAAGCTCTCAGAAACAATGCACTTCAGAGACACCATGAACCACTTCACTTCATCAGAAGACGGATATTTAAATAGTTCATATGAATCAGCCAGAAATTACTATTCCTGTTTGTCTCTGATAAATAGCATTTGGACATATTAGAGAATCTAGATATCCAAAGGCATTAAGTCCCTTCACTTTCTGTTCCACATGAGAGAGAATAAAAAGAATATTTATCACAAACAGTTGATAATTAACTAAGCAAAAAAAAATACTTAACACATAAATAAAATCTCAGATTGGAATTCTTTACAGGTAGAAAATGACAAATACATTAATGTTTCAAAAAAAAGAATAATGTAGTAGGAGCTGGTGATGATAAGGAGAGTTGATTTTCTTGGACACACCAAACTTTCTACATTTGCCCAATCTACTGAGGTCAGCAAAATCATGTATCTGCTTCAAGCACAACAATGCATTCAGAAAATACACTTGTAATGATGATATAGAAGGTGAAGCAAACATTCTCAGATTTGAGAATATTTCGAGAATAAAAATATCAACAAAAAATGAAGCATTTTAGTCTCATTCATTCAATAGAAAATTCCACCAAAATTATTATCTTCCTAGATAACAGGACTGTTCTATCTGTTTACTGGTCCCTGAAAGAGGGAATCCTTTCCCACTACTTTTAGTCCTGGATAAATGTTCTCTTATCTAACTAACTTATCTGAAGGACATCTGTCCACAAAGGAAACAAACATGAATTTTACAGAAACAAGCTCGAAGGCAAAGAGTAAATGATGGACTTCTTGCCTCATGGCTTTGAAGGCTTAACAAGCACCACAAGAAAGGTTACAAAACCACCAACCCAGAAGCAGGAGAAAAGTGAGGAAAAAGAGGCATGGATAAGCTCAGGGGAAGAGGCAGGGAGATGGTAAACCTCATTGACTGTGCATTGCACAGACAGCTTTAAGATTAGTTTATGACAAGTAGGAGCATCCTTTGATTATTCAAGGTTTATTCTGATGCAGACTCTCCCTGCATTACACTCTAGTAAAACTTACCTTTTTCTAATGCCCACAACTCACTCTGACTGTCCTGCTATTTCAGGGAGAATCAAATGTCAAGCTAAATAATTTTTTAAAAAAATCTTCCTTTGTCTTTTAAATTACGGTTTCGGAAGTATATAGAAATAAGCAGTGGGGTAACCACCCTGCATAAACAGAAGATAATGAATGTTAAGACTTTGCTGACAGCCAAGATCATAGTGATTCAGTCAGTATCAGCAGGTTTTAATCTAGTTCCTTTAGTCGCCACCTGCTCCCAAAATACCCTGGCCACTTGCTTCTGCCCTCACATTGCCAATTGGCCCAAGCATCATCTAGCAGTGCAAACAAATCAGCAGATAAGAGAAATCAATCCAGACAAAAAGTTACCCGGAAAAGTATTTTTAGCTGGGTCAGTTCCCTGATACTGTTTACCTCCTGGCTGCATAAGCAGCATTAGTCACATTGGTGCAGGGTGGAAAGAACCAGAATGGCTAAAACCTTTAGATATTTTTCCTCAGGAAGCCTATTTACCTTTCTGGATGTCTGGGTTTATATGTTCAGAGTGGATTTCTTCATGCTCTGCACAGTATGTAGTTACTTTACATGGCTGCTCAGGACTATAAAAGCCCATAATCAATTCTCCTCGTACGTGCTGTGCCAAACTCTGAGCAAGGATGCAGGAGACAAAAATTGCAAAGAGGGAAAGATGGAGGCTGTAGGGTAACTTGCCATTTTGTGGTTACAGGAAGTAACTACAATGTTTACAGTGCTGATAATGAACAAACCACCACAGAAATAAGCTAGGCAAACAACTACAGGTTGCTTTTTCAGATACTCTGGATCTCATATTAAAACTCATTTTAAGTTTCTTCAGTAGCTGTTTGATGCTTGGATGAGAGAGGGGGTTATGTTAGAAATTGTGAGTATTGAATGAAGAATCAAATAAAACTCTTAAGTTTTATATCACTTGCAGTCTGAATTAGTTGAGAAAAAAAATCCCTCATGCATAATCTCTTTGATCCTTGCAAACAAAACACAGACTTGGAATAAAAGCCAACTAAATAATAGCTTTTCCAATCATCTAGTGATGATATTTTATATTCATGTTGGAATCACTTTGAAATTGGGCTTTTTGTATCTAGTCAGAATAAAACTACACAAATTTTAACAGCAGTAGAGTCTATTTGGTGTAGTTAGTTTATTCTTGTTTTCTGAACAAATGGATTTCCACTTACGCAGAAAATATATTTCAACAAAAATTTCATAAAATTACACCTCATGGAAGCATTATGAGTGCTTTCCTGAACAAGGTAAGAGTTGTTATGCAACAGATTCATGATGACTCCATTTGACCTTTCACTGCAATATAGGATTGGACTTCTGCCATGTTGTAGGTGGTCTTCTTGTAAATATCTAGATGCCTCTGCTAGTTTTTGTAGGTTTTTCACCATATTGAAAATATTGGAAGGGCTTATAGCAGTATAAGCTCTTGTACCATAAAACTAAATCAAGCCATAGGGGGTAAAAGTGTACTGCAAGATCTTGGCAGAGGTTTTGATAAGTACTTGTGCAACACATACACATATCGCACTTACTCATGGGTGTGTGTATGTGCAGCAAGTCAAGTAAGTTGATTGTCTGGGATACAATTACATCATCACCGTAATTGGCAATTATGAAATTTAAAAAGGATTGGGTTCTATTTACAGATGGTACTGACTCCTCTAAATGGTTATTCACTGATAAGAGACAAACTGGTATCATAATTTTTTCTGCTACTGTTAAGAATCCATCTATAAAACATGAGAAATGTATTTGCCTCCTAATTTCCAAATAATGAAGTCTTCATACAGTTTAAAAAATGTAAAAATAAATAGATACAAAGTACAGACAAGTTCCATGCTTTTGACCATACTAAACCTGTAAAATTTTAGTTTGTGAGTTCCGAGTACCTTTTCAAATGAAAAGAATTAATTCGCATGTCAGCAGGACTCTTTCTCAAACTCTTTATTTCTATCAGAAACTCCAAATATATTAATTCAGTTTCACCTGGCAAGGGAAAAAAAATATTATTCCTTTCACATGCAGCAGCATAAAATTCTGACCTCTGAAATTCCTTGCAGAATTCTGCCAGAGAGCTGCAAAAGAAACAAGAAATTGGCCTCAGCATGGTACTGCTCATGTTTCACAAACACTTAAGAAAACAGGATATAGTGTTCTCATGGGCATACCTTCAGTTCATTACAGAGAGCAAACTGTGAGGACTGCTCACAAAGCAAAATGAATACATTAATTATATGACAAGTGTTAATATCTTATTTAAAAAGAGTAACCGCCAAATATCAATTAAAATTTTCCTTAGAGTTGGAGACTGCTTAAATCCTAAATGACAAAAAAAAAAAACAGAAAAAACTTAATATAAGACAAAACTCATTTTTTCCCCTTTACAGCACTTCAGAATATTAAAGCAATTCAACAGCTTTTCAAGCAGAGAGCTTCAGTGCTGAAAATCTTTTTTTTACACCATTAAGAAGTTTCCATGGCAGTTTTTATTCCCATGAATAAACAATTCTGTCACTGTGACAAAAGAAAAAAAGTAATTTTTACTGAGATATCTCAATATATTTCTTAATCTAGAAACTCAATTTTAAATTTAAGAATAATAGAGAGAGAAAATATTTTAAAACATATGATTTCCTTCAGGCTATTAGAAGAATCAGACTGATCCTAGTTCAGCCTAAGCGAATGGTGAAATTGCAAAATAGTACCAGACTGGCAACTGTCCTACGTCCTAATGCTTCACATAAATATTGTGCCCATCAACAAAATCTGAGGTGTCTTTTACTGGTTATTGCAGCCTAATAGACACTTTATTATCCAGAAAAGGCACTGTTTGCCATTTGCAACAAACTACAAATGTCTCTAACCTGCTCAGTATTACTCTTCTGTCTCCAACATTCCCATTAGTGCACTCAAAATGAAATGTTGCTGCCATAGGAAGGGAGAGTCTGATTGAGTTGCTCCTGCTACAGGAGATGAAGTAGGTGGATGGGGGAAAAGTGAGATGCCAGAGAGAAACTGACACTGTTGGACTTTTTACTTGTGCTGATGCTCTTGCAGGTCACAATAAGTTTTACACCACTATCTCTACCTCAAAAGCATCAGTAAACTTGGCCTTTTAGGATGTTGATGGCAGGTCTCTAGTTGACGTTAAAGGCTGTGGAGATCTGTAAGAATCCAGCAAAATTTCATTAGCCATGCAATGCAGAAAAGAAATGGAAATGTGCCAAAATATTAAATAAAAATAAAATCTGAATATTCTTTGCTTTTTGGTTGATGCAAAATTAAATTTTCATATTTTTGGATATATGTTATTATTAGGGAAAAAAATCCTTTGTTAGATAAAAATCATAAATATCTTTATTTCAATATTGTTAAAAACAGATGAAGTAACTTCACTGAGATTAAGAAGCTGCTTCTTAGGCACATTAAAAATAAACATTTAAAGTTCTGCTCAAGCAAAAATACATCTTCAGCAATCTGGAAATCATTTTATTTAAGTTGGACAGATGTCTATTTTAAGTATTGTGGCATACGAAGGGTTAATACTTTTTAATGTTAATTTTAATTTTCACTGAAATTGTAGTCTACTGCCATTTGCTCACTTTATTTCAGTATATGGACCAAGCATTGCTGCACAAAAATCACAACGTAGGTCCATATAGTACAGTAGCATCCCTCTGAAAACATTTAGTGCTCATCTTTACTAAATTTTTTATCTAATTGATCCAGTTATGTATATTCTGTGAAGAAGTATTTAGTGTTCAATTCCTTAATTTTTCATTTTACTGGATAATTTCTAATGTTGAGTTTGGATTTATCCTTATTTTTTACAGTTATAACATTTATCTTTATGTAAGAACTGTGCTTGTCATCTTCATGCCTTTGACCTTTTTAAATTAAATAATCCAAACAATTTTAAAAACTCTCTTCTTATAAAAAGCTTTGATTTTTTTATGCCCATTGACTTACTTATTGCCTGTCCCTAAACTCGTCTAATTTTTCAATTTTCTTTCAAAGCAAATTAACCCATATTACAAGAAGGATTCCAAATTAGTCTGCATCACTGACTTATATAAAGACCTTAATGAAGTGTTTATTCACATTAGAAAGCAAAAAAATTACTGTAAAGAGAATGAAATTCATTTTCCAAAGGAATCTCATAAATTTTTTTTGCAGCATTAACACAGGTCTCTGGCTGAGAGATTCTACTTCTGCTGTCATTCTATAATTACACGGAAAAAAAGACATTATTTCACAGTACAGGAAAAGTGGAGCAGCAGCCTCTCTTATTGAACACCACTGTATGTCAAGTGGTGCGCAATACTGAGCTGGTGCACTGATATAAATCTTGAATACACAGTTTGAAACTAACACTGGTTAGAAAGCAGAGACCTTGTCTCTACTGAAATCGCAAGTACACAAATTTAGTTTTGTTTAACATTCTGAGATTATAATTACACACTTAGTTAGGAGATCTTCATATACATGCTATGGGAGAAAAATGGCTTGTTAAAATATTTATGAAAATAACCCTCCTCCCTCCCAAAAATATATAATCAAGCTCTCATAGTGGCTCCAGTTGTGATTTCCTAAATAATATTCACTGGATATCAACTAATCACTTTTTCACTTATTAAGCAGAGGGTTCTATCTCTAATTAACTTTGCCCTTTTTCTAGATATAGGAATTAATACACCTATGTTTTCACAAGAAACTCTTTCACTCTGTCTTTTCATTTGAAGACAGTTCACAGCATCCCACTTCCCAGAGAACATTAATGTATTCTATTAGTCTAATCTGATGAAACTCCTAAACCTGTGATATTTGTGAGTGTTAAATGTTTCATTTCTTCACTGATGGATTAGTTTCATTTTATGCCAACTAAACATAGCAGAGGAAAAGAACTGTCCTCTTTCCCCACTGCATAAGAATTGTTAGTTTTTATTGGCTCCATATGTGTTTCTATATCAGCTTCCACAATGTTGGAGAAACTGAGAGAGTTGGGATTGCAGCCCATCCAGGGATTGCCAGAAGGTGATAGCGCACTGTGTTTCTTCCTGTTCTGCTGGTAACACAACTGGTAAGGGACGGAAACAAACAAACAAACAAAAAACTCTGCTTGCATCAGACTGTACCCCTGCTTCCTCGTTTTTTGGTGTGTATGTGCATACGTATATATATAGGTCATATCTATCACATATATGCATATAAATGTGTATATGTATATATAACACATACACACACACACACATACATATATATAGCATCTAAGTGTTTTCTGATTAAAATGGTCTGAGAAAAGCATATTACACTAGGTGGTTTTGCAGTGCTAACTCCATCCTTTTCTTGTTTGGAGCCTGTAGAATGCATAATGTGTTAGTATAAATGCTGTATGTAATACTATACTGGACGCATAATAGTATACATGTTGTTAATAATATAACGGATTTATACAGTTCATATTGGATGTATCTTTATATCATTCATAGCCAGTGAATCTGACACACAGGTCACCTTCTTCATCTCAGACCAGACTCTTCAGAATCCATTACTGTGTAACTCGGTTTGTGCATCGCTACTCCTAGTTCCAGGAGAAGATACCACTAAAGAGAGTAGCAGAGGGAGCACTGGACTGTTGCTATGCTTCCCCAACACTTCTCATCCAGATACCCAACACCTGCTGTTGTGGCAAGCTTCCTTTTGACAATTTGTTTTAAACTTTTTAATGCTCATCAACTGTTTAATGCTTGTCAGTGGTCATGCAAGTAAAGATATGACAACATGAAATGCGAAGGCAGGAGCGACAGGCTGTGATGAAACTCTGTGACGAAACGTGTGACCCAAAGATAAGAAATCACATAACTGCTGCTAATGCAACTTTGGCCCTTACCTAATAAACTTTGGTCAGTGTGTTAGTCTGGGTTCCATGTAACAAAGCAAAATGTGGCTCCTGGTTTGGAGCCGATTCATACCTAGACAAAGCGAACTAAAAACTATTTGTAGGCATTTTAGGGGTCTAAAAAGAATGTAAAGCTGTCAGAGGTAAGGTCAATTAAATCAACCTGTGAAGAAATTTAGGTTTAGAACAGAAATATTCTTAGATTACAAGCTGCTAAACTTGGTATATCACAAAATATACTATCAATTTTATATATTTTAAAAAATTATCTCCCATGAAAGTCAATCAGTTTTTAAGACTTCTGTAATAAGAAGGAACAGATAAGCAACTTCATTAATAGGGGAGGCCTCTGAAAATGAACAATTATATGAAGACTAAAGGAATTGTTCCTTTTTTATTCTGAATATACCCACAATCTTCTGGAAAGTGATGTGATATATTTGTCTTTAATAAGTGAGTGGGCAAGATATAGGGTGCAAAAATAGTGAGCTTTGCATTCTCCTGTCTGTGATAAGACAATAAGACCATAATTCCAAGGAGAGCCCTTATCTTGACATCAAGATGACAGTAAGATAGCATGGGTTTTGTCACTACATAATTTATCCATAATCCAGTTATTATTTGTTTAATTGTTGGAGATGTCATCTAAACACCTAGGCAAGTTCAGGTCAAAGAACAGTAGACAGACACAACAGTATATTTCATAGGAAAACATGTCCAGCTGATTATTAAAGTAATTTTATGGGTTTTCTTAGCTGTCTATGTATCTATATCATAGTAGTAACTCTTACTGTTCATGTCTCTTTAAGGAGAACTCCTATTTAGAAAAAGTCTATTTGTTTCTAAGATAACAAAATTCTTCAACTGACAACAGTGGTCAGGTATAGTGTCTCTGGTCATCACTTCCAAACCTATGAGCCCTGAGCATCTCAGATGATTTAGTTGTATTAGCGAACTACAGTTGTAGATATAATTGTTAATAACTTGTAGATATATAAATTTTTTAGCTATTGTCTAGTTGCTTTCTCCATGCACTCCACAGCACAATAACCGTATATTTGTCAAGCTTCCCACCATTGATAAGATACTGGAATTTCTCTTAACTGAAAAAGCTTCACTGTACTTATTTTCTGTCATTACTGAGTTGGGATAAAAGCAACTTTCCAACAAAAATACATATGTTCAGAAGAATGTTGAGGTTAGTGCAACCTTGACAAAAGGCCAAAGAAACATTTTGAACTATAATTATTCAGTAAAGTTCAAATGCAGATAATGATGCCAATTAAAAATAAATAAAATTCCGATGTTATTGTAATTAACAAAAAGTCATCCTCAGAATAGTTATGTTTTATCTGTCATACCCGAACTTGTCAGTGCTATCAGCAGGTTCTCTCTTCCTCAGTATTGTTCCAGCATTCTTGGGAAATATCTCTCTTTCTTATCCAGGATTTTACTCTTAGTTCTTGTTTCTCCAAATCATCCCATCTTTCTGAGAGTTTGTCTCAGAAAAGTGAAAAGTCAAGTATAGGGAAACATATAGAACATTCTTTCGTTTCTTGCATAGGTTAGCAGAAGTACCAAATATTCCCATAGTTCTTACTCCTTGAGATCTGCAGAATTCAGAAACCAAATCTATCTGGGTAATAATTAGTTTTCTAGATATCTAAAATGGCAGATATATATGAAATCCAGCAATCAAAATGAGAGTTGAACTCTATTTGAGATTTTTTGGTAATATAGCAGTACTCATTAAACTATTATTTTTTAGCTATTTGCAATGCTGTGTTTATTCTTTGTAAAATTTAACTTAAAGATTAAAAAATACTTCTGACTGAAAAGAAATCTAGCATATGACTGCATGTGAAAGCAATCTGAAATACAGAACTATGAAATAAATCAGTAAATTCACAAAAAGGCTCAGTCAAAATGTTTCTGTGCAGGGAGACCACTAATTCCTTCACAAGCAGAACAGGGAAGAAAATAGGACCTAGTCCTGTGCACAGAACCAAAACCTGAATATGTTGTCAGTTTGTTAAATAACCAACCAAAGTTTTAGAAAATATGTCATAATTATTTCCTGAAACTTCAAATAAGTGGACTCAAGAACTGGATTATTTTTTTAGCTGTAAGATGAATTAGAGGATATAATTGCCTTAATCTAATGTACTGATAAATGCAATAATCTAAATTACCAAGTAATCTAATTTATTAATGTGCATGTTGAACAGTGTTATTTGGTATCTGATTCACAATTATCCAACACAAGGACTGAAGGGATTGATTCATTTGCCTTCAGATAAATAGCAGATTTTCCCTTTCTCCTCTAAGGGGTATGTCTCCACCTCACTGACTTATGTAATTTAACCAAGACTAAACGATATGCCTAAAACAATTAAAAAACTTTTCTGGAACACAGCCCAGGTCTTGCCACTTCATGGT
This sequence comes from Myiotriccus ornatus, assembly GCA_036023395.1. NCBI lineage: Eukaryota > Metazoa > Chordata > Aves > Passeriformes > Tyrannidae > Myiotriccus > Myiotriccus ornatus. The sequence goes on from JAYRBT010000082.1 coordinate 95,271,965, forward strand.
TCCTGTTCTTATCAGAAACCAGCATTCTGCTCCTTATCTAGATGAATCCAATCTACCCAGGAGTTCAACTTGGCTTGATAAAATGTGTGGAGAGAAGCCTCACTTGAGGGTGCTTTCTCTCAGACCACATTCACTTCCAGCTGCACATTTAGTTGAAGCCTTTTTCAGAAGTTGAACTTCAATGACAAATTCAGTTAGATTTGTCCTTTAATTATTAATCTACCATCCAGCAGATAACACATGTTCCTTCTGTAATTGCTCATTTCACATATTAATCTTAGTGAGGCAATTGCTTTTTTGTCTCTTAGTCCATCTACTACTCTTGATCAAGAATTCTTCTTGCAAGCAGAACATATTTGCGTGCTTGTAATCTGAGAGAAATGGCAGTAGACCAATATAACTGAACTATGGTAAAACACTGGTTCAGACAAAGTCTGAACAAACCCAAAGTGAAAGCTTTCTGACAAATAGACAATGCAATAATTACCTGTCTCTCTCCAAATAACTATAATTAGCAGGAGCAGAACTAATGATTATAAGTCATGCTGGTAATCATTTGTTTCAGCATTTAAGAGCACACACAAAGGCTTCTCAGCAGACAACATGTTTAAAGACCCCTTCCTCTTTCCCCTTATAATGTCATAAATTGTCGTCTCTCAAAAGAACAACAGTATGGCAGCAACACTACACTTAAATATATCATCAAAGCAAGGTTTGTCATTTAGAGCCATTATTTGTTTTCTGAGTGGATGGGTTGTACCTCTATTTTTTAATTAATGTAAGATTTCAATAGCCATTTAGGTGGCAAGGAAACAGAGAGAAGGGAACTGTGAAAGTTGTCTCGTGTAAAGGGTTGTTAGCATACAAAATAAAAAACATGACAGAAGTACTGCTGTGGAATCTGCAGATAGAAAGACTCATTACCTACTGAAAGCATCACTTACCTGTCTGCACAACAAATCCAACATGCAGGCAATGCAAGCTCATCAATTGTTTTCATGTTGTGATTTCCTGGAGGGGGTAGTGTGTAATATAGCATCAAATAAACAAGGAAAATAAAAAACCATCCATTGAAACTTTATTCATGGGTATCAAAGGAAAATGTGTTTCCAAAAATCATTCCAAGAATATATTACAGGAAAAAGTATCTCTTAACTTGGAGCAGATTTTTCAAATATTAAATACACTAGCAAGATTGTGGCACGATCCTTCTCTCCACTTTGTTTTCAAGCTGACACTAAAAATTAAATACTTAATATTTGTAGAAAAAACAATATTTTTATTCCATTGGAGCTAAATACTCTTAGATAATCTTTTATTAATGACATTAGGCATAGATCCTCCCAACAGATGAAATTCTCAAACATAGTAATCATTTAAGAACACAAGACTGTCTCATTTTCAAAAGCAGTCTTGTGACTCAGAAACTTATATCTCTTCATCAGTAAGAGAGAAACATGGGAGAAAGAAAAACCAAAACAAAACAAGGACTTTGAATATTTTTCAAATTTTGTTTTAAATAATTTCTTAAGGAGGGTGTTTTTCTTTCCTGAAACGAAGATATTTTTCTTGCCTTCAAAACCCTGAGGGAGGCTGGCGAAGCCACGAACAGACACAGGCTGGACATAACTGGGAGTTGCTCTGGCTTCTTCTGTTGAGAGGAGGACATGAGAAAGCAAGACGCTCCTTAGACAATTACTTGGATACCTCTATTGCAGGCAGAGGGAACATGGATAAGAAAAAGACCTGACAGGGAAGTCGCAGAGAAGCAGAAGACATGAATTACATGGCAAATTCCGGGGAATGTCAATTTTGATGGCACAACAAGTATACGGCACTGGCAAAAACATCACAAGACTTGGAAATATTCTGGAAGTTACTGATGGATCCTTCACTATGGGACACAGCAGCCTCTGACAGCAGACTAATATATTCCATTGGCATTCATAACCATTGTTTCAAATGTCTCTGAAGACAAGTGACTGAAACAAACCCCCTTCCTGTTTATTAATCACAGTGGTTTTAAAATAAGTGAAGATATGAATATATCTGTAGAAACTTATGTAACTCCTCTGTTACAGTGTTTAAGCTCTAACTCCACCATAATTGTCATGTTTTATATACATACAATTTTGTTGCATCTCAGAACAACACCCCAATGGTAAAATAAAATTTTACATTATACACATTAATCTCAACAAAATAATGACATTTTATTGAGTTTAGCACAGTACAAAAGCTAAGAGATAAATAAACTGCAAGCCTTATGAAGGTTGATGATTTTTCAGATATGAAAAAGCCAAAAAGAAGATTGTGGACAACTGTGGACATTTTTGATGCATGCATTATTACATGTAGCTCAGGCAGTAGACCTGAGGCTACCTGTGTGGTACAATTTGACTGGTGTGAAAGCAAATTTAGGGCAGTGTTCTGAAAATGTGGTTTCAATTTTAAAGCTCAACGGGGACACTGTGTGTTATTGGTTACTGTCCTGCCTACATGACATGAAGAAACTGTACATAATTAAAAAATTTCCAGGAGCCGTCAGAAGACCATTGAGCACACTATGGATCTCTTGGACCTTATAGAGCTTCAAAATATAAGAACTGTAGAAAAGAATTTGGTGTTTAACAATGGAAGGTATTAAAAAGGAAAAGAGAAAAAAAGTCACTCTTGTAGTTATGCCTTTGAATTCTATTTTAAAGCAGGAAGATACATCTGATAAAATTAACATTTTAAGAGTGCAACATCTTATTTTTTCACGCTGAGGCTTTTTGAACTTATAAATGTTTACAAGAACAGTTATTTTCATCGATCCTACAGTTGTTTGTCTTTCTCTGAGTTTTATAAATTAAAATTCCTCAGCACACACTATCCAATGCTTGTATATTTTCTGATTGCAAGGTGACATTTTTACAGCTGTATGTAGAAAAACTTTTTTTAAAAATTAGGTACATATGATTATGTAAACCCACTTTAGTTTCAAATACTTATTACGTGTGTTAAATTTACCATATGATTCAAAGTATTTGTGCTGAAACAGAAAGATTGCATTTGTGTGGGAAGGAGGAAAAGGGATATTTCCTGGCAGAGTTAATTAAGAAGTCAAAAATAAAAATAATGTCAGTGGATTGTTTTAATAACTGTCTATGTAAACCCTGGAATAAAGTGTAATGCTTTCTTTGAGAGACTGGAGATTCTCTTTCACTGTTCTGCAAGTGAACTACTTTCCTGAAATATAAGGATGTGGACCAGTGACATTCTTGATTTATGACTTTAACCCTTTAATTTATTGAAATATATAGAATTTAGAAATAGTGATGTTGCACATCACAGTACTTCTGTATGAAAATTGGACATATAAGCATGGAAAGGCAGAACCCTGAAAAAAAGAAGCTCATTCTATAGATGGCATTAAAGGGAAAAAATTTAGCAACAGACACAGTAATTGCTGGAGGATGAAGACAATACTGTTAAACAGAAAATCAATGGCAACATTTGTACATAAAGAGACTTATATTACATCCTGTCATTGAACCTTAAACCTAATTGACACTCAATAGTTCTGTCCTTTCCAGTTCTCCTTTGTAGTTTATTTCTGTGTTAAAAAATGACAAGTCCTAGACAGCACATTATCTGATATTCTAAAAAGCTTTGATTGTATAGGTCAATTTTCTAGTGTTCCAAAGGGCTCAGTGCCCCTTTGAAAAAAAGGGTTGTATCTTGAGTGAGTCAATATAAAATAAATCTTGGTGAAGAAAAGGCAGACAGTGAATTAACAAGTTAAGACCAATTCCATGAAGGCTGAAGTTAACGCATTCATCATCATAGAAAGCAGTTTTTAAAAGCCCTGTTCCTGTAGTGACTGAGTCAGGTACCAAAACTCCCTATGTATTGCTCATAGAGAGCTGTGTCTGATAATAAAGTTCATGACTGCTGTAATACCCCAAGTCAGGAGGAATTAATGAAGAGAGATTGTATCCTAACTCCCTCACATCCCTGAGTCTTCAGGCTATGCAGACTCTGTTAAAATGAAGCAGCAAATCATTCTAAAATTTAACAAGGAAAGGTGAGATGTAGAATTAGTTGCATCTGCAGTTGGGAGACACTCAAGACTACAAAACAGACAGACTACTAGTTTAGTTTTACGGGGAAAACCAGTGAGAGAAACTCCTCATTTACACATTCTGAATAAAATAATAACTAAGATAGATCTTGTTATATAACAAATGTCCTATATAGATAGATCCTTACCAGAGCACAAGCATGAGACAATTCTGAGGATTTGCTTACTAGTAAATGTGTACACAGACAGAAAAATTAAACAAATTTTTTTGAAAAATGTTTATTCTTCCTCCCCATAAGGAAAACTAATATGTTTGAAACATAGTCAAGAAAGGCCTTGACTGGATGGAATTAAGACATCTGGCTTCAGTATAAGGCAGCTACCTAATTTAGTTTATTCTTCCACCTGTATCCTGTACCATCAGAAGAAAACTTTGACTCTTCCAAATGTACCCATCAGACTTGTCTCAGCCTTGTCCATCCCTTGTGGCTACAAACTGAAAACCCTTGTTTTCTACCCAAAAATGGGGAGGTTCTTCTTTCCTTAAGGAAGTCTTTCCTCCAGTATAGTTCCCACATATCTTTAATACTGATCAGATATAGTTTTGGAGTAACAAAGTTTTATGAGATCTAGCCATCATATTTCCAAGTTTCTGAAATCAAAAAAGGAGAACAGGAGAGGAAAATAAACTCAAAATAGCCAGCACTGTTCACTAATCTAACACTCACATAAAAGGTATTCTTCTTTCTGACTCTTAAATATGTTCTCATTCTTACACGAGGGCAGCACATTAAGCTGTTCACAGAGGTACATAATCAACAGGAGTATTGAAGCTTACCAGTCAGTACGCAGGAGTCAGTATGCTTATGTCCTACAAATCAATTAATTTTTTCTCAAATGTATGACACAGGTAAATATCTGTTATAAATGAGAACAAAAATAAAGGACACAATCTCTAACAGCACTTGAAGTTGACTCAGGCAAAGTTTCCCTGTTCCTTTAGCTATGCTTACAGACATAAAACAGCATTTCAGAAGTACTGCACTGGAAGGTTCTAAGCACACTAGCCAAGAAGAGTTGCTTAAAGGTGCAAACTTTTTAAATGTAACTTTCCATTTAGGAAATTAAAAATCAGAATAAATGGAAGGGAAAGGTCTGGGTTTTTTTCATGCTGCTTTATATGGTTCTGAATCCTGGGTCATTTACCAGCACCACTTGCGTCTCCTAGAACGCTTCCATCAGCGCTGCCTCCGTTCAATTCTAAACATCCACTGGACGGACTATGTGACCAACACGTCTGTCCTTGAACA
>JAYRBT010000082.1:95277877-95288584 GCA_036023395.1 Myiotriccus ornatus
GCGTGGGTAGAGCCCAAGCGTGGGTAGAGCCCTCCTAGAATCTTCGTTCGCGAAGCCTAGCCATGATGATGATGATGGTTGATGGGAAATATACTTTTGAATACGTGTGTGCCTGTCTTAATTTAATGCTATCTACAAGTTTACCTTATTAAGTATCCTCACTCTACAGTACTGATTCTATGCGATGCAGAAGAGCTTCTGGGCAAGTTTACCTCTGCAACCATAATTATATTTCCATATATCTTGCAGGATCTTGGTAGCCATTTACCTTATCTAAGAAATAGCAATGTATATGTGATTTTAAACTACTCTAAAATTGAATAAAGTAGGGAATATCTCACTCAGCTTACTATATCAGTCTGTATTATTATTAGAGCCTTAGACTTGCATTTTGTATGTATCAGATGCATTTGCTAAGGTCTAATATTAAAGCAGATATAATGAATGATTTACTGAATCAAGGACAGAAATCTATACTCAGGTTAATTGATATTGATTTGTAACTAGCACCACATTCAACAACACTGATATCACTGGAGATGATAACATAAATTAGTGAAATTATTCTGTCAGATCTAATGGCAACAGAAAACGTAGCATTCAATTTGCCCGGAGAACTCTTTCTACAATATATAAAGCTACTTCTAGCACCATTTTACAGTCCACTCCTTTAGTAATCACATGATTTTAAGGAAGCAAATATATCAGTGTGAGTTGCTAGAGAAGTTTTCATCTGTCCAATGGATCAAAAATAAAAACTGAAACATGGCTTCATTGGAGCGTATAAATGCACATCCAGAAGGAAGGTACCTGTGGGTCCTAACAAGAGATCTAATAAAGTAGCATGAACAAGGACCTTGAAACACTTAAACTTAGGAAATAAGTTGACAATTTTGGACATTAAGTAAAATAACCAACACTATGAAGCACACGTGGGATTCTACTGATGATTTCAAACTACTTACCTGTCTTGAAAGGGAGCTTTAACCCACTTTTAATCAAACAAAAAGATTAGTCCCAACAGTCTGTTCTCCATGTGACAAATATATTTTTAGAGTTTGTGCCTACTTTTGTTCTGGTGTAGTATGCTTTTACTTCAAACAAGTTAACAAAACACTTCGTGTACAAATAGAACCTGAAGTTTACGCCAAATGGCCTTCAAAAAAGAGTTTGCTAATACATATATGTCTGTGTGTGCACAATGCAAGCTTTATTTTCAGTGTGCCAGTCAAGAATGTCTGCTGCATGCTTAGCTGAAAATAAATGCCTTTCCATAAACAATTTTTAGAACTTTTAAATATAAAACAAAAAAATAAAAATGTAAATGCAATATAAGATTATTAAAAAAATAAAAAACAGATTAGTTTTGGTAAATAGAGTTGATGTTAATAAGAATGAGACTGTTTGTTCTGATATTATTCAAAAAGAAAACCCTATCTTTTCTAAAAAAAAAAAAAAAAAGGGAATAAAAACCAAGATTGAAAACTAAAAATGTTATCTTATAAGGGGAAAAAAAAACCCAACTCCATAGACAAAATCAAAACGATGAAGTGATCATTTTAGTTATGCCCAGTTTTCTGGTAACCATCTCCAGAGAATGAGGTAGATTACTTGGACATATAAACAGGCCATGATGTCTCCATCTGATAGGCTTCCTTATGAGGAAATAGTGACGAAACTTAATGTTATGATTGAAAATTTCCAAAGTAATATAATGTCTAGAGAAACCTCTGTATTCCACCAGTGGGCATAATTTCTGCCCTCTGGTCTTCAAAGAATCAATGCACGTGAAAGAGTGCTCAAGTTGGGCATAGAATCACAGAATCACAGAATCACAGAATAGTTGGAAGAGACCCACAAGCAACATCGAGTCCAACTCCTGGCCCTGCACAGGACAGCCCCAGGAGTCTCATCTGAAAGTACCATCGAAATGCCTCTTGAAGTCTGTCAGGCTCTGGGGAGCCTGTTCCAATGCCCAACCACCCTCTGGGTGAAGAACCCTTTTTCTAATATCCAACCTAAACCTCCCCTGGCACAACTTTCAGGCCATTCCCTTGAGTTCTGTCACTGGTCATCACAGAGGAGAGATCACTGCCTGCCCCTCCTCTTCCCCTTACGAGGAAGTTGTAGACTGCTGTCAAAATCCATAAAAAGCTGACTACAGTAGAAAACACAGAATCATAGAATCATCAAATAGTTTGGGTTGGAAGGGTCTTTAAAGGTCATCCAGTCAAGACCCCTTGCAATGGTCAATTAGACAAGGTTGTTCAAAGCCCCATCCAACCTGACCTTGAACGTTTCCAGGAATGGGGAATTTCCCACCTCTCCGGGCAACCTGTCCCAGTGTTTCACCACTCTCATTCTAAAAATTTCTTCCTTATATTTAGTCTAAATGTGCCTTCTTTTAATTTAAAAACATTGCCCTTTGTCCTACCACAAGAGGCCCTGCTAAAAAGTTTATACACATCTTTCTTCTAGGCTCCCTTTAAGTACTGGAAGGCTGCCATTAGGTCTCCCAGAAGTCTTTTCTCCAGGCTGAACAGCCCCAGCTCTCTCAGCCTTTTCTCATAGGTGAGATGCTACAGCCCTCTGAAACCTTCATTACCTTCCCCTGCAATGGCATCAACAGGTCCATGTCCTTCTTGTTCCAGGGACCATGTCAAAGGCCTTATAGAATTCCAGAGAGATGACTTGTTGGTGAGGTGTATGATACTTCATTCATTTCACAGCATGAAAAGCTTTCAAGGTGCCCACAGGATTTCTTGGTGTTTCAAGAGGCATCTATTACTGTTCGAATGTTTAAGTACCTGCCAGAGGACATTGTATTGTGGTGGCCTTTCCCTTGATTAGATTCTAATGCCTTCACCAAATGTTGGATTTTTCTATCAGGCAGTTGTCTTTATCATAATAAATAAGAAAGGAAAACAAGCAAGGAAACTTGACTAGGATAGAAGCCAGAAGAGGAAAATAAGGGAAAATGACATTTGGAAGACATAAAAATTTAGGTCCATTTTTTTAGGAGTAATTTTTTACTACTAAATTTAACGTTCTGATTAATACCATAAATCATGAGTTCTGTCATTAAAAAGTTTGTTATTACTGCAGTTCATGCCAGTATGAGTGGAGAATGGACAGTGATCCTAAAATTAATTAAAATGCTAAAATTGTGCTCTGTGGTATCTTTTACTTTGTACTGAATATATATTCAGCTGTCCTCTAGTAAACTGAATAATATAGCATTATTAGGATAGTCTACCTCACCACTATTGGACTTTGATACTGGTTTTGTTTAGTAGTAAACAGTTACATGTACAAAAGAAACCCTTGGGTATTCCTATCTTTTATAAGGAATTATAAAGAAAAAGCTTATGTTTAATTTTTATTATTGTCCAAATTAAGCTTGTTTTAGAAAAAGTGCTCTTATGGTCTAAGCATAAGTGCTACTACAGTTTAAGTATTTTCTAACTGCTCTTTAGACATACTCACTGCATTTCTTAAACAGAAGAATTTAATTACACTGAAGCATGAGATAAACTCAAAAAGTTAAGCTCAAGAAGAAACAGAACTTTATTTTAAAATCAGATATATTTTATAACTGTTTATTTCATTTTCCCAAATATTTCTTCAAACACAAAACAACAAAAACAAATTTCTCCAAACCATTAAGAAAGAGAGAGGGACCAAGAGGAATATGGAAATATATACTGAGAGTGATTAATATTTTATTTTGTATTCTTTTGCCGTTCAGGCACAATGATCATAACATTTTTTTAATACAAGCCAGATGACACCTGAGAGAAAAATATCTGAGAAAGATTAGCTATTTACAGTAAATAAAACTATGTATTAATAATAAATAATTTGCAGCAGATTACAATAGGATTGCACCCAACCAAAGAATGTTCTCCCTACAGCTCTCAAAGGGAAAAATTAGTTCTAAGTCTGCTCTGCAGCAGAATATTTCAGATTTATTGTAGCATTAAGTAAGAAAAAATATTCCTGGGTGAAATTTCTTCTCTAGTAATAATGGAGCAAGATGTATTTCCAGCACACTTAAGTGCCTCTGAAATTATAAGTTTCTGTACAAAATATATTTTTTTCCTACAGCAAACTACCAAAGACCCAGATATGTGCATATACTATGGAGAGTGACCAATGTGAACCACATTCCTGAGATGCATGTAAGACTGATGGACAATCCTAGAATCTTTTAGTCAGCATAAATTTGATTGACTAATTAGCAGATGTTTAAATGTCAAAATATTCAATTTCCTAAGCATCAAAAAAATTTGCCTAGAAGTTTACAATCAAACAAACAGAAAGGAGAGAAGAAACCATGGGGAAAGAAGGGAGAACCTCAAACTGTTAGCAACAACTCAAGATTGGATAGCTCCATTTGAAATGATCAGTCTAAAAGTACTATATTTAATTCCTCTTCCTTTGCCAAACATCTTGGATCTACTATGAGAAAAAAAGGGTACATCATGGTGCTTTTTCAGTAAAAACCTAAAATGGACTCTTAGGAGCCACAGTTTGTAACTGGGTCTCATGTTGCTGGAATGTCTTTAAGTTAAAACTTTTCCAAGCCCTGGCAAATGCAGTGGACACGGCAGCAGCAAGAGCATGATGAGGCCATTCTTTTCTTTGAAAGTGAAGCAGAGGGCTGCAAAATAATTCTCAAACATACCCTGACTGACAGTGTGGTCCCTGCAGGTCTGAAATGTCCATCTCATAACCTGTTTGAAGTTCCCTGTATTATTTGTTTTGCTTATTGAAAGAACTGGGCAGCAAAAAACCTGGATCCCATGTCTTTATCTCTCACAGCCATGAAAGCCAGCCTATTCTATAGCACTGTCAATGTGTCTGACACAGCAGGAGATCAGTTGTCTCTCTTTGAGGCTTGGGTATGTCTAAAAAGTGAGAAATGTGGGAAGTAGACAGGCAAAGATCTCACCAGATAAAAGAGTAGTGGTGTTTTCAAAAGTTCTTTTACTGGTAGAGGGGAAGACTAAAACATATAGAGGCAGATGTGACAGGATATAATACCAAAGGTACCTAGAATAGAAAAACTTGGGTGTTAGTAGCAATAGGAGGGAGTGTTTTACAAAGATTTTCAGGCACAGGATATTTATGAGGGCTATGATGAAAAAACAGACAAAATATTACGAAGTAGACAAAGATAACTGACAATCTGCTGTACAAATAGCAATAGGATTTCCTACCCTACTGAGAAATTTCAAATAAATGAACTTTCCAAGCTTTAGGAAAGCTTTACATTTTTTCTGAAGCTGAAGGAGAGTTTAAGCCGTTCGCAAAGAACAACCTAAAAAGTCAATTGGGGGTTTCAAAGGATATGGAGGAGTTATTACCCCACTTGATCTGTGAGTAGTTGTAACTTAAAATTAGCTACAATGCTGCAAAATTCTGTAAAAATAACCATTGCCACTGAACAACACAAGGTAATAATGAGGAAAAAAACCCATATAAAATAAAACATTGATGATTTCCTCCCATGTGGGACAGACACAAAGAATGCAGTAGACATGAGCTAGTATTCTGAGGACTGGCACAATAAACTAGTGAAATAAAAAGCATCTGAAAGAATTTCCACAGTATCTAAGGCTTTCAGAATATCTGTTAATCAGGGAGGGGGTTTTTTGAAGAAAACATTTTTACACAATATTTTCCTAGATTTGTCAGTTTAGTGAAGTTACCTAGAACTGCATAAAGCCTCCAAAAGTATCCTTGAACCAACCACTACTTCACAGATCTCCTCCATTCAAATACAGCCTGCACGGAAAAAAAATCATGTAGCAATATTTTTATATCTATTCATATCCAAATCTTAGCTGGTATTGAAGAAATTTTCCTTTGTAAATAAGACCAAATCTATATTCTCAGTAAATATATTTTAACAACAAAATTTATCTCTTACTTGTCGCGTAGAATGAATGAATGAAAAGGTAGACTTGCAAATGGAAATTACAGTAGACCAAGGTACAGTGTTGATAATTATCTGACTAATGCAAAGATACAGGGCTCAATCCCTATTCTTAGAAAAGGATGGAAAATTTTGTACGTCTCTGGAATTTTACCTTTGAGAAGCACTGTATCCTAATCTTCATTAATACACAGTTGTAAAAATCAAATGCTACACTTATTTAATTCATATCCTAAAGTGATCCAAAAAAAATAATATAAATTATGCAATTATGCTTAAAATTGTTCTTGATAAACAGTTAACATCAGGAGTGGAGGAAAGTTTCTTTTTCTACTAGAAATTTAAGTTCTAATTAGAAAAATAGTTTTGAGTATTCAAAATTTGTAAATATCACAGTAACAGAAAAATTCCACTGAGAGAAAATATCTTTATGTCAACAAGAAATGAATCTTTAAGATTTTGTACCATTTTTAAATTGATCCAAATATGGTACAGCACTTTAACAAAAACATAGATATTATTGGTACCTATAAAAAAGTCTTCATGGTACTAGAATAATTCAACTGTTTGACTGTAGAGGTGGTAAGAATTCCAAGAGCAAATGAAGCAATTCCCTCTGCACTCAAATAGGATGAACTATGTCTTGCATTAATGGGGCTTGTTTTCTGCACTTGCTTACCAAACACCTGCTGGTTGAGTAAGATTGCTAACTGTTTAAATTGATTAAACACCCACGTGGGGAGACTGTGTTGTTTCTTTAACTCACTGAATTGCAACACCTCATTTGGTGAGTGACAAAATGTTTTTGAAAGAGATGTGTTTAAGAAGCAGTTATGTGGTGTCCTTGTAAAAAAATTATGCTTGGGAAATTTTTCCATTTAATTGTCGCTTTCTTTTTGCCTTTTCCTTTCTCTATTAAAGTCAGAGAAACTAAATTGGTGGAATTTTATATACTGTTTATAGCAAAAATAGAATATCAACATTTTCTACTATAATATACAATAATGATTTATAGTTTTGTCATTTTATTTTCTGTGCAATTATATGTGTGATCAGAATGCTGAAACTCATGTGACAGAGAAAAGAAGTTTTGTAATTACATCATTGCCTTAATCTATCAGTTATACATAAAAGAAAACTAATACTGGAGGAAAACTCTCAGTAACACTAATTCGTAGAAGCCATCAACCAGTTTACAAGTTTAGAAAAAAAAGTGTTGATATATGTTCAATAACTCACTCAACAAAACAGTCATAGATCCATGTGGAAATATAAATAAAAACAACTAAAAGTTTTATTGATCTGAGTTACTAATGGATAAGTTCATGGTGCCTGCCTTAGTGTGAGGGATACCAAAGTACATTTTTATTATTTGCATTACATACATAAGTAATATTTTTATTAATGGGAGATTCAGTGTTGAATTTTAAAAGTATGATTTGCAAAGGATAGATACACTTGTTACACTAAAGCTCCAGGTCAAGTATTCCACACCACATAGACTTCAGTCCTGGTTTATCAATTATACGAACTGTGAACCTGACATAGCAAATTATTTTTCCCTTCCTTCCCATGCAATTACGATTCCTTTTTCTTGAAACAGAAGTAGATTCAAGTCCCTTCTATGGCCAAAAATACAATTGCAGGAGGGTGGATGATTCATATTTTAGTTTCATTCTGATGAAAAGGCAAAGAATGATAAAAGCTGAAAAGTGCTCAGAAATACCATAATTAAGACATAAACACTACATCTTTAAATGTCTCAGTAAGGCACATGTGACTTATTTTTTTTCCAAAGAAACTATTAGTCTATTTTAGAGGAAATTTCTGAAATTTCTTTACAAAAATTTAAATATAAAAGCCTTTACTTTTGTTCTGATCTTTCTAATAACTTAGCTAATAGAACTAACAGAGAAAATATGCTCCGTTTGATTGCAGTTTGCTCCATGGGCTGTTAGTGCCAGTTCTTGCGTGCCTTATTCCACAAATATAATTTTTATGGTCACTGAGATAAAGCAAATATCAAGGAAAGAAATTTTCCTTGGTGAAATATTTCCTCTTCTATATTTGTGTCCTCAGACAGCCCTTGAAGTGTATTACTAATGAAAACAGAGAAATACCCTAAGTATTATACTTTTTGAAAACTGCTTCTTGCTTTCACAACAAAATGTTAAATCCAGGTAATTGTTCTTTAGCAGTCTTTTCAATTTTTGGTGTAGTCAAAGAGTTCAGAAAGTGCTTTACTATTATGAGTACTTCAGAAACATAAAGGTCTGTGAGGTCTGAGGAGACCCTATATTAAATAGAGAAAAAGATCCATGTGCTGTCAGAGCTCTTCTAAAGTGCTCTTTGGTAGAATTTCTTGTGTTGGTATTTATCTTATCAAAAACACAATGTATTCTCAATCTAATAAGCCAGAAATAAAACACATTTCTTACTTTCTAAAGTGGAGTCATTATATTACTGAGAGCAGCCCTGCCAAGAAAGACTTGGGGGTTCTGGTGGATGAGAGGCTGGAACATGAGCAAGCAGTGTGCGCTCACAGCACAGAAAGTCAGCTGTGTCCTGAGCTGCATCAAAAGCAGCATGGACAGCAGGTCAAAGGAGGTGATTCTGTCCCTCTACTCTGCTCTCCTGAGACCCTACACAGAGTACTGTGTCCAGCCTTGCAGTTCCCAGCACAGGAAGGACATCAGTCTGTTGGAGTGAGTCCAGAGGAGGGCCACCAAGGAGACTAGAGGGATGGAGCACCTCTCCTATGAAGAAAGACTAAGAAAATTGAGATTGTTCTGCCTGGGGAAAGAAAGACTTTGGGGTGACCTAATTATGGCCTTCCAGTACCTGAAAGAAGCTGACAAGAAAGATGGGGAGAGACTTTTTACAAGGGTGTGTAGTGACAGGACAAGAGGGATTTGAACTGAAAGAGAGTAGGTTTGTATTAGATATTATGACAAAACTTTACTGTGAGGGTGGTGAAGCAATGGAACATATTGCACAGAGAAGCTGTCCATCCTGGAAGTCTCCAAGGCCAGGCTGGATGGAGCTCTGGGCAACCTGTTCTAGTAGAAAGTTTACCTGCCCATCCCATGGCGGTGGCATTGGAACTATAAGATTTTTCAGGTTCCCTTCCAACCCAAACCATTCTCTGATTCTATTATATTATGCCCTGCGTTACCATATGCAGTCAGAGCTGATGTCCAGGCCAAAACCAGTAAAGTTCAATGGCAGACTCTCTCTCTTAGTACAGTGGATTATGTAAAGCAGAATTAATCCTCATTTTCTTAAATAATGTTTTGATTTTCTTTCCCCCCTCTAAAGCCACTCCTTCTGCCATGAAGCTGTTGAGTGGATTGCATTTTAGAAAGCATTATACACATCTCTGAAAGAACTTTACAGGATTCTGTGGAAGGCTTACTTGACAAATCACTATTTGTCAGAAGGTCATTGGCAGCAAACTGCAGACTGATAGACATACAAATATAGCAAGGCATTTAAATATTAAAGGAATGTATGTGACCCTTGATTTGAAGGCTGGCATTTAGAACAAAGTTCACGAATGTCTTTTCCCTTCCATGTGCAATTTCAACCTGTGACTGAGTTCAGTGTTTATTAAAGCTATCACTCAGTTAAATGGGAGATAACAAAGACAGGAAGAATAAAGAGGGGGGAAAGGTAGAGCTGAGGATCTCCAGAGAATTAAAGCAATTTAGCAAAACTGCTGATTTCTAAATTCCTAAAAGTTAAGGCTAACTTTTTGATAACATTATTTTAAATGCATGAGACAAAAAAAAATCTCCTCTGTGCATAAGCTGCCTGAAACTCAATAAAATTAGACAAAAACAGGTGTAAGAAATTTAAAGTTCCAGAATTATTTATCTGCTTTCTCAGTAAAATGTAAATGTTTAAAATAGCATTTCTCACCATGTACAATTTTCATCATAACAGGTAAGTTCATGGCCATGGAAAACATATGAATGTATATCCACCTATCAAGCTGGCTATCTCTATATGTGCACACAATGCACCTATGCAGGCATACAGAGACATTCAGGTTTGCTACTTCCCAGTTCGGGCTGGGTCAGAATGGATGGTAACATCACATAGTGCATTTTCAGGAGCTGACAGCGACATGGTAAGATTTTGTAAAAAAAATCGTTGTCAGAACCAACTTTGTTAATAAAGCTTTTTTCAGGTTTAATAAGCAGAACAAAAATGCTCATACCGCAAAAAAGAAGGAGGAAAAGAAAAAGAGAAAGCCTAGGATGAGTACTATTACAAAGCTGCAGAGAAAATGCAGTGGAATTAAGGTTTATATTGTTCACTGAACTAGCAGCCTGTATTATCACACTTCTGTGCAGTCTGTCCACATGTGAAAATTCCATCACTTTTCAAGATCCATGAATTTTCAGGGAATGTATGTTGATGAACACTCTTTGTGTAGCAAAAATAGCTAGTAAAAGGTTTCTACTTGGGTTCATCACCCTATCCTCTGTTTTAAAATCGGAATTGAACAAAAATACCATCAGGTACAAATTTATACAGAGAATGAAGCTGAATTAAAATCTGCTAGTATACTCCATACTGCCATGTGACACTGCATGGTCACACATACATATTCTCACACACCCACTCTTCCATTCATATATACTAGCCTCTAACTAAACACAAAGGGGACAGTGTGTTGGAGACGGTATTGGTACTAAGAAAACAGTGAAGACTGTCTCAATACTGTGTAAGTACTAAATACTCTTTTAGGACTGAAATAC
>JAYRBT010000082.1:95288684-95334047 GCA_036023395.1 Myiotriccus ornatus
GGTATTGGTACTAAGAAAACAGTGAAGACTGTCTCAATACTGTGTAAGTACTAAATACTCTTTTAGGACTGAAATACGTGATAACTTCTCAACAATCTCTGGCCAAATTTACAGACTTTTTAGCACTGATTTGTAAGCTATCTCAGATCTTGAAGCTATATAAATTACGTGTGTCTTCTGCTGAATAAACAAGATTCTGCTAAATATAGCAAGATCCTTGGGAATATCACAATATTGTATTTTCTCAATAATACCCATATTTCATTTTCTTATTTTAGGCACTGAAATAATTAAAATTTACTACCTAAGCATTCATATTAAGCACATCAATGGCTACAAGATCAGTTATGATAGGTAGATAATTTTCAAGCGGTAAAGTGAGAAATGCCATATAGAAATGCCCCAAGTCAGAAAATATACCCGTCCTGGGATAAAAAGCTAGAAGTTGATTGAATAAACCAAAGCTAGTATGAGACCAAACTAAAAATAATATCTAGGTATTTGAGGAGGAAGAGGAGGGAGAGGGCATGGATATAATTATTTCTTCATATATGTATATTATATATATATATGTGTACACAGGCACACGTACAGAACAAGGGCAGAAAACTGAAAGGCTGGAAAAAACATAGGCAACTACAATGGAAGACTTGCATCATCCCCACAGTTATGGGAACTAAATTTGTAATTACACAAACAAAAAAGTGCAGCTACACATATTGTCTTTCATATTCATTCTGAAGAGGCCATAATAAGAGATCTACCAACTTAGAATATATGATGAATATACTGCCATATGATGAATATGATGGTTATCAATTCAATAAGGATTTAAAGAGGGAGTTAAAGAACCAATTTTCAATGAAATATACATTAACTGCTCTTGTTGACCTATTGATAATTTTAATAACGTAGTTAGTCTTGATGAGTCAAGCATATTAACATCAAAACTTCAGTCATACATTTCTTCATGCACTTTTTGAGAATAGCTCATAAATCTTCATTTGCAACACCTTGTAATACAAAATTATAAACAAAAAAGATTGTGCAACCTGTAGATTCAAGATGTTTCTGAAATTCACAAATAAATTTGTCTTCACCTCTTCAGTTATAAAGCCTTAAAAATAGAATACTACCCAGTGATAGACATGGATTTTACTACTGGAAATAGGAAAATACTAGAGTAAATTATAACATCCTTCATTATGGTGATTCCAAAGACTGTTGTATACTGTTTTGACACTGTTGCAATGAAGTTTAAACATAGAATTCTTTTTAATTTAACCGTGAATAGCCACTTCCTAAAATCTAGAATGGTCACAGTACTTTGAATGTGCTACACATGAAACATATAACTAGTGTATACAACTGGTCAGTGTTAAATAACTAAGAAAAAATTCTTACCATATCAAAATTCTTGTTGTTTTAATGTCTTGGTGAGCTATTGGCATGTTGCAAGATGCATATTACAACATTGCAGGCAGTGGATGCATTTATCTCTTCTCTACAGTATTTCAAAAGGAAATAAGTGAAAAAAGAGGGATTTCTGATTTCCTGCTGGGCAAGTTATTCTGAAACTCCCAAAGAATCATGGATTGCATCTGTACTACACTCAGAGTTTATTCTATTTTAGAAAAGGTGAAATTAGAAAGCAGTTACTATTGTTATTTCACTGAAACTATTTGTTACAATCCCAGTCTATTTCCAGCTTTTGACAAACTGATCTAATAGCAATGCAATATAATTGCATAAGAAACCAGCTTCTGTACATCTATTTCTGATTTATACACTATTTAAGTTATATAGGGTCTGTGAAAGAAACATTTTCCCCTCTGAGTCTCATTCGCCTTTTGATGTGATTGTAATCAACGTGCCACATCAAATCACTGGAGTCACTTGAATCTAGTGCAGCTACAAAGTCAGATAAATTTGAAAGTCCATTTTCCTTCCTGGCTGCTATTCCAAGATGTAAAGCAAAATGGGGGCAGGGGAAAATTTTGAGTGACATGAAGAAAACTGTCTCTAGACTGTTGCAAATTACACCTCTTTTACAGTGCACTCATGGCCCTTTCTGAAGAAATGTGTAAATCAGCTGATTTTTTGCAACTAACCTTGTTAACAATGGGGTTCTTTTTCCTGTTTCTAAGTTTGTCTTTAAGAATACTAAAACTTGAAAGTCTTTTGAGCATCGAAGAGATCTCATATTTACGAAACTTTACAGGTGGTTCTTTTTTTAAGCTCTGGTGTGACACATGAAATCATGATTTCATCTCTGTAAATGTCACAGGTTTCATTTCTGACATTGAACAAGGCATTCTTTTTACACAGGTAGGTACTTCAGCTACCTATAAATAAAAGGAGAAAAATAATTTTACATTAACTCTCTTTTTTCTTTACAGATGTATTTATTTTCTAATACGTAGGATCTCTACATTCATCAGTGATAAACCCTCTGAGTGATATAAATCATTTGGGGTTTTTTCCCAAATATGTCTTTTTTCCCAAGCTGACTTCCACTCGGCAGATTGATATGACTAAGAGATGCAGTTGGATGATTAGGAACATTGACCTCCTGTCTGTGAACACTCTGTGCTATACTTGTGGAAATGCAATTATTTCGTTTGAGAGTGAATATTTTAGGTTATTTTTTGAGCAGAGATCTATAATGACTTTTCTGTAATTCATTTTCTTCCAAAGCTTGATGACCAGTACCAACATCCATTAAAAGGAGAAAAGAAAATTAAATGCCTCTTCTTATGTTTTTCTTGTCATTCAACAACTTGTTCAGTTTGAGTTCTACAAGTTTCATCTGCCATCCAGCCTTCATGGCAATGCATCACATACCTCTACAGTTAATTAATGAACCCATATTCTTTTGTTGTATTTAGAGCTATCACTGCTAGCTCCCTGATAGACCACAGCTGGTAAATTGTTTCTGAACAAAAGTTTTGATTTTTCTAAGTGCTTGTTGATTGCCAGTTCTTTGCCATGTCTCAGAGTATTGAATTCTATACCCTAATTATTTTTCATATTATCACTCCAATAGGAACAACATATATTGGATTTTTTTTAACCTCCTCCCAGGACTAGCAATTAATTCCCTTCTTCGTAAGAGGAAAGAACCTTGACTGTGACTCTAAAAACTGTGGTCTGACCTTCAGAAATAAGTCCAAAAACACAGTAAGTTGAGACAGCAGCTCTCTCTTGAGCAACAGTAGCAGCTGTGGGAGCTCTGACAGTTCTGAAGAACTGGTTTCTTCCTAGGTTGCCATGGTGAGGCTTCTAATTTATAAGCCATTAATGCTATGCTTTTGTTCCTCAAAGTCAAAATTAATTGTTTAGCAAATGTTTTCCACAGGAGGTGGGTTAGTGAAATGAATCAGTGTACAAATCCTACAAAATAAATTAGCAATCTATCCCTTCAGAATCTCTTCTTTTGAAATTCTTACTTTTAAATTTCCTCATTAAAATTCCTCATTAAAATTCTGCACGAGTTGTTAGTTGTCCATACATTATTTTAGCTAAAATACTTGTTTTTAAAGCCTTTTCAATGCCATCTCGGTTCTCAATGTAATGCATGCATCCTGCAGTCTCTCTTGGTAACAACTTTATAATTAATATCTATAAACCAAAGAAACTCTTCTGCTGATGAACTTCCTTATTGAAGTTGCAAATTTCAAAGCAACACCTTTGCACCATAAAACATATTTACTATGCAAAATTAGCTTTTACATCCCATTTCTCCTAGTTCTGTTCTTTATACATCTTCTTTACTTTTTTCAATTTCTGCCCGTAGTAATTAGTTTACTCCCATCACTGAAGGCTCCTCTACTGCTTTCAGTACACTGCCATACTAATAAATTTCCAACATACATCGCCTTTTTTTTCAAAAACTGAAAATAAATAACTCCATACCATTCTTCTTTCTTCTACCATTTATTTTTCTTACATTAAATGAAAATTAGTCTTTTTTTAAAAAGTTTTAATAATAAATATCACAAAAGCAAACCCACCATAAAGGCTGTATTAAAATAGTCCCAAAAAACAATGACAGGGACAAGTGTGCTAATTAGTCCCACTATACCATACGAATACATTCTTTTATATTTTGGAGCTAGTAAGAAATATAAATTATTCTAAAAGCAGAATTCAATGCACTTTGTTTTCAGCTCCTGAAGCCAAAGTGTCTTCACACTTTGATTTATATTGAATTGCCAAATCATATATGCAACACTGCAACTTCATTTCAAATGATGCAGAAAAGATTATTCCCCAGGTATTAATCCTCCAGAAACTGAATATTTAACTTTTCAGGAGCACTTAGTTGTTTAAAACACAAGCATGGCATAGGAATAAGTAACTGGTGAGTTATGGTGCTAAAGGCTAATCAGTACTATCTGTAATATGAGAGTATTAAATCAGATTGCTTTTCTTGATGTCACCAGCTGAAGAGTTCATCTGAAATAGTACAGCTGAACACAGCAAAAACAATGGGATGAAGTGTCATGTGAAAAAGATACATTAAAAAAAAAAAAAAAAGACAAAAAATCAGCATGCAAAATCAAATGTACATAAAAGAAAAAGGAAAGAAAAATATACTCAGCAAATTGAAGTAGCATGAAGTAGCAGTACAAGAGGAGGTGATAGGAAGGGAAAAGTCAAACAATCAGCTGAGGAATTAGAGATGGGACACAGCTGCTGCAAATGGCCAAACCTTCAAGAGTATTTTTCTGAATACAGAGTGTGCAATTTTTTTCACAGTGAAGAAACATGTTGGAACACAACTCAGCTGCAGCTCCTGGGAAATAAGAAGACACACAGGACACCATCAAGGCTAAGCTTGTGGAGAACTCCTGTAATTTAATTTTACTTTTTTAAAATGCTAAAAAACTACAGTCCCCCAAAAAATTAATTCATGTGTAAAAATATGGTTTTAGGGTCTGAATTGCTGAGAAAAAAATTAGAGTAAACAATCCTTGTAGAATGTAAATTATGAAATTACAGTCCCTATCTAAGTATCTTTCTCTGACAGAATTCACAGGTTACCATGATAATGGTGTATGCCTTCCACAACACAAAACCTCAAGGAAACACCTCTAAATCCTGTGGCAATATTTAATTACTTTGTCCCTAAGAATATCTTCCATACCACCTCTCATATCTGCATTATTGTGACATATCGAACATACACGCTGCTGAACAGTTTTAGTGCAATTCCTTCTTTCTGTGAATTGTTATATCTTGAGTTCAGCAGTTACAACAGAGACTCCAAGCAGCCAATTCAGAATTTCCTTACCTCTCTTTGTGAGTGCTTGAGGTCTGGAGCAATAGTTTGGTCATCAGTCTACCTTCTCATACCCTCAGCTGCTCTTCTCTTCAAATGCAGTCCTTATTTTCCTGAATTTTCTGGCTGGCACACGAATTCTTGTTCTTTGTCTTCTCTCATGTTTGTTTCCATGAATACTGAAGACATCTGCAAAGAAAATCCCTCCCTGAAGAAAAATGCAGAGCAATAGGCAGGTTCAGGCAAATTCTGTGAAAATGGAGAGGCTTACATTCATGGACCTGAACACCCTACTGTTTTTGATAGAAAGTACCAATGGAACAGACTGACTCTCCTCAGGTACCAATTTATTCCTGTAGATGTCATGGCAAAAGCATGTTCCAATGACAGATTTTGAAGAGGAGGTAGATGTAGTATTGTGAACATCTACTGGGACCTCTTCCAAGGCATCAGTGACAGAGTTGAAGAACACACATAAGTATTTTTTTCAAAATCTTGTCAGTGGACAATGAAGACTGGCCATACAGATTTCATTCTATATGAATGAACTCTCCACTTCTCATAGTGGGCATAAATAAAAATCAGTGTCTTTTCTAGCCTTTTTTTATTTTTTTTACATCCTTTGAAGTACCAAGAAATATCAAATTCCCCGACAAATCCATCAATATCTATAAATGAAATAGTCTGAAGCAGTTTATGTCTCACAGGCTCTTTGCACACAACTGAGCTTCTAATACACAGCTTTAATCTCTTACATTAATAAGAATTGGAAATGTTTTACTCCCTCACACAAGAGCTCTGATTCTCCACTGTAATGGGGGAATAAGTATGTAATTTGTAAAGCAATTTGATGATTGCAAAATGCACATTACATTGTGATTATATTATTTAAAAAGAGCACCAATGTTTTTAAACAAAATCCACTGGTATTCATGTATTCATTAAACATTTTCATTACTCATACAGAGTTTTAATACTTTCTGTATTAAATTATAGTGTCAAATTACTAGAGTGTTAAAGTAAAATGAAGTTTACTATTTGAAAATTATGCTAAGCTCATTGTGCTAGACTGAGTCATCTTAATCCATTCATACTCATTATACTTTATTTTCTTTCTTGATTTCATAGAATCATAGAATGTTTTGGGTTGGAAAGGACCTTAAAAGTCCTCCAGTTCCAACACCCCTGCCATGGATATGGACACCTTTCACTAGATCAGGTTGCCCAGAACCCCATCCAGCCTGGCCCTGAACACTTCCACGGACTGGGCATCTGCAACTTCGCTGGGTAATGAGTTCCAGTGCCTCACCACCACCAGAGTAAAGATTTTCTTCCTAATAGTTAATCTAAACTTACTCTCAGTTTGAAGCCATTGCCTCTTTTTTTCTCACTATGTGCTCACATAAAAAGTCTCTCTCCATCTTTCTCATCAGCTCCCTTCAGGTATTGGAAGGCTGCATTTAGGTCACTTCAAAGCCTTTTCTTCTCCTGGCTGAACAGCTCTGTGTCTCTTACCCTTTCCTCCTAGGAGAGGTGCTTGATCCGTCTAAACATCTCGGTGGCCTCCTCTAGACTCGCTCCAGCAGGTCACTGTCCCTCCTGTGTTGGGGACCCCAGAGCCAGACTCCAGGGAGGGTCTCATGAAAGCAAAGTAGTGGGGCAGTTTTTGTATTTACTGTGATCTTTTTGAAACAAACACAAAAATAAAGGCAAGTGAAAACAGGCCTTACTTTTTATGTAAAATGCTCCAATTAAAAAACTTCATGGAAGCTAGGAGCAATGTCTCCTCCCGCACATGTTTTAAAAAATTGAAAGATTTTTTTTTCCATTATGACAGGGATTTGGGTCCTAAAACAACCAGAGTAATTAATTCAACAGGAGTTTGCAATGTTTCAATGTCCTGGGCAATCAGATTGGAATACTTTGCCATGCACTTTCTGTTTCCCTTAAATACCATTAGATATATCCAGGAACATCCTGAATTCAAACAAGCACATTCACATGTTCATACTAATTCTTGAAAACTAGAGTTATGGTAGTTGTTTCATTATTAATTATATAATTGCTTATAGGAAGCCCAAGCAGTCAGCTTTTACTTTATTTTACATAAATCTTTCATAATGCACAATTGTAGTTCATAATTTGCTTTGCATCCATACAGAAGTAATACACAAACACTTCATAAAATAGAGCACAGTAGTGGTTGTTATAGCAAAATCTCTCCATAATCATGTTTTTCTTGGCATGAAAATCTGTGATTTTTATATCAAAGCCAGAACTAGGAAAAGTTCTCCAGGAATGAATTTTCTAGCTAGGAAAGCAAGGATCCTACCCTTGTTGCAAGGGTACAACATGAATAAAGACTATGCTGCAGGGAACAGGTAGCAGCTGTAATTCTGATACATTAGTCTGTAACAGCAGCACAAGGCCACGACTGCAATTCTTTGAATGTCTGGGTAAGCACTCTTCTTTATGTATTATTAATGTTCATGGGAAGTTGAGGTCCATGCCTAGCAACCACTGTGCCCTTCCTTCCCAGTGCATGCAATACATAGGATAGTGGCATTCATATTTGTACCAAAGGAGGTATTTAGGTCAACCTAATTTTTCTTGTATAAAATAACAGTTTTTATTAAAGAATTGCATTTTTGAGTGAATTAAAATCAGCCACTGGAGACCTTTTTTACAAAAACCTCTTGCTAAAAATATTTACATTAAAAAATTAAATAAAATTGTAGCTTTTACATTGAATTTATTTAAAATTAGTCTTTCTATTGTCTTAATATTTTTTAATTGAAATTTTTGGATTTGGTACCTTGGGTAATCTTAGTATCGTGTCAGTCTTGGAATTAACTGAAAAACATAGTACTTGTTGCTTTTAAAAGTTAACATTGTCATATCTTTCTTAACAAATCATACCCATACTGTAAATTATACATCTTCTGTATGTTTTAAAACCCACACTTCTGTCACACAAACTGAGATCAAAGATGTTGTTTTATGTTGTGTTCACTTTTGGTATATTATTTGTGATAAGAATTGCCCACCAATGTATAAAAAAAACCCACTTATTTTCCCATGTCAAAATAGCATAAGAGATCTCAGCAGAAATAGAGCACACAGTTTTTAAATCAGTTAGTATATTTAAAGCACATCCAGCATTACAAAACTGTGTTTGATACATTAAAATATGGAATATATAAATATATATATAATATAAATAAATTAGTTTTGAGATATTTTGAGTAGTGTGCAAAATATTTACATTTTTTAAATCCCGGAATATTATATGAGATAATCAAAACTCAGAGAAGAAACAAACAGAAAAATAAACACTACATTTCCTTGAGCCATTTCTATCCATTTCTGTTTCATGCAAGAACGTTTCCCAAGTGATTGTTTTTAATACATGACATATAGATGCCATATAAAGCTTATACTATGTTCACTATCCATAAAAGATTTTTTTAAAGTTCAGAACCATCTTAGTCCTGAAAAGGTTTGAATCAGACATTATCAATCAATCAAATTTTTACCAAAAGCTTTTTGCAAAGAGGAGTTATAAATATTCTTTGCACTTTATATTAGCTTGTTTGATAAACTTCTTCTAAGTAAACATACTTGAGTGAGGCATTAAAAACCTTCAGCCAACTGAGTGAAAAATATTTTTAACAACTAAATGTCTTGTTGGTGTACTCTGATTATAGCCAAAAATGTCGCTTCTTAGGTTTAGTTGACACTTTGCTAGATCCTCTGAATTCTATTTGTCTTCTTAGCTGAAAATGAACATAAGAGAGTTTACATACAAAAAGGAATAGGGCATATTGTTTGTGCAAAGATTTTTTGTGTTTCAGCATAAAATATGCATAAAGAATAAATATCTTGAAAAAAAAATCATATTTTTTCAGAAGCAACGGAGATTCTGCAAAACTAGCCCTTCTTCTTGCTGTGTCTATTCCTCTTAAAGTAAAATGGTGGCATTTACCACAAAATGGGCTTAAAAATATTCATAATTCTACAATTGTCTGCTATACTGAGGTAAAAGGACATGTCCTAAATAATTTGTAGAGCTGTATTCCCTCCTAACTCTTAAAGCACAAAGAGTACTATCAAAACCTGTAAAAATGTTGTATAAAACATGATGTCAAAATTAAAGCTGCATGAGTTACCTTATTTCTGGCATACAAAGGTATTTGATATATAATTTATAAATATTATAAGTTTCAATAGAAAATGTCATATGTTTTAAGCACTAAGGTTTTCATAGATGTCTTTATCAGAAGTGTAATAATGAGCATGCTGCAAAAGATGGAATTCAGTTTGAAATATTGTCTATAAGAAAAATTTAAAGAATTTGCAAGCATCTTTCCTTACTCATAAAAATTTCGCATGCACTACGCCATTTATTGCTAACACATGGCTTACTGACAGAAAAGAAACACCTAAGACTAACATGTAAATGATATAAAACCATGATTCTTTAAGACCTTTATTAAAATTACCTTGTGAGGTATGTATAGTCTTCTGAACAAAGAGAAAAATTCCCAATATCTGTATTAGCATTAAGGAAGTAACTCCTATCCAAATTCCACTGACAACAGTGGAAGTATTCATTGGATTATGTGTAGTTAAGTCTTTGGTGCACCCACAGGAAAGCATAGCTACTTGACTAATCTAGTTACTGTGAAAGAAAGTTATCACTAAATTTGATCTTGTCCAACCTTCACTGTTAAAGATCGAAATGTTACTCCAGGAAGAAATACAATATTAAGAAAATATGTTATCATTGATTACTGAAGCATTTCACTGGGAAAATTATCTTCTTTAACTCCACTCAGTAATATTTCTTTAGTCATGGATCAAACGAAGCTTTGACATGAGAATATGTGAACTTGTCTTTTCAATAAAATTGCTATTGTTCAGTTGCTATTGTTCCATTTGATTGCGATCACTATATTATACTCCTTATGTTTGTTTTGACAGGGATAAATACAATGATAATTGAAAAGATTCTGAAAAAAAAATCTAAATCAAAGATAACTCATATCACAGTAAAAATTTAAACCAAGATTTCATGACTTTACAAAACTCTGTTCCAGTTCAACTGTGAATTACAGTTTTTGAAGGACATGCTGGTTTTGGTGTCCTATCAAAAGCTCAGTCTAGATGATCATTACAGTTATTTCACCCTTTAAATGTGATGAATCACTGAAACTTTACAGGATTTTTTCCCCATCTCTCAACCAAAAAAGTTCAAAAAATTTATTTGATCAAATTACTTAAAGTTGAGATACTGATTCAAATTAGATTTTAACATCTCAAAGGAGAAATAAAAACAAAAATGATCAAGGGGCTGGAGCACCTGCCTAATGAGGAAAGTCTGAGAGAGTTGGAACTGTTCAGCCTGGAGATGAGAAGGCTCTGAGGAGACCTTTCAGGACTTAAAGGGGCCTTATAAGAAAGATGGGGACAAACCTTTTAGCAGGGTCTGTTGCAATAGAACAAGGGGTAATGGTTTTGAATGGAAGGAGGATTGATTTAGACTAAATATAAGGAACTAAATCTTTTAGAAGGAGGGTAAAAGTAAATCTTTTTAGAATGGACAACCTGTGCCAGAAACGCTGGCACAGGTTGCCCAGAGAGGTGGTGGATGCCCCATCCCTGGAAACATTCAAGGTCAGTTTGGATGGGACTCTGAGCAAAGTGATCTAGTTGAAAATGTCCCTGCTCATTACAGGGGGGATTGGACCTTAATACTCCCTTCCAATCCAAACTATTCTATGATTCTGAGATTCTATGAAAGTAGCTGTCTACTAATTTTAGTATTATTTTCATATGTTTTTAACTAACAGAGTTTGAACTTCTTGCTGCCATGAATTTGACTTTCAAGTGCCACATTTTCAGAAGACCCTTTATCAACTCTGGGAGACCCACCCCAACTGCTCTCAAAGATTTCTTCCAGAATTATGTCAAATGCCTTTGATATAGGTGTGGACTATTTGGGCTGCCAATAGCTCCAGGAGTTAAATCTCTTTTGCAAGAGCTGGTTTGAGGTTTGGGGGCTGGATTTCTTCAGGTGTTTTCTTGTTGATGATTTTTGTTTGGGAATTGTTTGTTTATTTATTTATTTATGATGTATTGCTTTCATCTCAGTTATGAGATTTTTTTTAAAACTAAGATTAGAAAACCTAATGTAAATTAGTGTACAGTAGATTTTTTTTAAAAAACAGGGCACATCACAAGATCACTTGCATATGTTAACAAAAGTAAAAGTAAGGATTCTTTATCCTTAATGAAAATGTGAAGAATAAAGTACTTGAAATTTAACTATAACTCTGCATAGAGCAAAATGTTCAAATTATTGCATCAGAAAACAACAAATTAAGTCTTGGGGTTTTTTTAACTCTAAAAAGGTATGACTGTTATGCCTTTTTTCTACAGCTCCCATTTTGTAGTATAAAGAGTATAGAGAGAACACTGATGTTCTTCTAGCTATATGTTCATATATAAAGTTTTTGATCTAAAATATTTTTGGAAGACGTCAGCATTTATCCTTTGAAAGCTGTCAGGCCTCTCATTTAGGCTGCTGTCATTTTATGCCAGTTTAGAAGCCTTAAATGCATTGACACAAAATACACAAACTAATAGTTGACCACCCAGAGTTTTCACATTTAACAAGCTTTGTCTTTTTTTCAGTTTTTGTATTGTTCGTTGTTTGGTTTTTTGTAAGAGCATGCTACTTTGCAGAGCCTTGGCATGAACGACTAGGGGGTGGAAGGGGAAAAAAGTTTTCAGATATCAGTGATTCTTTAATAATTTTAACATTCTACCATGGAACTATGCTGATGGGTTTTATTTTAATTATCAGAAATACATTTAGCTGAACACCTCTAAAGCTTACTCAGATAAAACCCACATGGAGCCATGCCACCTAATCTTGCTGTCAATGATTTAAACTGAAAGCTGAGGGAGAAAGCTGATTTCAACATGAATAGTCTTCAGAAATTCAGCTTATTGTTTCTTGATCCATTGAACACCATTCAGACACATCAACCGGAAGATAATATTAAATTATCCACTGTATGGCAAAACAGATAAAAACTAAACTTAATCTTTTTAAAATCTAAAGGAGTCATCTAAAGTCCATATTTAAATTAATCGGAGTAGAGCTGCCTCTATCACTGAGGTAAAAGAGTTCTTTGTGAAAGTGTCCTGCACTGATTTTCACTGAATGTGGGATGTTGGGCAATTTAACAAAGCTACTAAACAAGAGCCTTTCCACTTTGAAGGTCCACCACTGCAGAAAGTTGAGGGAGAGCAAATGAGAAAATAGTGTAAAGACTAGCTGTCAGGTGTATTAAAACAGTTATTTACTGGAACAAATCAGGAATTCTGCTTCCAGGGTCATTAAATGTTAGTTTAATGTGGAAATATGCCTGCAGATAGTGTGTGAGTTATAAAAAGAGATAAAATATATTGAATGCACCATTTTTCTAAAGTATTTCAGCCCAATTTTTATGATTCATCAAACACTGGTCTCAACATATCACCAAGAGTCTTCCCACTATGATATACCCAAGAGCAGCACAATAAAAAAGAAGTATTTTTCTGCAGTCTATATTAGGGTTCAGACACCTCTATTGAAACAGGTTCTTAACTAGATTAACTAGTCAGCCTGAGGGCACACCTAACATTTATCCTAGCTGCATCTGTACAACCTGCTCTACAGCACATACTAAACATGAGATATTATACTATCAGAATGTTAAAGGATCTTGCATTAATTTTAGAAAGCTGAAAAAGAGTAAAATCATATTATTGCTTTAACTCTAAAAGCACCAAGCACCTAGCATGAGAAGCGGGTCTATATAAATAGTCTCCTGAGCATCCCAAAAGATAGATATTAGGAAAGGCATTCTAGCTGCAATAGTAAGGTGATGAGTTTGTGAATCCACATCAAAGGAAAAGCCTCTACATGAGAAATATAGGCTTAGTTTATGGCTCAATATAAACCTTTCTCTATAAAAACATAAAACATTTAAAGTTGTTTTTGCAAAATTCCTCTTTTTAAAGACAAGGAGATTAAGCTGATAGCAAGGTTCAACATTCAGGATAATCACTATGAAATTCTTAGTGGTATATTTAATAAACTTCTCTTTTTAGACTTAGGTCTAGATCAGCCTTTACGCTTTTTCAGTGGTTGCTTTATGTTTAAATATTTCATTTGCAGTGAGATAATATTAACATCATAGTCCAGATTCTACTCTTGTTTTCCTATTGAATAAGGAGACTTATTCTACATTTATGTATGTTTATAGTAAATTAAACAAGAATTTGGCTTTGTAATAATTGTTGTCTTAATCTGTACTCTGTTGTCTCTGAAGCTATTTTGCTTGAGGTTTACATTACATTTTCACAAACTTAACTTGTCTCTGGCATTGGAATAGGCTGTCAAGAGAAGTGGTGAAATCATCATCCCTTGAAGTGTTCATAAAACATACAAATGTGACACTAGGGGACGTGGTTTAGTGTTGAACTCAGTGGTGCTGGGTTAACGATTAAACTTGATGACCTCAGAAGTCTTTTCCAATCTTAATGTTTCTATGATTCTATGACTCAAATTCTGTCATGAGTTTGATTTAGAGATATCTTTTTGTGTCAAGGTAACTGAAAATATTCTACCGCTTACAATTATGTTGCATGGTTTCGAATGAACTGACTTAATTAGAAGTCAAATTTTGAGGAATTTGTTTGTTTGTTTGGTGCAATATTAATCTTTTTTTTAAGAATAGATCTATCTGAAGACATTTCCAATATGAACCAAGAGAAAAAGAGTCAGCAAAAGATAGCATTTTAGAAGGGGCAACTATCTATTTGTATACTTAGGGAACTGCTCCTCTTTTTGCAATGAGCAAAGTCACCCTAGAAAAATAGAAGTACTTGATTAGATGAAAGAAAAGTTCATATCAGAAACAAAGGTTCTGTAATAATTTAAAACTGTGTCTTAATTGAAATCTGTGTTTATGGGTGAAAGTGAAGTATGTGAATATTTATACATGCTCTCATACATTCATGTAAGTACCCAGCCATTGGAAATTAGATTTTGTTCTTCCTGATATTATTATTAATACTATTAAGGAAGCACTTCATGTTCTGATTATCAATTGTTCAACATTTTTAAGGGACTGAGTCACACACAGTGTACCGTTAACTTGAGAAGAGCAACTTCATCCAAATTTGACATCTTCCTGCTTTCCATATGTTCTTGTTTTCTGTATTTCCTCTTTCATATGCTGAATATTTCTAATCTAAATTCTAATTTGGGAAGAAACAACATAAAAACATAATCAAATTATAAAATAAATACATTGAATATATTGTCCAGAATTTACATGGTGCATATAAATGTGAGTAGGTGCTGGATGCTGAAGTAACTGAGTAAGTGTAATGGTTCTGACCTGGCTCCCTGCCAAATGCCCAAACTCACAGTAATGAGCCCTTCTCCCTTCCTTCTTATTTATACCTTGGTTTATGTAAAAACTGTACGGAATACTGGGAACATGGCCACTTCCTTGGTTACAAACTGGTCACCAAGGAAGGCCTAGATTAAAACTACCATAGTAAGGTCAATAGAGATATGTGAATGTTCATTTTTGAAGTACAATTGACATCTTAAATAAAGATTATGTAAGAAATCCAAAGCTATGGAGGAATTGTGACAACTTGTCCTGTCCCGTGTTTACTATACATTTTTACATGTACTCACATGTGATTTCTTGTTAGGTGTGCTTCTCTTCTGATTCTCATTTTTTACTGCGTCAGTCTATCACCTATGTCCCTTATTTTCCTCTTCTTCTTTTTGAAGGTAATTCAGTTTTATGGTTTCTGTTCTGTTCATTGGTTCTTTCAGCTGTCCTTCCTTTCATGATTAATTTTTTAGGATTCTACCCTATCTATGATTTTGGTTTTGTTCATTCTAGTCACCAAATAACAATTTATCTCTCAAAATTTTTGTCCTTGCCTCGCCTTTTATTTTCCAGAGATGACTGGGCAGACTTTGCACAGTTTGTCTGCTTTGCAGTCTGCCTGCTGTTCTTCTGTGCTGCTTGTCATGTGCTATTTCCTCACACTGCTCTGGATAAGATGTAAAAATATCCTTGATCAAGTGATCGTCCAAGACTGTTGAAGGACAACAGACCTTCTTCAGCTGAAAAGGAGCTAAGCACCACAAACGGCTGTTGTACCAAGATTCACAGAATTTCGAGAGCCCAAAACAAACTACAGAAGCAATTATCTATATTTGTGTAGTCAGTCTGAGGACTTCCAAAGCTGCTAGTTCACTAATCCTGTGCAGCTTTTACCTTCTATTACAAAACAGGTGGCCTTAGAACTCTGACATATTAAAAGCAAAAATAGCAGTTCATTTTTATGTTTAACCTTTGAGACTTCCTTTTCATGAATATCTTACAAAATACCACCACATATTTTCATATAATTAAAATATTTGAGCACTTTTAAGAAAAGCTAAAATCAAATCAGTTAACAACTCTTCCTTCTTCTATCTACTCATTCTCTATTGAGTCATCTTTCTCTTTATCCATATCATCAGAAACTTACTATTTTCACTGCAGTTCATATATATGAAGTTCATATCCTTTCCCCGCTTGATTCTGCCATGTCTTCCAAAAATTTTTTATTTTAATTGATTCTTCTCTTTTACCTAGGTCCAGAATAGGAATCCAAAAGACAGAGGGTTTTATACAGGACTTAAGGGAATAATAAGAATTATTTGGTGGATTACTCTGTCTGCATTGCTTCTAACATAGTTCAGGGACACAGAAATATCTGTTAGCCTTTTAAAGGGACTCTTCTAGATATTTCTGAATATAAAAGAACAAGTCCATTATCAGACACTTTAAGTTCAATAAATTGTTGGTTTGTGCTTCAGTGTTCCATACAACAGGGCCCACAGTCACAGAAGTCTGAATAACACACAGTTTAGGAATGGAAAATATTTTCTATATGTACACAGAATCCCTATAAAAATACAGAACCTGCAATCCTGAATCAGATGGAAGAAGTCATGATAATAAATTAAAAATTAAAAAATGGCGAAAAAAATTACAAGTTAATGTTATTAAGGCATTATTGTTGACACACTGGGTGTGAGATGGGTGCACAAGCTTTAACATGCCTCCTCAAGGAAACAAAAGTAAATTATCAATCAATAATCCCAGACTAAGTGCTAAAAATGTAATCAAAAACATGTAAATAAATTACTAAAGGTGAAAATACTGACATTCCTTATACATTGTGACATTAATAATCACTTCTGACAGGGATGAGGGAACCTGTGCAAATACCACTCACTTTTACCTCCTCTTTTGCAAAAGTCATGTAATTTGTAATTTTTAGCTTTCATAATATAATACAGGAAAGAGAGAGAAAAATTTTTAACCTTAGTTGGTAATGTTTACTAAGAAAAAACAACAATAATAAAAAATTATACAAGTGGGAAGAAGTTACCTGTACTTAAATAAGACTAGGAAAAAAATGTTTTAAAAATTTCTTTAGATCATTCCCATTCCCTTAAAAAAAAGAGACATCAGGCTAAATTAATGAGCTAAAATTGAAGTACATGAGGAAAGTGGAAGGCAAGTTAGACAGGAACATTCGAGCTGAGTGGGTTTTCACCACAAAATGCTGAATCATCAGAATTTGGCTGTTTTGTCATTGCCATCTCTCTTGACAAACAGGAAAATCTCGGATGGGCTCGTGCCAGTTTTTGTGCCATTTTATGCAGTGTCTGGCCTCCCAGGGTCTACCAGTCTGAGACTGGCCCTACATGTTCACTGTCTTGGGAACAGGGATCTGGTGCTTTCAGAAACCACTGCTCTGGAAAGAGCTGCCAGTTGGACAGCTTGGGGTCACGGGCATGAGGGCTTCCAGATTTCTGGACAGCTGGCATTCTGAACTAACTGACATCCACAGTTACAGAGAAACCTCTAAACAGGCATCAGGAAACACAATTAATGGAATAGTTTCCTTGCTATAATGTGTTCTTTTCTTTAAAATCCACAAAAAAAAAAAAAAAAAGAAAAAAAAAAGTTACAATTTGAGCTGGACAGGTAGAAGAAGTTCTGACAGTTCAGAAACGTGGCAACAGTAAGTCCCAATGGGAGACTGGGAAATGGCTTTTCCAGTCTTACACCATAAGCAGTAGCCACACTCTGTTCTCCCTCTGGATAGTCCCTCCTTGTTGTCTAGCCAAAGTACTGCTGCATTCTTTTCCAAATAGAAACTTGTATCACAGAGAGCTATTTTCTTAAATTTCATGCAAATAACACAAATACAGAAATAAATATCAGTACAGAATCAAATTAAATAGTCCAAATATATGATTTTTCAAGTGATAGTCCTCCCTTCCATGTGAATTCATGAAGGGTTTTAAATTCTGTTACAAGTAGAAGGTCAAATCATTAAATCTGAATCTTTTTAAGAAATCTTACATGTATTAGCTATTATAGAAAACCATACGCAGAACAGTTCATAATTTTACTGCTCTCAGGAAACTTTGCACTCTTACTTTCATTTGTAACCTTTCACCTGCAAAGGACTGAAAATCAAAAAGCTGAAAAAAGTTTCCAAACTCTTTAATGGCTATTATATTTCCAAGGCAAAAGAATGAATTAGGAACTCATTTATCAAACAGAAACTCTTTGGTCATAATACAGTCCTCAGTCACAGCAGAGAGAATATATATAATACACTTGTAAAAGATAGCATTTTTTATAATTTTTGATTATGTTTGTGTTCATGTTTGGGGGTAAGGGGAGACCTACAAGCATATAACAAGAGAAAGAGGGCAACAACATCTGTAAATATACATATTTAAATCAATACAGAAGGATTTCAAAGTTCTTATGGAACATCAACACTGTTCTCAATTCCTGGAATCATAGCAAGTGAACTTGCTCTATGTCTGTAACAAGCCAAAGCATCTGAAATTCAAGGTCTGTGATGAAAAGCCTCCTGTGTGTCTGTGGAAACTCTCTGGCTTTCAAAATTTTTGGTGTGTTACAATCTCTCTTTCTAAAAAATCTCTATGACATCTAAAAACATAACGTTCTTTTTTTTGACTGTGTGTGACCATACACAGGTCTCAGAATCTTCAGATGTGTTTTGGGTCATTCAGCATAGGAATGTGTAGGAACATAAGTCTCCAGTTTGGCCCGTGTACACATATTCAGCAAATAAGTATAAAGTCACCAAAGTCAATAGAAAGCTTTAAAGAAACTTTCTCTTAACTGAAGGATGCAATGTGTCAAAAATACCTTTAATGAATAGATGAACTTTTTCCATGTTCTGTAGGAAAAAAACTACTGATAATAGGAATGTTTAGGTTTTCAGTTAAAACTGTCTGTACATCACAGCATTAACAAAATTTGGAATCCTATTTGATGCTAGTAAGTACAACTTTCTGAGAAAAACAGTAGAAAAATATGAAACATTGACAGTACACAAAAGAAGATCTTCAAAGAGGACACAACAATATGTACTGCAACACATTTTACTTTTAAATCAACACAAAATCTTAAAACATCTTAGCAACAAGAGGTGCTTAGATTTTCAAAACTGAATATCAATATGCATATGATATTGCATGAAGTTTCATAAATGGCATAATGGGGTTTTTTTACATGCATATTGTCATGAGAAAAAAAAAAAAAAAGGAGTTTTTTTCTTCTAGTCCAAAACATATTATGTTTGATTTTCTATTTTAAAAAATATAAATATGAAATATATATATAAACACAACTCAAAAATATTATTTTTGACCAGTCAATTTCAGATATTTCTGACAGCTGCCTTTAAATGCAAAGCATCTACACCTAGTTCATTATATTATTTTATGCTATGCTATGTTGTGCAGTGTTACGCCTTTAAAAAAATAAAATTTTTTTAATGAGGCCCTATCACTTACCACTTTCTATAATATTCCACCAAAAGGAAGACTTGTGAAGACTTTGTTTAAAACTGTTAATTTTTTTAAACTAAGGATGTTTTAAAGAGAATTCTATAGCACCTTTATAAAGAAAACAGGAAAATTTTAAGTAGAAGGAAACAATATTTTTTGAGAATACAGCTGTTTGGTTATGAGGGTAATTGTTTGGAAACAGATTTTAAAAAGAGGGTTTGTAGGAGGGAGATGTTTTTGTTTGTTTCTTTCTTTTGTCGTTTAGGGAGTTTTGTGAGGGTTTCTGAAGGATCTGGAGTACTTATATTCATGCTCAGATACTTCTGCTTTCTTTGTCAGTCGAAGTACTTTCTATCAACCTATTCCTCTATCTAGATTACAGTATGTATTTATCTTTTCAGTTTAGTATTTCCCATTGAATATCTACTCAGTATATTTAATAAGGGAGACAGTCCTATATTTCATTCATCCTTTTTTTGTTTGCATGTGATTCTAAGTCCTAGTTATTAATTAGATCACGCCTTACTTCCCTATGAGATTTTTACACTATGGTCATCAATAGTTACTCTTTCTAATCCTTCCTGACAAGAAAATATCTTTTGCTTTGACTGCAATGAGTTCCCTGGTAGAGAATCAACTCTCTGTACTTCTCAGTATTACAGAAAATTATTTTTATGTTCAAACCATTTTTGGGCACCATAAAAATTTGAGGAGTGTTATCTTTAAAATATAAATTGCAATTTGATATAGAAACAGCAACAAGAGCTTAATTTGGTACAATTAAATGTCAGCTTAGCTCTTTGAACTTAAAAAAAAAAAGAAAATGGAAAAGAAACATATATACATACAATAAGCTGAAGCAAACAACAAAGGGCAGTGAGCTACATGAATGTATTGTGATCTATGACATCGATAAGGTTAGTCAAGACAGCAGACAATAAAGCACTAAATATTTTGTTCTATACAATCTAATAATGACAGGCCTCAAAACCTCCAGAGACATGAAATTTCAGTGACAGAGGGGAAATGTTTCTTACTAATCTTTTTTTCTTTTTTTTACTTTTTTTGGGTAGCTTCAGTATAATCTACCCAGTCTTGAATATATCTGTGTTCTGTTTGCTTCCATGAGCTTGGTGAGACATATTACATTCTTACTGTCAGTCTTACATAAGATCATAATATCAATGTCAATCTATTCCTTGACAGCACAACGCGGCTTATGAGGATATCAGGAAGTAATGTAAAGGTATTATATGGCATTACCAATGCTAAAGGGTGCTATAAAGATGATTACTTTGAAGCTTGGGAGAAGCTACATTTCCAGCTATATTTCTTACTTTCCTAGACTTCTAATTTGAAAGATATGTTTCAGTCACTCTTTGCAAAAGCAGATTTTGAAGCAGCCCCAGGAGAAAGAAAAAGTGCTAGAGCATTTATTACAGTCTGTCCAAGAAATAACAGGGTTAATAATGTTTGATAAGCCTATGCAGTGTAAGGAGTGAAAAGAGCTGATGCATTTTTAAAGGAATTTTCAGTCCCACTTGAGGCAGGCGCAATAGTCACCCAGAGAACTCTGTCAGTAAGCAATGTCATTAATAATGATTCATGGATATGGATATTCACAACAGCTGTGTCCTCACCTTTAAGTACCTCATACAATATTTAGAAAGTGCTGGGAGATATTGCAGCAGGGAAGCAACTAAATTGCTAGAAGGCAAGGTTTAAATTGTTTAATGTTCCTCCTCAAAACTGGTGTACCAATTTTTCAGAGTGAATCTCTCTTCCTCTGTCTCTGTCCAATAAACCTGTGGCAAGCAAAATGAGCAACATTTTAATCATCCAGTCAAGGAAATCTTAAGATGGTGTGATGTGCTGGCATCCACACTAATATATATCATCAGCTTATGTTTAAGTTGTCTGTTATCAATTGTACTTCCTCTATTAACATAGAAAAGAACCATGTGGAACAATTTCCCAGGAACATCTTGAATTTTAAATTTCGGAAGTCCATTCTTAATGTTCTTCTTTTTTTTTTTTTTTTTACTCTGAGCTGTTGTAGTTCAAAAGCATGAATTCCTTATTTTCATGAAATAAAGTATATTTCATTCTCAGACTTACCAAAAAAACATAACTGCAATCCAATTATTCTTGAAAACAGGAGGGCAAATGACTAGTAAAATATTCCTCTTCTATAGCTCTACTCATCTGTAAAAACTATAAAATAAAAGCTCAGCAATTACGTACTAAAACTGCTTAAATGTTATCAGCATTGTTTAGATTACAATGTTCGAAAGAACATAGTGAATTTTTCATAGGAAGGGATCACCCCTCCTATGGGTCATGTACAGTTCCATGACCGTTCTCGTCCTAATTTCCAGAATGATTTTTTTGCTCCAGAGCTCACTCATGGTGACATGCAAGCAATTACAAACACAAAAAAATTAAGAGTCCCTAATTTTTGCAGCGATTCAGGACCATCTTCAAGCCAAGGGCTGATGCAGTTTACCAAGATGTATCTCAGAAGGTATCCTAGCACACTGCTGCTGCTTCAGGTCATGACACATAGACTCTACACCTTCTCAAACTGTGTTCTTCTTCTGCTGGTCCTCAACATAGTAAAACTGACAAACTTTTGCATTGTTTGCTTTACATTAACAATGCATAGCTGTTATGGGCAGAGTGGGAACTTCAGACAAGACTTATGAGAGAAGTCCTCCCTTGAGTCACAAGGTACAGGAAGGATTCCCTCACTTTCCAAACTCCTCAGAGAGGAGCCTGGATGAGGCTGAATCCAATCTGAGCCCCAGACTTAGTCAACAGTTTACACCTAAAGGATGATAAAGGTATAATTGAACCTTTATACAATTTTGTTCCACATCATTAAGGATGGCAAAACAAATATATTTATATAAATATAATAAAATATTTATTTGATTTGAATACAACAACAATTAGCAAAACATAAGTTAATCAGAAATATTTACTACACATATAATGTAGTGTAGTGTTTCTTAAAACAATTATATTGAAGCAATTATATTAAAGCAATTATATTGACATAATTTTATTAAAGCTAGCAAAACAATTATCAACTGGATGTTATTTACCCATACCAATGACTGTGAACAAATCTCTTTCTCTCAGCCTCGAGGAGTAACATTGAGGAACATCCCCGCTCAAGGGAAGGATCTTCACAAACATAAGGGAAGTGTGCCAGACATTCTCTTTGCGCAACAGTGGGACTTGCCTTTTATAGAATAAAGTGATTGACTGTCAGTCATATGTTTCTTTTAGATTATGTGTTGTCAGGCTTATTCATACTTACAATATGCTTTGTGCTGAAAAAGGTGTTAGCAGCTCTTCGGTTTGTCCTGCTCAGCACTTCGGACTCTCACTTCTGTATTAGGGACTGCACATTCTTTCTGCTTCCAGCCTTCCTCAAGGAGCACCTGCCTTGCGTGTCCTCATAGTGGGTCTGATAGTTTGGTCAAGCTGATCTCAGCACTCTTCAACCCTAAAAACAGCTGTATCCCTACTCAGGCAGAGAGTCCTGCTACAATTGCATGCCATTAATGGTGTGCAGCAACAACAGCGTGCCTGCTGTGAAGAAGGATTCTTCCATCCTAGCATAGGCATCCTTCGTCAGAGTCAATCCAGAGGCAAAAGCTGAGTCACTCTTGCAGTGGTAATCTTGATGATTAGAGAGACTCCTCTGTGGATCAGAATAGTTACAGAAGTAACCCTGCCAACTATCCTACCTCTAACCCAAGTTTCATGCCTTTAAGAAACATTCTGCACCAGCAGTTGGAACACTGATTCTCTTGTTGCTGGTTAACACCAAGGGCAGGATTGTCAGTGATTCTGCTCTCTCTAGCATCTATTTGTGTAACAGCTCAGGATGACAGCATCTAATCAGATCACACTGTTTAACAGTCGGTGCCTCATAAATGCACATATCTGATGATGCCACCTAGTCTCTCAATAACTCTTGCTCATGTGTACTCAAGCATTCACTGTCTTCTCATCTCCTTCTTTTGCCATTTCTGTATAGGCATAAACAATTATTTCAACCAGTATGAAAACTTTGATACAGACAAAACATGATCAGAAGTGTCTTTTATTAAGATACAAAACAATTGAGAAACTCAGTTAAACTGACTGGTCATGGACCAGTCTCCTACAACATGTTTTGCATATTGAATTCATGGAAAGCTCTAAACTTAGAGACATAAAGGATATCAGTTATTAAGGCATCCATAAAATATTATAAAACATTGTGACCTGCATTTTATTTTCCTAGCAAACTCAGGGTTTTTTACAAAACATCTATTGGGAGTCTAAAATGTAGTACTCATAAAGACACGCTTGTAAAGTTATAAACCTGTGCAGTCCAGACTTCAGCAACTAGCATTTTATGAGAAAGAAATCCACCAGAATAACAAAGAAAAAAAACCAAAACAATCACTTTCTCTTTCCTGAAAGTTTTCAGTATCACAGAACCACAGAATGGCTGAGCTTTTAACAGACCTCTGGAGATTGTTTGGTTCAAGAGTTCTTTGTAAGCAAGGTCAACTACAGCAGATTGCTCAGGGTTACATCCAGCTGGGTTTTGAGTATCTCCAAGGATGGAGAATCCACAACCTCTCTAGAAATCCATTCCAGGATTTGAACATCCTCACACTGAAAAAGAAAAGGTTTGGGTTTTTTCTTACTGTAAAGTGCAATTTTCTGTATTTCAGTGTTATTAAATAAATAGTTGAGGATTCAAATTATGGTACTAACTTTCATTTGTGATATACATGGAGATTCAAATTTCCACTTGCAGAAATGAAAGAAAAATGCATGTGGGTTACCAAAACATTGAATTTAGGTTTTAATTTGACAGATAAGCTACAGGGTAACCAAGAGCAGAAATTTATCCCTTGGCATGGGATTTATTTTTGCTTTTGAGGCAAAGATCAGTGAAATAAAGCAGTTCTTTAATCACACCTCTTATTAGGTTTGCCTCAAAAGGGGACAACAGACAGTTGGCTAATTCAATGCCATGAGACAAAGAGTGAACACATGCCCTATGCTGAAGATCAGCCAGCTGGCACAATCAGCTGCACCAGGCGTGTTTCCAATTTATGAAGTGGAACATTTAACATATTGGTTCAAAACACCTACCCTCTTGCCAATCATGTGAAAACAAAATCAACTATGGGCAATTTAGTTATGTACAGAACATAGAAGGAAAATCAGCCACTTTAGGTAGAATTATTTCTTTGTCCCCAAGAGAGTACACATCCCATCCCTGCTGAATTATAGAGGGGAAATACATTTTGTGACTACTTATTTGGAAGGCAGAAAATAATCTACCTACTTTATAAATTGAACCACCTCAAAGTCAGGGTAGAAAACCTGTAAGAAGCTCTGGGCATGTAAGGCTAGAGATTAATATTCAGAAGAAAATGTTAAAGTTTATTGCCAGCAAGCCTTAAATTTTCTTTGCTGGTCTGCTTTGAATATTTTGCATCTTGAAGATATTTTGTTTAGTCATGCAGAAATTAGTTTCATTGAAATAAATGGTCAAAAGCATTAAGAGCAGCTAGTCATCTGAGTTCTACTGAAGCTCCCACTTCTGAAAATTTACTTGAGTAAAATAATTTCACAGAATCACTGAATGACTGTGGTTGGAAGGAACTTCTGGATACCATCTAGTCCAAAGCCCCTCTTAAACCACATTAATGTGGAGCAGGTTGCACAGGACTACATCCCGGCAGGTTTTGAATATCTCCAGAGAAGAAGACTTCATAACTTCTCTGGGCAGCATTTTCCAGTGCTCTGTCACCCTCAAAGCAAAGAATTTTCTTATATTCAGATGGAACTGTTTCAGTTTGTTCCTATTGCCCATTGTCCTGTCACTGGGCATCAACGAAAAGAATCCGGCCCCATCCTCTTGACACCCACTCTTAAGATATTTGTATGCATTGGTAAGATTCCCTTCTCAGTCATCCCTTCTTCAGGCTAAACAGTCCCAGCTCACTCAGTCTTATAAAACAGACACTCCAGTCCCCTAATAATCTTTGCAGCCCTTGCTGGACCATCTTCACGAGCTCCATGTCTCTCTTGTATTAAGAAGCCCAGAACTGGACACAGCACTCCAGGTCTGATTTCACCAGAGCAGAGCAGAGAGGCAGGATCACCCCCCTTGACCTGCTGGCCACAGTCTTCCTAATGCAGCCCAGGATACCACTCGCCTTCTTGGACAATCCACCTCACTGTCCACTTATTTAACCCACACTTTGAGCTTACCTATGAGGATGTTATAGGAGACAGTGTCAAAAGCCTTGACATCCACAAGAATGGGGATCTAAGGGGAGAACATCCATGTCTCTCATCTAATGAGCCAGTCCTTCCATCACAGAAGTCTATTCCCCCTTGCTGAATCCATTAGACTACTCTTGATAACCTTATTTTCTGTCACATGTTTAGAGGAGACATTCAGGACGAGTTATTCTAACACCTTTCAGGGATGGAGGGGAGATGGCGAGACATGCTTTGTTTATTCACTTGTGGGTAGTCTGACTTTATGGTTCTTTTTTCTTCACCAGCACAGGGTGAGATAACATTTCTATTTCATAATAATTGAAATTCAGGTAACCAGATGAATTTACATAATTTTACAAAATAATGTAATTTTATAAAATTAAAGAAGGTACAAAGACTAACATGATGAATTAAATGACAATCTTAGGTCTACTGACTTAAGCATCAGGATGAAAATAAGAGTTACACCAAAAAGCAGGAAATTTTATAGCAATAATAAGGTTACTAAATTTGGGGTATTTAACTTCAGGGAAGAACTCTGAATTACAAGAACATTTTGTATAACCAAAGTAGATACACAGAATCACAGAATCATTTAGGATGGAAAAGACCTCTGAGATCATTGATTCCAGTGTTTGACTGATCACCTTGTCAACTAGAGCATAGCATTAAGTCCCACTTCCGGTTATTTCTTGAATGCTTTCAGAGGTGGTGACTCCACCACTTCCCTGGGCAGTCCATTCAAATGTTTAACAATCCTTTCCTTGAATAAACTCCTCCTGATGTCCAACCTGAACCTTCCCTGGCACTGTTTGAAGCTATGTCTTCTTGTCCTATTGCTAGCTGCCTGGGACAAGAGGTCAAGCCCCAGTTGGCTACAACCTCCTTTCAGGTAGCTGTAGAGAGTGAGCCTTCCTTCCTCCAGGCTGAACAACACCAGCTCCCTCAGCCTCTCCTCACAGGGCTCATAGGACTCCAGACCCTTCACCAACTCCATTGTCCTTCTCTGGACTCACTCCAGCACCTCAATATCTTTCTTGAAGTGAGAACTAATTAATTTTTTTACATGTACTTAATTACATTTTTATGTAATGGTTATGTTATGTGAATAATAGAGAAAGTCTATTTAATTGAGCAAAATAGTTCTTTACAAAGACATTCCTTGTAATGAACCTTAATAATCACACATATAAATCACTG
This sequence comes from Myiotriccus ornatus, assembly GCA_036023395.1. Classification (NCBI taxonomy): domain Eukaryota; kingdom Metazoa; phylum Chordata; class Aves; order Passeriformes; family Tyrannidae; genus Myiotriccus; species Myiotriccus ornatus. The sequence continues at coordinate 95,315,456 of JAYRBT010000082.1, forward strand.
TTATAAATGTTACAGTGAGCTTATAGACCTGTGTTTAAACAAAATGGTGCTAATCATCCTTGAAAAGAACTGCAAAATATGGGAAAACACTTTCTCTTACATGCAGTTTTGCTCTGTATATTCTCTATATCAGCATACAGAAATTTTCTCAGGTCATCCATGAGCAAGTACACTGGAAACTACTATCATTCAAAAAGAACTTACTGTTCTGCAACAAAGCTTTCATTTCCTCATTAGCAGAGACAGAATGAACACAAATAATAGAAATTTTATTATTTATTTCTTTATTATTTCTGGATAAAAGCTAGAACCAAGATCTTCCTTTAGGCCACTGCATCTTTATTGATGTTAAAAGGTTGTGTGAGTTAAGCAGAAGAAAATGAAGTTGTTGCTTTTAAATGCTGGGGCAATGGAGCCTAACCTTCTTTAAGAAACAGTAAAGAAATGCGTTTTAAGACCTTGACATTTAAATCTATTATATGATCTGTGGCTTTCCGTTTCTCTAGCACTATCCATTAGTGTGCTTGAGTTTGTTCAGGATTTCTCTTTCAAGCTGAAAAGAGACACGGATATAATTTGACCTGATGTAAGCTTACTGAGTTATTTAGGAAAAAAAACACTTTTTCTTCTCTTAGTCATTATATATGAGGTGTAACAGTATCAAATTTTTTTGGGGTGCTTTTGTTGCTACAGCAAATACTTTATAATTCAAAAATAAGAGACAAGTCTTTGATACTGTGTCTATTTTAAACTCATAATACAATAGACCAGACACCTTTAATTTTAAGCATAAATAAAAATTATATTAATATCAATAGCATGTATTATTATGCAATAATAAAAACATTGATTTACTGAAATGGGATGTGACTTACGGATCAAACTTCTGTTTAGGTGTATAGGGGTCTTTCAGCTGACTTGAAGAGTCATGGATCATACCCAGCTCTGAGTACTGTTCACAACATGGAGTATTCAATCATCAGCAGTACTTGTAACCATAGGAATCTGAGAGAAAGAGTCTGAATATGGAGAAAGGAAAACAAACAAAGAACACAGACTTGTACCCAAGTGGTGGACAGGGCATGGCTGGTTGGCAGAAGACCTGCGGGAGCAAGAATAGTGAGTGGGTCACTAAAGTTTTTCTCATCTTTAGAGCTGAGATCAAATGGGATGTCTATTATGCCCACTGGGGTAACTGAATAGCTACTGTGTTTGCAGTTAAATGGATTATGCTCTTTTTTGACTTGTAGTGGACTGGAGAAAGGAAGGACCATGGCAGCAGAACAGAGCTTAATGCAGACACAAGACAGGGTTGCAGAAGAGGTCTTCCTATGACTGCTTGGCCAATGGGGAGGTGGAGGGAGGGGAAAGTTGACTTTTCATCAGACTTCACTTCCTGGAAGAAATAAAGCTAAAACTGTGGTGTTTCTGTAGGATACTAGCAGCAGGGAAGTTTTCAGCTGAGAGGAATCTCACAGAAAGATGAATTGATCTGGCCCATGAGGTATAAGCATTCTGCTTCAAAAAAGGAAGAAATGTGGAAATGGGCAAGAGCCTCAATATTGCAGAAAATATAGACCTCAAACAGCCCTCCAGATGCTTCATGGAGTACAAATTTCTGTACCAGTTTTCAAGAAGTTTCAGAATTCTAGTGTGAGTTGTCACACATCACAATGGAATCAATAAAAGAGTTTTATATTACAACCTTTCTATGAGTTCAGCATGAAGTACTTCCTTTCAATGAACGAGTAAGCCACAACTTGAAAATAGTTCCACCATTTTGACGCTGAAAAAGTTCAAGCCTGTTATGAGAGAGTTATGTTATGAGAGGTAAATGATGATAAGCCATAATTTTGCTCTTGGTATGTGGCATTTGCCATTTGTGTGTGGCACCCTTATGTAGCCAGAGATCTAGTACTTGGTTCAAAAACTGTAATGTTGTCTTTATTGCTGGTTTATTAGTTTTTGCTGCACATACATACCACTGATTTAGATCTGCTGGATTTCAAGAGAAACACCAGCAGAATGAGTTACATCTTTTCTGAGATTGTTACTTCACAGAAGTGAGGCCCTCGTACAATAAATTAAATTTTTGCCATAAAACCATGAATTCTGAGAAAATGTGCAAGTCAAAAAAAAAAAAAAAAAGTGCTTGTCTAGCTGAGATGGAATGCATAATTCCTTGGGAGTGGCAATACATCTTTTGTTTTGTAGTGAAGAAGGCTGGAAGGACTTTAGACTATATGGAGATCCATATGGATGCCCAACAGACCTACTCCTAATCAAAAGATTCACGTTTCAGGCTGCTTGCCACGGCCAGCTATCTCCCTCTGTCAGGACTACCTGCACCATTCTGCCCAGCATGGTGCATCACTGAAATGCACACTGGCCACAGCTGCTTCCTTCCCCTGCATCATCTGCAGCTGCATGTCCGTGCTGGCTCCATGGTGACTGTTCCCTGCCTGTGCCGTACAGTATGTGTCCCTTTACCCTCTCCCCAAGGATATGGACTTCTGACACTTTCAGAACCTCGCTTGCATTGTCAACTTCACTGTTTTATGATATGTCAAAATATCAGATAATAGAAACTAATAATAATTTTTAGATAAAAGACCTCACTAACAAGTTTGTTTGTAATGCTTCAGTTTTCCGCTGCTTAAGGATATAGCTTTAAAAATGTGACTAGCAGAAGAAATATGTCTTGCCAGCTTAATCATAAGCATGTTGGAAAAGAAGTATCCGGGGACTTCTCAGTCTCCTTAGAAATGAGCTTAGTCTGGACTTGACTTTCACAAACATCTAGGTTTTAGCTCAGTTGCAATGCTGTGAGCCAATTACACTTCTTTCAATAAGGCTTTTTATAAAATCATGTGACATTATTTCACTGTCAACCACATGTCATGACACATCAATATAACCACAACTTGTCAGCAGAGAAGAAACTTAGAATCACTCACTTTAATGGAAGGCAGCATAGCTCACATTTCTTCCTAGAAAAATTGAATATATACAAAATGGATTTATGAAAATTGACCTTGAATTAATTGGACATTAAATCCATCTCAATGAAAGAGTATTATTACATTGTATTACTTGTTAAGTCAACCTATTACTATTTTTCTTTTTCCTTGTACAGTTGTCTTTGTTCCCTCTGCCTTTTTTTTTTTTTTTTGCAAAGTCGAATGAAGTGTCAATTATTTTTTGAATTGCTGAGAGATATTTTCATGTTACCTGAAGGTTTCAGCAGTGACACCTGGCTTGTAAGGCCAGTGCTTGTCATCTATTGGCAGACAATGTCATCCACACTCATCATTACACAATATATTCAGCCTTTTTTAAGATAAATCTTTTTTTGGCTCTCTTCTTGGCATAGGTAGTGTTAGAGCAGAAGACCGTGGAGAGGAATACCTGCACATCAGCTCTGAGGACAGCTCCTAGAGCTGGCCCTCCTGAAGATTACCAGACTGGGAAGAGGAGACCTTCCTCTCTTTTCAAAAAAGGACACTGTTCCTCTTTTTTACAAAAGTAATAGCAAGTAGTAAGGAACAGCAGAAATTCAGAAGGGCACTAGTGCAAAAAAAAAAAAAAAGGCTGTCAAAACAAAACCAGGCCTCTTTTATGCCTATTGATTTCTCCTGTCAAATCAAAATGGAGCTTGAAATCTACTGCTTTAAATACCTTTCTGTCATTTTTGACAGCACAAGTAGAATATCTCTGTAATGGTGTCGTTACAATCAATTAATTTTCTGCTTCTGTTATGACAGAAAAATTCTTTTGTTTGTATTCAGTAGCAAATGTGCTAATATTTCAAATATGGATTGAAAGATCTATATTTAGATTACTTTTTAAAGCCTTGTGAAAACTAAAAATAAATATTCCTCATACCAAATGCCTAAACAAATTGAATAAAGAGTAATGTTCATAAAATAAGTAATCACATTTTCATCTGTTCTTTTTGTGGCATAAAGCAAAGGCCATAGGAATCTAAGGAGCATGTTTTGCAATAACTTCAATCAATTTTAAAACAAGCTTTGCTTACCTGAAAAGGGGGAATCTGATACTATTCTGAAGTCTACTGCTACAGAAGTTCACAGTATTTAGTCCAGAGATAATTGGGTGTCTTAGACAATGCGGGAACTTTGTGGTACATTTATTGCTATGTATCCAAGGACAGCAAAGTGCTATAACTCTACACCCACAGAATAGTCCCATTTTTATGTCCCCAATAAAGCTGAATGAATTAATATCTTGTTTGTGAGGGAATAAAACATCAGTTTGTGCAAAACAAGCCGTTTGGAATTGGACTCTCATAGCAATTTGAGAGGTACAACAAACATTGGAATGCCTACTCACTTTCTGAAGACAGGAGTAAAAGGCCTTGGAACAAATAGTCTACTGAGATTGTAGGCAATTTAGAAAGGTTTTACTGCAGCTGAACATGAGTTGTAGAGACAAGATGGATTCCAGGAGTCATGCTGGGTCAGCTCCCTTACAGAAGTGACCTCCATCTTAACTTGATAAGAAATTTCATAAGCTGCTGTGCTGGTTTTGACTGGACTTAAGCTACTTTTCTTCACAGGAGCCAGTATGTAGCTATGTTTTGGATTTGTGCTGGAAACAGTATTGATAACATCAAGATGTTTTTATTATTGCTGAGCAGCACTTACAACAGAACCAAGGTCTTTTCTGCTTCTCACCCCACCCCACCAGTGAGGAGGCTGGGGGTGCACAACGAGTTAGGAGGAGACACATCCAGGATAGATGACCCCAGCTGGCCAAAGAGGCATTCCATACCATATGGCATCATGCCCAGTAATAAAACTGTCCAGTGAGGAAGGTCAACTGTGGCTGCCGTATTTTGGGGACTAGTTGAGCATCAGGTTGAGAGTAACTAGGGGTTTGTACCACTTGTCTTTCTCAGTTTAATATATTTTCCTCTTTACAATTGTTCTGTGACTTCTGGTGTTTTGGTTTGTTGCTCTTTTTGTTATATAATTATTAAACTGTCTTTATCTTAACCTGTGAGTTCTTTCACTCTTACTGTTCTGACTCAGCAAGCAGCTGTGTGGGGTTAAACCACAAAAGCTGCATTGCACTGACCAATAGATGATTATTTGCACAGAGAAGATTATCATCGATGCCATATTCTCCTTGAACTGTAAAGGAAAATTGAGACGGTATATTCAAGGCTGTTTCATACAGAAATTCCTTACAGAAGTTCAGACAGACAAGGAGGCATACTTTGGTCCAGAGGTTCAGGCCTTCAGGAGAAGTAGCTCTCCATAAAAGAACTTACTAAGATATAATACTGAAATCTAATATTAAAAATATTACATTGTTGGTTTAGATTTCACAGGAATTATATTTAATCAGAAAAAGAAGATTCCAGGCCAAAACAGACTTTCTCAACTCTCTCCTTAGCTGAGCTATCCTTAAGCCATCCACCTTTGACTAAAGTTGTAATACTCAAGCTTTCTTGAAATAATATCTTCAAAAAAACATTCATCACTTGGTGATATTTCTGTATAATGAAATCACCTAAGAAGGATTTTTAGTATAAAATTATTGAAATTAAAAGCTCAGAAACACCATGATGTTCCTGGATTCCCATCTATATTCTCACTGCAAAGAAACACTGGGGAAATCTGAATATATTTTTAGCTTGTGACATTTTTTTCTTAGTTTCAACATTTAAAACCACTTTTCAAATTATTCTGAGCAGAGGTTATAGTATTGTTTTGTAATTTCTCCCATAAGGATTTTTTTGCAAAGTCATAAATTTAAATTAAAAGCATACAGTGACAGTAACTTTTGAATGTAAGTCATAAAAGAAAAATAAGATTCAAATTCAGATTTGCCCTATGCTTATAACTGTGGTATAATTTGGTATCAGAACCTATGTATACCCAGTGCACTAAGTCATTATGTCCATGCTCCAGAAACTCCCCAGGTGATCTCACACATATTATGGACTGGCTTGAGACAAGACAGGGTGACTGACGTACTTCCCAGTCTCTTTCACAGCAAAGTATTTGACTAACTGCTACAGGAACTCTACAGCTGGGAATTTTGGAAAGGTCTAGAAATTTTTCCAGGCACCTTCTACTGGGCATAAACCAATTTTTATGTTTAAATATTCATATTAATAGCCTGGGTGTGAACTTGAAGAGAGAATCTCAGGTGATTCAAAATTGTAGAATTGACCATATTGTACCTAACTGTAAGTACAAACTGCTATCACAGATGCAGCAATCATAAAACAAAGTCTTTTGTGCACAGATAAGATAATTAGGAGGTATTTTGTATTTAGATTAATACAATCAATATTGAAGGATTACAGGTGTTGCTGGAGAGGTTAAGTAGGACCTTGGGCAGCTTGAGTACAAGAGCCAACTAGAAAAGTGATTCAGGGCGTCTATCCTGATTCAGCCAAAGATGCTTTAACAAGGACCCTTGCAACAGAGATTTGTGTTACTAACCAGACAACAATTAGTCATTGTTTTGGAGAGGTTTGATCTCCTGTGTGAGCATTGTCTTATGCAAAGATCCCTAAAAATTAGAGTTCTTAACACTCTTTCTGTGTCTACACTGCATTATAGAGTTTAGGAAGATGAAAACCTAGATTTTACGTCTGCTCATATGTAGAAGTGATTGACAAAATACTGAGAGAAAACTAAGCAAATTAATAAAAATACTTAAAAATACTTAAAAGCAAAAAAACTGTCTGTTGTTCCATTCTCTTCTAGAAAGCTGTCTTTCTGATTAAATGCATTTTCTGATTCTAAGGAGCCTTCACAAATCACTATCTTTATTTTATTATGAACACTCCTTAATAATACAAATAAAGAAAAGTTAAATTCTTTTGTAATAGCTGACATTATGATAAATGTATGTTTTAGGAAATTTTTTAGCAACTTACTTCCTAGTCCCTTATCAATACACAGGTGACTTCAGTTAATCAGTCAAAACCCTGCTATTTGCAGTATTCTAGCTGTACGTCAAGTGAAAAGAGAGAGGGGTCTATCATTTTGTTGACCTTCTTAGCAGCTGGATAAACTTTCATCAACTTTCTCTTCAGTAACATCTGGCTGATGGACTAGGTTAACCCAAACAGAGGAGCAAAAGCCAGGCAGGTTGTTTGCATCTTATATTGATGACATTCATAAACCCTCATATGGGAAGCATAATAGAACAATCTCATAGTTTTTTTATTCACTAGTTGTTGCAAAGAATGTGGTAGTTTAATATTTTAGGAATACAGATTATTTATATTTTTCTATGAATGCAAATCCTAAGAAAGAAATATGCCTCTGGATGATCTGTGAAGGAAAATAAATAAACTGATGAAGAAAGGAGGTCCAGATAATATTCTAACTCATATAAAAATTTAGGTTAAAATACCCACATTGTACAAATGGCCAAAGATCAAGCAACATATCCTGGCTGGATCAAAGGCAGTAAAAAAAGGCAATTCATTTTAAGATCACAAGCTCATAAAAACACAGGGCCAAAGGTAAGTCGTGAAGCTCCCCCTGGTTATACAATCATTGTATAACCAAATGTTAAAATGCAGACTATAAACTTTTTTTATATATTATTATTATGACATTGGATATAATTTCAGTCTTGGGGGCAAAAGATGAAGAGACTTGGTTATACCCCTGTTTCCTTTTGCTCTAAAAGAAAAGAAGTGGTAACAAATTCTGCTCTAGTATACTTCTTTATCACTCATTTATTGTTCAGAGATGCTGCCCAGTGTGAGAAAAAGAGGAGGGAACAAAAATTCTCTTTTATTCCCTATTTCTCTCTTTCTTTCTTTCTTTTTCAAAAGACAGTATACACACATCACAAGCATTTCATTTCCTTGCAAGTCTTCCTTTAGCTGTTATCAGTGCTCTTATTCAGAAATGAGAAGTAATATATGGGTTTTCTTTTTGTTTGAAGTCAGCATTCATTCCTGGACTCTCAGAACACTTCCCAGTACAGATTTAACAATATTCACCTTTGTATATTGCACTACCAGTTCCAGTCCTTCTGATTATTTCAGAAGAAAAAAAAAAAAAGTAATTTAAAGCTTAAAATACCCTTCAAGAATAATTCAGTTCTTCTCATGATCAGGAAAATTATACTTTACAGTATACCTAAAATAAAGCAGGAAGTACTAGAACATAAAGAAATATGTATTTTCAGATGGAATTACTCAACTGTATGCAATCTAAAATTAAGTCTTACACTTTTTTAAGATACCCAAGCACACCTGTTGCCATGTCCCAAGGGCACCACCAGTGCTGACTGTCCCTGTCCAGTCCTTTCAGGGCCTCTGTAACCCCTGTGAGTGTGTGTATATACATATATATATATACACATGTATATATTTGGCATATTCCCTGTATAACCATTAAATGTGACTGCATCTGGAAGCTTAATAGTGAACGGAACTGAGTCATCTATTCTCATTATGGAACTTGCAAAACAAGATATGGATCTCTCTCTTAAAGGAAAATTATTTGCAAACATTGTCATCACTCCATTGCATTTACCACCAAACCACATTCTGCCTTGGAACATCCTCTTCATATACATAAATAGAAATTATGTGCTTTCTAGACTGTATTGAATTAAACTGCAGGCATAACACAGCATGCTTGGAAGTCAATTCTAACATGTTATTGTCCTCCACATCTATACTGTCCTTCTACAGGAAAATGAAGAGAAATGAGAAGCAGATAACTCTATGTTTCCTGCCTATGACAACACCTCATCTTATGCATTTCTTTTTTTTAATGAATCTTGAATCTCCACTGAAATTTTTTACTGCAAGTATATGAATGAACAAAGTATATATATGATGTGAAAGTGACTGTTGAACTAAAGTAGGAACACACACATAAATAAACAAACAAAAAAGATAAACTAATTATCCAAGATTAAGGAGCAGATTAATGTGTTGAACAAATGACCAGGCACCAGATTAATGTGTTCAATAAAACATAAAGTTTAAATGTTCTACATTCAATACATGCCAAATACTGCACCACCTTTTTCCAAATACTGATACACTTCAGCATGAGTAGGCAAACTCCTGCTTTCCATATTCTTCCAATCTTACATGGTACTCAAGCTTTACAGAAACTGTCATGGAAAACACAAGTACATAAGTGCAAAGAAATTAGACTAAATCCCTGAGGACATGATCTCTTATTACTGCTTATATAACTTTGAACTGAATACATGGTTACTGAACTTGTCATTTGTGAGTGCTGTACTAATGTTTGATAGCTACACTTCTACCAGTCCATGGGTTTCTAATTAGCAGAGGAACTGTCTTCCTAAATGTAAATTGAACGCCTATTGGAGACATTTATGTTCAACTTACTTCAAGTACAAGAACTCGTACTTAGTGTTAAATATGCATATCGACATTTTACTGATTATAGCTGTATTTTTATACGTCAATTTAAAACCTAGACTCAAGAGGGTAAATTAGCAAAGTGAATTAATAAAAGAGGATTTACATACTTCACTTACTATTCAGTCCAACTTGATTTCCAGTTAAGTTTTGTCTTTCCTCAATGTCCTTAAGTCTTAGAGGGATCTCTAATAATGGTGTCTGAATGTTGAACACCATCTCATTCAAATGTGGATTATCTTTGAAAATGCTGTCCTTAGATCAGTAAGTGTAAAGATTTTTACAGTTTAACCTAAGCTTCCAAACAGGTGTTCCTTGCATAGCACAGACTAAAATAACGTGCAATGCTACTCTTCTGATTAGTGTAATTAGCAGCCGTAGCATAGAATTTAGAATTTCCTACCATGATGCTGTGAAAAGAAGAAGATAAGGAAACCACGGTGAAAACTACTGAAGATTTCATTATGGATTCAAATTTGAGGGCCTACACTGTATTCAGAAAATGCATCTGTCTAGATAATTGCTATTTGTTAGTTTTTACACCACTGTCAGACACAAGGGACATCTGCAGTACATGATAGTATATTTATGCATCATTTTTTTGTTTTGAAAACACAGTCATATAAATAAATTATCCCTCTGAAGGATGAATTAGCATAATTTATATCAACATGCACTGAAATCCATATACTTTTTTTTTACTGTTTAGTGGAGCAGGTGAATATTCTCTTGTATTTGTCATGCCAGCATTCTGTTTTACAGAATTAAACCTGTTTCACAGAAAAACTGAAACAATAAAGAGTTATTCTGCTTTCAGTATAAACAGGATTTGATTTTATTACTGCTTAGCAGAGTGTTTCTCTAGTGCCTTCCCTTGACAAAATATTTAAAAAAATAAAAAAAAAAAAAAGAAAAAGGAGTTATAGGTTTTCCTTGAAGACCAGAATATAGGGAACTGTGAGAAATGAAAAAAAGTCATTTTCCAAATTTTCTACTCTAAATCAAATTTAAGACTGGGGGGAATAATTGCTCTATACTTAACTTTTCAAGTTTCTATAGATCATAGTAAAAGTAGTCCCCTTAACAGAGAGGTCTAATGATAACTTTTAACTAGCCAAGCTGAGAGCTCTTTGGTGTTTTAAAAGAGATGAGGAAGTTTCTTTCAACTGACAAGGCATTTCTTGTGATTTCTACATATTCAACATGTCATCTTGCCAGTTCAAGAGCTCTTCCACACCTACTCCTTGTGGACTGCTTCTCCCAGCACAGCCTGCATGGCCAGAAACCCTGTGGGAAAGGACAGCATTTTTAAGCTTCCTTGAACATACAGGAAGTGAATCTGGCAAATAAAAATATACTGTTTCATGCATGTTCTATAAGTTATGGGTGGTGCTTCTATAGAAGAAAAGCATGCCTTGCTTTTAGGAAGTAGTTTCACTTTTTGGCACTAAACTATGCTGTAAGAAGGCAGTGCAGGGTCACCTTAACACAGTGCTGCTGCGTACAGTCGTCAGATGCTAAACCCCTTTGCCATCAGTTCTGTTTTGTATTGCTGAACATCAGGGGTTTACACTCAGAAAATCTCTATTTTGTACAAAAGATTGGCTTGTTTCAGGAAACACTTTGATGCTGGGAGCTGTCCAATAAGGCTTAGCACAGTGACAGTGTTCCACAGATTGATTGGCAGAGCAGTGCTATGGCTATGGTAGAAGGATTCAAGGATTCAGTAATGGTTTAAAACATATCAGAATTACACAACAGTCACCTCTCCACTGACTGCAACTCTCTCAGCTAGGATAACAGTGACTGGGATAGTAGTGTCATGCGCAATGCACAGCACACGTAGCTTTCAACCAGCATCATCCAGAGAGCCTAGCATCCTGATTACAATTCAGTCCTACTGAATGAGAGGCTGACTCCATGCAATCCTCCTTTGTAGCTATTTCTTCATGCTTTCTACAGTTCAAAAGCCTAATGGCCTCTCCCTATGTTCCTAAAGCTCTGTGTCCAACATCTCTGGCTCTACGCCGGCACCTGGAGCACCTCCTCCCCCTCCTTCTTCCCTGACTTCAGTGTCTGCAGGACTGTTTCATTCATATATTCTTAGTCCTCTCTTCTCTGGCTGTGCAGCAACTTTTATCCCCTACCTTGCTATGTTATCCCAAAGGCACTACCACCATCACTGATGGGCTCAGCCTTGGCCAGCAGTGAGTCTGTCCTGGAGCCAGGCGGCATTGGCTCTTAGACCTGAGGGAAGCTTCTGGCATTTTCTGACAGAAGCCACCTCTGGAGCTCTCTATCAAATTCTTGCCACATAAACCTGATATACTTTTGTGTTTCAGTTCTCAGCATTTATAGTTCCATACTTCTGCAGTGAAAGTTGAAATTTGGTGGAAAGCTAGGCAGGGGAATACAAAACTGATATTGCAGTGAGTAAGGGGAGAATGAAAATTCCAATTATGTAGCTTCTGGTACTCAACAATGAAAAAGGCTGCATCTGCAAATGACCGTCTCATAGAAATGTTTAACATGTTTTATTGAAAAATCAGGTTTTTTGCTCTGAGTATAGAGCTACACCATGTGTTAATAACTTTATCTCTCTGTGTGAATTTTTTTCTAAACAAAAAGTGATACATAAAGTTTCATCGTGGCATAAAAGAGTAATCTTTAATTGGAAAGACATAGGCACAAACTTTGCAATGCTTCAGTTCCCTCATTAACACCCCTGAAAATGGTGTCTAGATGAAATGAATGCACCCCACAAAATAATCATAAGATGTGACAGTATTTTTTCTAAGTCTGCTTCTATCTTCAGTAAAATGCAGCCCCTCAGTACCTTTCAGTATCTGTAATTCCACTCCATCTAAATCAAAGATATGTTTTCCATATTTGCTAGTTCCATTGAAAAACCCCTTTCATCCACACACATTTAATCTTGTTCATTAGGCTTAGATACTGGAATGGCAATTTCCTCATACACCAGACAGAACCTAAATCATATAATCACACCTTTTTAGTCACAAAGATCAGTTCAAATAATACAGTATATGCTATTAATAAAATTTTTAAAAAGAAATTATAATTGGAAAAAGTTATTGTTAGTCTTGAATGAAAAATATTTGTTCATTTTCAGTTATAAAAATACAGTGTTCTTCATGTGAATAAATTTTTAAGAGTCGATTCATATGGAACATGCATACATATATATATTACAACACATTCTCAGTTTTACAGAGTACTCTTAAGATAACTCCAGTGTTCAACTCTCAGACTGCATACATACTCAGTAACTCTGGGAGCAGAGTAACTCTGGGAGCAGAGTAACTCTGGGAGCAGAGTAACTCAGATCTCAGAATGGCCACACGTAAGGGAGTGTACATGCCCTCATCTCTGATTTCTCAACAGCGTGAAGGGTAGACTTAAGTAATTACCAAATCACCTCCTGTTTCATTCTCCTAGTTGTTTTTTTAAATAATCTGTTGGATCATGACCATTTTATACAACACTATAGCACCAAAAAAATCTCTTATGACTAGCACCCACTGAATTCTAGCCATCACATCTTTGTGAAAAAATGCTCATTGTGCGGTGTTTCACTTTAAGCTATCAGTCTCTTCTAGAAAAACTATTTCCAATTCCTTCTGTAGGTCTCAGAGGCAGCTCATTATAGAACAGATCCTCTTGTCTAACAAGCTGATTAATGAGAGAAGCCTTTTTCTCTTTTTTCTCTCTCATTTTCTTTCTTTACCCTTCTCATGGTAGACACTGAAATGAATTCTGTCATTCCCATCAGGAGCTACTGCAGAGGTAATATTCAGACGAGTCTTTGGAAGTCCACCTACACAATCAGTTTCTTGTCAGAACATTGCTGAATCTCACATATTCTCTTCTTCACTCTTTGTCTTCCCACATCCACCTTCATAATGACTGTCTAATTTCCTGTGCACAGCCAAAATATTTTTAACAAGTCTAATCTTTGTCAGCAGCTTCAATTTACAACTTTATAGTATTTGGAGCTGTTTGTGGTCAGAATAGTAGGGGAATATGACCTCTGAATAAATAAAATATAGTGGTCTCACTTTTTGATGAGTTGACACACAAAATATAATTTTTGCAAGTGCAAGTATTGCAGGAATATATTCACAGATATGTGCATTTATAAAAAACCTTTGGGCTTACTAATAAGCTACTGTATAGGTATGTATATTTTACATCCACCAGGACACAGAATCATAGAATCATTAAGGCTGGAAAAGACCTCCAGGATCATAAAGTCCAAACTTTGAACAAATACCACATTGTCAACTAAACCATAGAACTAAGTGCCATGTTTAGTCATTTCTCGAACACTTCCAGTGATGGTGATTCTACCACCTCCCTCGGCAGCCCATTCCAATGCTTAACCACCCCTTCCGTTAAGAAATTCTACCTGATATCCAGCCTGAACACAGGCTGGACACACATCTAAGCACTAATGCAGCTTGAGGCCATTTCCTCCAGCTAGTACAGCTTTCCTCTGGTAGCTGATCAGACGAAAGGCACCGGGCCCCACTGTACAGTAACTACTCCAAATATTTACTCAATTTCCTTAAGGGATTTTACTGCCACTACTTTGCTGCTGTGGTTCAAATGCCAGCCGTACCCAAATGAAGTGATTTAAGGTGGTCTGGCACTATTTTATGCTACACTGTAACCACAGCACAGGCTGAAGCATGAACACCCACTTCATCAGCTGTCTGAAACCACAAAGATGCTGCAACTCGAAAGAATCTCTTTATATACCCCCTTATATTTTTACCAGAATGATGACAGATTTGTCCCTATGTACTGATTAACGTTAATCTCACGTAAAACACACAGAAAATTAGGAGCTTGGGCCAAAAATAGCATAATAATGCTGTATTTCTGGAATTTCAGGAAACCAGAAAATTTCATGTCTTCCGTCCTGTTTCAAACTAAACAACCCCAATTTAATTGATGTCTCTTTGTACATCACGTTTCTTAGAGCTCTGCCCATTCTCACTTGCTGAACAGGAAAAAGCACTCCAGCTAAGGCATTGTCAAGGCTTCCCAGAACAGAGGATTGGGCATTTCAAGGAGGTGTTTTCCCTTCTCTGCAAGTGTGTCATACTAACTGGGGATCTAGATTGCCACCCAGTGTAGCATTCCCACCACAGGAAGAACAGATTCCTATCATCCTGCTGCCTTTCCTTGCATCATTCAGGGACGGCATAAATCTTCAGTGGCTATCTGGGGAACCTGGGGCAGGAATGCTGATGATACAGCAGTACCTTGCCTTCTCAGCATAAACATTCAGGTTATTAATCCTTACCATAAGCACATTAATCTTAGGTGCATTCATGTTAGAATAAGTCCTCATTTTCCACTACCAGAGCACAACAGCTATCCATTATGTTTGAAGCATAGACATTATTCTTGTTTGTTTATTTTCAGTTCAACATGTAAAACTACCTTGCTCAAAGCAAGAGTCTTACCTAGGATAAAAATAGCATCTGTAATAACACTGCAATGACAATAAGATCCTTAGATCATATTCACTGTTCTAATCACATGGAGAAATAGAACTGAAATTTAAAATAAGTTGTTTTGGAAAAACATAAGTAATTCAAGAAAACTGAATAGCTTTGGTGTTAAAAACTAGTTTGTAAACTTAGGGAACAAAGTTCTCTATAAACTTCTACTGTGGGTTGCTTAAA
Organism: Myiotriccus ornatus; assembly: GCA_036023395.1. NCBI lineage: Eukaryota > Metazoa > Chordata > Aves > Passeriformes > Tyrannidae > Myiotriccus > Myiotriccus ornatus. The sequence continues at coordinate 95,330,582 of JAYRBT010000082.1, forward strand.
TACTGAATATCTTTATTCAAAATACATTGCTCTCAGTCATCCTTGTGTAAATTCCAGTTTGATATAATACAGTTTATACTAATTATAAGCATAACAAACACAGCTTCAGTGAACAGAAGCAGAAATATTTTGGCAATATACAGAGTGACACTGTAAAGAAAAATATTTCAGTAAATATAAAGACACAAAGAAGAAGAACAGAATTTAAGAAATATTATTTTTAGACAAGTTGGCATAACCCATCACTCATCATCAGAAAGCTGTCAGTTGCAGAACTTTCAATTTCAAAATTAATTTTTCATTCATTGCTGCAAGTGAATGCAAAGTGAATGCATCTGGTCATATGCTGCAGGTTCATAATCACTGACAAAAGCAAGTGTCTGTCCAGCTCTATTACCAGTAAACCTACCTTCTCACCGAGAAAGTAATTGTCTACAAACTCTGTATTTTAATCATTCCAAGGCAAATTTCTCAGGAATTCCTTCCCTTAGCCTCAGGACATCCTAGTGACAGCTCACATATTTGATTGTCACGATGTGTAGATGGCTCTGACACACCATAAATGAAACAAAACGACAAACCAACCAACCAAACAAAAATAACAATAATAACAAAAGACAAGTATTTAGGACTGGAATATTAGAGGAAAAGAAAAAATATGCCACAAAAGTATTAAAAAACTGGATTCACAGCATTTGCCTAGCCTTTGAAGGAGGAAACTAACATTTGTATCAGGACCATGAAAGTCTTTTAAGTTGCTAGTGGGGAGATTTCCTGCTAAGTGAGGCTTAGACAGAACACAGCAACAGTTCTATCCAGAAAAACAAACCACAGTAAATCATTCTTCATTTGCTGTACAGTCACAGAAAATATGAAGAGTTCACTTGTTCAATCAATATATGCCCTGGTTGTTTTCGAACTCTAAAACCACTGTTCCAGTTTGAAGCACTGACATTGCACAGGAATGCACACAATGGATTTGCTAACGAATAAACCAACACAAAGAATAGAACACACAAAATGACAGACAAAATGGCATTTTTAATTCCATTCTGTATCCACGAATTAAGAACTCAAATTACTATAAATTTTTAATATACAGACTGGTCAAGAGAGAAAACAACAGACATAAAAAGGAGCAATGATTTTTTTTTAATTTTATGTATAAATATACCTAACGAAAAATTCTTTACATTAATATATCTCTGGAATTTCAATAGGAGTTTTTAACACTTACCTGTGAATATGTAGTTATTTAAATATGTATATCATTTTGACAAACAGGCAGAAAGACTGGAGATCATCAGCAATATCCACAGATATCCAGACACAAAAGTAACAGCATGTTCCCTTTGTAGCCATGCCAGGTAGCTGGAAGAGACCCTGAATAGATAATATCAGCAGAGGAATTAGAACTGCTCTGTGTGAAACTACTGTTGATCATTTAGAAATGTCAAATAACCTTTTCACATATAAAAGTGGGAAGAAATTATTGTCTTATTTCCATATTTCTACATAAGAAACAAAGATGACATAAAATCAACCTATTTTCATGAAAAATGAATAATCACATAAATATAAATTAAATTGACTAGAAATAAAAAAATGCAATAATACACAATCACTGTTACCTTTTGAAGCTGTAATGTGATCGTGTCTTCACTTTTTTTCTTTTACATTATATTAAAATTTATATTAAAGCATTCATATTTTAAAACCTTTTTTACCCTTATCTCATCTGAACATCTCTTTCTTTGGACCATAGATGTTGAAAAAACTTTGCCTAAAACCAACTCCCAATTGTGACACTTTAACATCACGTCTGTGCATTTTGGTTTGATAGTTACTTCTGGTATAGCTATTGTAATTGACAACAAAAACGATTTGACATTATCTATTCTTCCTTATATATAATTATAGCAACAAAAAGCATTACAGAATAATATGACTGGTTATTTTACTTTGATTGAAATGCTGTGGGACAAATCATGTCTTAAATATGCAATCACAGGTTTTCAAATCACCAAATGACACATATTCATACCCAAGGCGAAGTCCTTCTATCATTTTTACAATAATGTCAAGCTTTATCATGAAGTCTTAAAAAAAAGAAATTAACACGAATACCGTCATGTTTTAAACAGTAAACCAAAATTCCTATGAATATCTTTCTTTTTCCTGTGTAAGAATGTCTCTCACCTATGGAATTTTGAATAACAGATTCTGTTCTCATCTTCCAGTGTATTGCTCTTGTATTTGTCTGATACTCTTAAAAAAGCTGGAATCCAGGTGTGTTAGTCTGGAACAGAATGTTTAACACATTTTTAATACAACTGCACAAGAAAGCGCAGAAATGCTAGAACTGCATTTCTCTCTTCAGTTTTTTAGTTTGGGCTTGTTTGTTGGTTTAGGCGTTTTTTATGATGGTAACAGCAAAGCTGAAAATAGGCCTGTATTCTCTAAGGAGGTATCTCTGTAAGTGTAAAAGTAACAGCTGACTGCTATTTTAACCTTTTTTTTTTTCCTTCGGTGGCACAGAGGGTTTCAATTTATATTTCCAGAATCCTTAGTGTTTGTCTCTGTCCTTTCTGAAGTACAAATGGACAGAATAGTTTGCACAATAAAAATTTGCTAATTATTTTTCTAAATTGATTTTGCATTCCTACCTCTCTTCTTGAAATCTCTTGTATTTGAGTTAATATTATTCAACTTTTTTCTACTCATTTTTACTTCAAAAACATCAGGAATGTCATGTTAGCTTTTAACTAGCTTATACAAAGGACTTTAAGTCTCAGCAAAATGAATCGTCTAGTCTCCTACTTCCTTTACAAGCAAAAGAAATAAGATCTTCGAAATCAAATTCTTTCTCTAAGATTTCTCTAAGTCCTAAGACTAACTCAGTAAGTTGTAATGGGGAAAAAAAAAAAAAAAAGGCAAAACCTTTCCCAGAAATTTAAATTTCAGATGCTCTTTTCCAAAGGATGAATTGAAAGAAAGAATTATCTCATTTCACAATTGATTGTAACAGTAGAGGGTCAACCTTCGTGCTCTTTTCTGTGCCTTTTTGAGATCTAGTATATGTCTTAAGGAAAGGGAAACAAATAGCACACAATTACTGAGATGGAACCCTGCTGAGTGTACTCAGACAGGTTTTCTGCTTTGTTACTATCATGGGAGAGTGGAAGGCTTAGAGAAAGTTTTGAAAAGCAAAGCTTTGCCGATGAGTATTGAGGTGGAGGATCTTGGGTCTGGTCAGGGTGGGACTATCCTGCCACAGTTACCTATTGCTTTGTGAATCACTCTAACTTGTTTTACTTTTGTCGTGGTTTTAGCTAGAGAGCTACAGAATTTTCTCCCTTTCCCCCTGGGCCATCAAAGTTACTTAGCGAGACAAAAGATGTAGCCGGGGCTGAACTATTAGTTGCCTAGAAACAGGGCAGATAAGGAACTTTACCTTTGGTTTTGT
>JAYRBT010000082.1:95334147-95363045 GCA_036023395.1 Myiotriccus ornatus
TACACATATACCTTTTAATAAAGGGCTGTTAGTTTTCCTTTTCCATAAGTTGTTTTTCCTTCAATCGGAGCCTCTTAGTTTTGGACTTATAATTGCTTAGAGGAAGGAATTCGGATCTTTTTCTTATAACTCATCCTCAGCAAAAGACCTTGTCTCATTTAAACCGGGACAACTTTTATAACCATTCCTGAGCCAGCGCTTAAATGAAACTATATGTTAAACAACCACGATCTTTATGCAGAGAAAAAACGCAAGACACCTTTACACATATAAAGGTAGATTTGGAGGCGGAGGGAGGTTTCCCTTACCTATATGTATGTTGACCTTTATATTCCATACTGCCACCCAGCCACTTAACTGTATAATACTTCTGTAATCCTTCATTTTCAGCTTTACTGAATATGAATATGAATGCTGTATTGAATAGCTTAACATCATCAATAAGTCGTGTCACAAAGCCCTTCGTTTTTTTCCCAGATCTTTTATGAATATGTATTATTCTCTAGTAAATGTAGGTTGATAGATACAGGTTGATGGCTCAGGAAATGTCTAGAAAATTTGCTAAACTATGACACATATTCATACCTAAGGCACAGATCCAGGAAAAAATGAGGGTTAATCCATTCTATTTGTCCAGTGTGAAGTGACTCTTAACTTTATACTGTATGTTTTTATAGTATGTGTGAAGGTGGATATTTTTGAATGATCCTCAGTCTATGAAGAAAGAATATATATCATTTGAATTGCTCATTTTTGAACAAAATATTGTCTGATGTTCTGCAGAATAACAATAAAATACATATCTTGACTTGCAGATAAATAATAAAAAATATAAAATTTTATGTTTTAAACAGTGTTCTATAACAAAAAAAATCATCAGAAAAGGAGTGGGAAAATGTCTAGACTAGTTAGATTTCTAGGTAATATTGTGAAATGAGACAGAAGGGAATCTCTCTTTTTCTGCCTTTCCCTGTTTGTCTACAGAAACCCAATTAAAAACTATGATTTCTGGCTGATTTTTTTTTTTTATCTCATCAACTAACTTTTTCTTATTTCTGTAATAATGAGCACCACAGAGCAGTGGAACATAGGAGAGTGAATAAACCATGCAAGTCTTCTCTTTTTACAGGCTTAAGAGCTTGAGTAAAGGAAGCACCAATATTTCAAGTCTTCAGCAATCAGCCTCAGTTACTGTTTGTTTCTCCCATTTTCCTGCTTATAAAGGAAAGTGAATTGTAGCCCGTGGAATAAAGGAATGATCTATAAGCACGACCTTTTCCTGTTTGCCAGGAGGACTTATCAAAAAATGAGTGACAGTAATAGTAGATATTTAGGTCTCTGGATGGGTGAGCAATGGATCATTTCAGTGCAGGTGTGACTGATGGAGTTACTGGGTCCTATAACTTTACATGATTTTATTGTTTTACTGATAACTGCATCCAGCTCCTGGCACAAGTGTACGCCTCTCTCAGGGAAAGTGATTGAAGCTATTTTGCAGTATTCAATTTGGTTTGAGGGTCTGAAAACTCAACTTTCTACTTAATAGCTCATTAGCTACTTAGTTAAAATAAGCCAGTTGGGCAAAGACATATTTTTAAGTTGATCAGCCAGCAAATTGTGGCTGAAATGGATTACAGAACAGCTCATCTGGTAGACTAGACTGCCAGGATATCTCCAGAGAAGATCTTTAAGATAAGTGTGTTGTGCCCCTCCACCCATGCAGAGTCCTTACAGACAGTGTAGGCTGTGATAGGTCACCGTATAGAAATATTCCACCACAAAATCTAAGCATGTCTTTTCCTTGTGGCATTTTTAAAAAACTTTTCACCATTTTTTTGTTATTTTTTGACTATTGCTCACCCAAATCTCAACTGAAATAGGTTAAGGCATGTTCTGTAGAAAAATCAGCAAGACTTACTGGAAGTACTGTTCTAGTTTAACTTTGGCCAAAGAGAACGAACAGCTGGCCCAGTGATGCCCTTCATTGTCAGAAGCAGTAAAAATTATTTCCTGTAAAAGTTTTTCCAACCCAAAAATATTTTTTAGCTCAATTTTCAGGTTGAAAATAGATTTTTCAATCATGATTTTTCAAATTTATGCTTTGAAACAGATATGTAAGGGAACAGATCCCTTTCTTACCTCCTAAAACATGTCAGCTCATGTCAGCACAGGAAGGATTGTTGCTACTTACATGGATGCCACTGTATACTGAGCGTCATTATTTGCACATGTCAACATCTGCAAGAATTTTAAATTCTTGAATTTAAATATATTGGAAGAAGATAAATAAAAAGGATTTCACTTTTAAAATAAAAACAACAGAAAACAGAACTCCAGTAAGCCTGTTTATGATCTATGCAAGCTCTCTACTTTATTGAATTAGTCAACAGGTATTTTCTAATTCTCTTTTTTGTTCGTAGAATTTCTCCCTCCAGCCATGTAAGGCTGTAAGATTTATCATCTTTTAAATCACCCAGAGGTATGCAGCATCACTTTCTAAGTCCCTATCCTATAGAATCATCTTGGCTGTGGCACTAGGGAATAACAGGATGCTGTGGATGGGGAGCGATGGAAACTATGTGTGACCACTACAGGGGAGCCGTCCATCTACCTCCTGGAGCTGCATCCTTTATTTCCTAGCTGTGACAGTAGTATTACTGTAGGGCCTGACCTCTGTTCAACCATAAAAGTAATCTTTGCAGAATCCCAGTGATTCCTGGAAGATAAGAGAAGATCCAGTGGCTGAAAAATGCAGGTGGCCTGAAGCATTCACACAGGCCAAGTTCAGCCTGTAGCTTTCAGGACAGAGTTCGTTGCCAATGGATTCATCAGATATAAATACTTCTTTAGAGTGAATTGGCTGGCCATTTTTTGTCACATTATTTCAGTTGTTAACATAGAGAAAATATCAAGAAGATTGTGGATCTTAAGAGATTTTTTATTTGAAAAAATCATAGGTGTAAGGGAACTATGTTGGTAAAGCTCTAAGACAGTAGCAGGAATATCTGCCTGAGAAGATGAACTGCAATTTTCTTACATCTTATATTTTTATTATTTGCAAAGCCATGCTAATTATTAACTTTTTTGAGCTCTATATTCTTATTGGAACAGAATTTTTACTTCTCAAGTGCTAAAAAGGTTACTCAAAATGAAAGAAAAACCTTGTTCTAAGAAACACCTTTAGAGCTCTGCATTTTATTTGGAAGCTCCCATAGTAAAAGTAATCATAAATTGAGTCTCAGACTTATCAATCCTCATGAGCAAAAATGTTCAGCAACTCTGATGGGCTTTTAGGCACTATTAGTGACGTGCACATACTGAAGAGAAGGTTCTCCTTTCAACAAAGACATTAACACCCTGTCTTGTGTACATAAGTCTTTTGAGATAGTTTAAGTTTCTCCCTCCTCTTGTGAGCAACTGCAGGAAACAAACTTCTAGGACTCATCACACAATCAATATTCAGTGCATTAAAACCTCAGCATATCTCAGTGTAGATACTGAACATTTAATCTCTGTCCCTAGCCCTGCGCACTTTTTGAGTACACAGAAGGAATTTCAATAAATATTTTATAAATCTCCTCAAAGGCTTATCTCTTTCACTTTTGCCATCTTCTGTTTTATGACTTCCTTCCTTTTATTAAAAAGTACAATAGTCATATGGACAATGACTATCATATTTTTGAGGTTCTGTAGCTTGACACTAACCCCTTAATGAGGATGGTTTTATTCTAGTTTTATTTTTCCTGAAAAAAAAAAAAGAAAAAAAAAAAGAAAAAAAGAAAAAAAAAAAAGCATTAGGTGTTTTCAATTGAAAGCTCTCTGGTTTTAGGGTTCACTTTTTCTTGTCCCTAATTACCATTAAAACCTCTCTGAACCATTCCTCTAACAGTTTTATTATTCAATACTTGCTCTTTCACATCTTTTTTAAAGCTGCAGTAGTGATTGTGGTGGGAATTAACATACCACTTTAAGAATGATTCTGTTAAATTTCTCATTTAATTCTTGCTTTATTTGAACAACTCTAGGAGCAACTCAATAAAGTGAATTTGTCTAGAGGTCCTGCTGGGGCTTTTCCTTTATTTTTCACAACAATTATCTTCCCACACTTTGCCCTGAGACAGATGAAACAAATGAATAAAGGAATTAGCTCTCCCCCACACACATCACCACCACCTTCATGAACTTAGAAATCATTCTAGCACTTCCAAGTGTTAGAAACATAAAAGTCAAAACTTCCCAAAGTACTAAAGAGCATGTGATTAAGAGTTTATTGCTGCATTGCACAGATTTTGTCTTTTTATTTTAAACAGCTGACACTACAATTAGTAAACTTACATCTGAAGAGAACACAGTCAAGCCTGGTGAAGTTAGTTTTTAGTGCTCTTTTGAAAATGCATCATTCATTCTTGTTCCTATCATTCATTTCTTGGTTATAAATAAAGAGTGTCTGTTTCCCCATGCTGTGTTATGTCTTTCCAAAGAAAAACCAGCAAAATACAGGCAAACACAATCTCTTAAGCACTAAACATCCAGGTAGAGACCTGAATAGTATATTACTGCAATTATTGAGGCAAATTTTTGTATGGTTGATGGCGTTTTTTCTTATTCCTGTTTTGCTTTACTTCTCACTTTTTTGCAGTTCACCAGTATACTCTACCCTGTCCTCTTTAGTCAAGATCTCTCCACTGAATAGTTTATCTAATTAGGTCCAGGGTTCTGATTAAGTTTCTGTATACTTCCCCTACCATTTGTACCTCATTCTCTATCATTTATACCTCATTCTCTTATTTTCTCCCCCCTGAGGGTTGTTTGTTTGTACCTATGGGTTTCTAATATCCCTAAGTAAAAGTCACAACAAACAGCTCCATCCAGTGGTTCTCTTTGTGATTGTACTTCCCATGTTCATTTTGAGCACATAATTCAGATGAATGCTTTGGAAAATGTGTGTGAACAATATGAATATCAATATGAAGTAAACAAACATCCCCCACAAGTTTCATTTTTCTACCATAACTGTATTTTTATTTACAACACCAATATTCCCTTCATAATTAGGAGAAGCAACTGCAAAATACTTTTAGCTCGAAGACAAGAGGTGTTTTTATTCTGAGCTGCATGGTATGGCAAATACTGCACACAACCATAAAAGAGGCACTTCACAATAGAACATTTTTTGTTTTAACTTGGAAAGTTAGAAGCAAAGGTATTTTAACATTACTTTGTTTCTTTTTGATACTAAATATTCTTTTTTAATCAAAGGAGACCAATATCTAGGTTTTTAGAAAAAAAATAGGCAATATTTTGATTGCCACAGTCAGCTATGTGTGCCTGTGTAACCTTTTTCAGCTATTATATTCTTCATATCTTTCTGCAGTAATGTTATCAATACAATTCTGAAAAAGCTTCAAAGCATCTTGGAAGCGTTAGAAAGGGGGGACAGCTGGCATGGCTTAGAGACTAATCTGAAATTACTGGATTTCTAGTTTATAAAACTGGGACAGCACATGTCAGGAAACCATCAGCAGGGGCCTTGGTAAGATATACCTCTAGGCCCATCCCTTCGTCTCATGCCTCCTTGCTTACTGGGAAATTCAAAGGACTGTGCTTGAGCAGAGGACTTGCAGAACAACTAAACCAAAATGAAGGAGTAATACAAGTTTTTCGTAAACTTTTGCATACCAATTCATTCGAAAACTTTTACATATCAAATTTGTCATGCTAGATATTTTCTTTTGTGAATGAAACATAACTGCAAGGAATTAAATGCATGTAAATAGATATGCACATTGCTCTGAGGCTGAGGCTCCTTATTGCTAGGCCATTTTTTTTTCAAGTTAAGTATGCTGAAAAATTATTTTCTGTAAATTTGACATGCAAATTACAAACAAAATTACAGTGCTTTAGTCTTTAACTAGTATTTTGTGAAATTATCTCTCAAATAATGTTTTAATTATTGAAGAATTGGATTTTGACTGCTAAAATACTGCTCAAGACTGTGAACTTATTCATCTTCATAAACCATTATATTGCTCTTAAGTTTCTATTTATACTTTTTCTCTCTGTCATTAAGTTTTGTACCTATTGCTGTAGACTCATATGCATTTGTTTCTTCTCCTTAACAAGAAGCACTTGAATAACAAACTGTTCTGATGATCGTTCTTGGATTGCCACAGAATAAATGTCATTTCTTTACTGATAAACAAGGCATAGCTATCCATCGTGCTTGGAGTTAACTATGATCTTAATAACAATAATCCTGATTACTCTAAACTGATTTTGACCAGATTATTCTCTGCACTAGAGCAAGTAAAATTAGAGAAACAAGTACAAAACTATCTTTAAAAAATATCTTCCTCTGGGTATCCAAAGAAATTATGCTATTTTAAAAAAGTTGTTATGGTGTTTCATCTTATTTCCACATTGTAAATGTTCTCTTAATATTGAAAATTGTATTAGTTCACTCAGTATAAGATACCAAAGTCAGTGGCATAAGAATGTATTTTAAAGTGTCAGAGTACTGTACCATCAGAAATTATAATGACACAATATATTTTTAATACAAAACAAGATTGGGCTGAAATGAAAGACAAACAGAAAGGCCTGTAGGTAGTCCAGCTATGGGTGACAAATTCTCCAAAGAAAAGCATACCACTCCATTGAAGATGGAGTAGTCTAGGATCTGACAGTCAGTTGCTGTTGTCATTGTTGTTGCTGTAATAATTTGCCATTTTGAGAAGTTCTCTTGCCAAAGTTTATTACCGTTTCTGCACCATAGTACACACAGCACCAAAACAACTGTTGTGCAACCAGTCATGAAGTGAATGGGAAAAAAATATATCTCAACTTAAAATGAGAATGCAGTAGTGCTTTTCAATAGAAGAGCTATGCAAATCCATGACAAAGCAGTAAGTCTAAAGACAGTAGCTGGTAGTTCCATTACATCTTACACAAGGGATCTTTCCTTGTTCTAGGTCAGAATTTTCATAATTTAGGGGCAAGAATATGCGATAAAACCACATAAATCTGAACAAAGCTAGTCAACAAGCTTTGCATTATTGTATTTATTATTTGTATTATTAGTTATTTCATTATCAAAAGAGCAAAATCTACAAAGTATTCATAATAAATATAATTTAACAAATGTTAATAGACAACATTTCAGGGCTTCCTTTAAAGATGAAGAAAAATCCTACAGATTTCTGATTTTTCACTTATATATGCAGTACATAAGAAATTTTTATTTTTGGACTTGTTCATATCTAAAGGGAATGCAGATTTATGTTTTAGAAATAAGACAACATCTCTATAGTGGTTATATGAGCCTAGGTATTTTTGTCACCTTACTGTGCTAGAATTAGGAGGCCAAATTGCATTTTACATGACTGCAAAGCAGACTCAATAGCAGTGTCAAAACTGCTTGGGAGAGATATGTTTGGACATGGCTACATGCTGTCACAGTCATACCCATCACGGCAGCCAGTTTGATATGTCCCTTAGGAGGATGTAGGATGCAAAACTTTCACCACAGTGCTATTTAGAAAAGGAGTGGGATTGTGAGGATAGCATACTGTAAAGAAAAAAAATCTGGCCATTTTTTGATCATTCTGAAGCTTTTGCTTCAGAATGTATCACCTGAAGTACTCTACATCTGAAGTACCAATCATAGCTACTTAAAATTGTGGTTTGTATTGAATTATATATTCATATGTGAATTACATTATTTTCTCACATTTTATTTGGGTGACATTCTTATTAAAAATATTAATTTATTTTAACTTTAATCATTGAAACATCAAAAGAAACTGAATAAGGAATACCATTGCCTAGTCACAGATTTTTAACACAAATATTTACATCTGCTGACCAAAAAATAAAACAATTATCATTACACTGAGTATGCATTACTTTCCTTGCTCACTGCCAACCTGGGAATTATCATCTGAATCATAATATATAATTTCCCAGAGCTGGCACTTCAGGAAAAAGCCACACTTCAGATTAGATGCTTACTATGGAAAAAAATGCCAATAAAAAACAGCAGGAAATTAATATATTACATACACAATTTTCACTTGCAGATTTGAGAAAGATGTGGGAAGAGAGAGCTATGAAAGAGCTCCCCTAGGTTTCAATGCTCGTTAAAGTACATTGAAACAGGAGGAAATATTCTTACTGCCCTATCAAGAAAAAAACCTGTACCTGGTAAGACAAGTTATAAAGAGTAGAGAAGTTTTCCATTTTACTTCTTCAGCTCCTACATCATTCAGACACAGACTCTGTTAAAGATATGACTAAGATGTTTATCCCCAAACCAAAACATTTCTTTACCTTCCAACTGATTCACTTTCAAGGAATATTAATGTAGACCGACACATTATAAGCATGTAACCTAGACCTGCTAATGAATTAACAGGCTTTCACCTTTGCTATCACAGCCACAGACTACTGATATCTGCAGCAGTTAAATATATAAAGAAGTTGGTCTGTGCTATAAACAGATTTGTCTTAATGGATTAAATCTTGTTCAGTTGGTGTCAGTTTTACAAAAGAAGGATGGAAGTTCTGTATACACACTATTCCTATATCTTCTTTGCTTTATGTATTGTTTTAATAAATCAAAGATAGAAATTATCAGAGAATTTCACATAACTTTTTAAAAAATTTAAAATAGTCACTTCTAGAGATTTTTTAAATTTATCTTTAAAAGCCTAGATTTTAGTACCTCAGAGATCAAGTCAAACAGTGGTAAAAAGTTTCTTTTTTTTCAGAGTAAAGAGAATGAGTAAAGAGTTTTGTTAGTCGGAGAACCGAGGGGTTCAATATTTTTCTACAGTTTTGGTAACATTTGTGTGGAAAATATTTTGTAGCGTCTTTGGTTACCCTAGAATACAGACAACTTTCCCAAGAAGTCTGACATATTCAAAATTTTCCAGTTGTCTCCTCAAACTCTTTTGGCCTTGCACCTAGTTGACCAGCACTTCTTCTCTGGGAACTGGTCTGTAAGATTTCCAATAGAACAACTAGTAAATAAAATAATGAGGATTTTCATGTTTCTGAGGTTTTCTTCAGCTTAAGACTGCAATGCCTTTTCCTTTCAAGCCCACCTTCACAGTTGCCAAGCAGTCTGTTAGGCACTCACAGCCAAAACCCAAAGATTGCATATTGGGTCATTTCAGGTATTTTGGCCATAATTCAGCTGCCAGTGGTTAGAGAAGAAATGTTGCATTTATGGAGAAAATATTTCAACTATGCAAATGGTAGGGAGGAGTGTGCTACTCCATTAGACCTGTGATGCAAATGATAACTTCCTTCTTGTCCTTGTGTAAGTTTTTATCTAGTGCCTTTCAAATGCTTTCATGCTTTTAGTGAAATGAGTCACTGCTCCATTTCCCACATAAAGGAGACCACACAATTTGTTCATGTTATTGATAGAGTTGTACAAACAACCTGAAAAATATGACACTTATACTCTGATAATACAGAAACACCGTTTCCTGAGATTCAAAAGCCATTCTGTCCTTCTTAAATATTGTAAAACTTCTAAATACTTAGATAGCTGGAAACTTCTAGACCTAAAATGACTGTTCAAAAATATTTCTTTTACATGATGCTATTTCTGTTGACTATATATTAATCATTTTCATTCTAACAGTTGCTCATTCTTATTTTCATTAAACTTTTTAACTGTTCACTTCAGGGAACAAAAACATTTGCACATGCCTTAGGAAACTACCTGTAGGGTAAAAAGCATGTTTGGAGAATTTTTTGTAAAATAAAAGTGACTAATGCCCTTCTAGCTATTGTGATAGCTGCTTTGGAAAGCTTATTTAAAATTAAGTACCCAGTTTTATACATAAAATAAAGAAACTGACAAAACACATGGCTATTAACTTCACAAGCATAACTTCTCTGAAACTGTAATTCTGAAAGCAATAAACTCATACATCTCCAGGAAAAAATCCTTTTGAAAATGACTGAAACAAATATCTCAAATACATAGTGACTAAGAAATACAAATAGTCTAGAGTTAAAAAAGAGTTAAAAGTTGAAAAATAACAGCTCTTTACTCATGGTCTTTTGGAAGGATCTGCCACTATAATCAACACAACTTTGCCTACAAGTAGTTTGCAGTGTCTTGATTGAAAGAGACTATTTTTTCATTACATCAATTTTTCCACCATCACTCTAAAATATCTTAGTAAAAAGCTTTTGCAATATTTTGATACAAATATTTGCATCTCTTTCCCTTAAAAACTAGGAATCTCAGCAGGCTGCTACAACAGCAAATCTAATGTGGCCTGGACAAAAGTTTCCTTTAAAAAAAAGCGGCATTTAAGATTAATTTCTCAGATTTAAGATTAAAATCATAAAGAGCTTTAAACTGAAGCAGTCAAGTAGGAGGCAAACTCATGCCGTGGTAATCTGGTACCCAAAACTCCAACGCAGACTTAGGTTAGGTCTTAGCTGTAAACTCCTCAGTTCATCCTCCTGATCTCACTCCTTTTGAAAGTCTTTTCAATCATCCTTTTCAGTCCCCAGCTAAGAGAAAAAAATATTTCTGTGTTCATGTCAGCCTGGCAATGAACTCCGTGCTGTCTCTCTGGTTTAAGTATTACAAATTTCAAATGATCTCTAAGCAAGCAAGGAGGCATATTGTGCTGCTCTTTTTATTACAGAAAAAATATGGACAAATCATTCCATTGTTAAAAGAACCCGCAGACTCCAGATTCTGAAATAGCACTTCATTCCTCAGACACTAAAACTATTCCTCTCTGAAGAGCCTTTAGACACAAACACACAGAAAGCCTTCTGGCTGTTTATTATCTTACAGAGCCGTGTGTTCTTTTGCAGAGGCCCCATGCTTTCTGCAGCAGCAGCACCATAAATAAACAACACACTGCCATGACGGAAAGGATGAGCCTTTTCAACAGACCTCCACAGAGAAATGCATCTCAGGGCTGCCTGCTGCTTGCAAAAGTGAAATGTGATGAGCAGCAGAAGTGGGGCAGGCACGGACAGCCCCTCAGGTGAATGCTGGCTGGGAAATATTTTTTAATTTATCTGGTTCCCTGAGTGATCATCCTGAGAATATTAGGCTTCTGAAAGCAGATGTCTTCCCCTTGGGTGCTTTCTCTCTTGGTTTCCCCCCTCCCCTCAAATGCACACACACATCACTGACAATGGATATACCACTAGAAATGGTTTGATAATCAGGTGGAGCCAAACTGGGGTAACAGGCACCCTACAGCAAATCATGACCAAAGGCTACCATCAGAGGTGGTGGGGTGCCCTTTTGCAAGTCTCACAAAGGTATATTATACACTATTTGTGCAAGGATTTATGCTGTCTTTTCATTGTTAAACACTGAGCACCTTCTGCTTGCTTGAACAACAGATGGATTTTCGTCTGGTCAGGTGGCAAGGCTCATACTAGTTTAGATCAGAAAAGCTCTGATGTGCTGCTATACACAGCATCTGTATCTCCATGCTGTCAGTAAGGGGACTTATGAAGTGCCTGAACCTCTAGAAGTGGTCATTTGCATTCTTCAGCATGTCTCAGGAACAGCTGATGGAGGTCATTTGGCTGCTCCACTGTTTAGTCAATAGCAAATGGGAATTGGAGATGCTGACATTTTATTAAAAGAGAGACAAGACAGGCTCTGAAAGGTACTGTATCAGCTGACTCAGGTAATCCTGAGCTTCTGTAATACTGAATATACTTTGGACATCTTCAGCAATCATAGAATAGTTTGGGTTGGAAGGGAACTTAAAGTTCAGCTAATTCCAGTCTCATTGCCAGGGACAGCAACACCTTTCACTTGACCAGGTGGCTCAGAGCCCCATGCAGCCTGGCTTTGAACACTCTCAGAGATGGGGCATCCACAGCTTCTCTGGGCAATCTGTACCAGTGCTTCAGCACCCTCACAGTAAAGACCTTCTTCCTAATATCTAATCTTAACCTACTCTCTTTAAGTTTGAAGCCATTATCTCTTGTCCTGTCGTGACATTGCCTTGTATAAAGTCCCTCCCCATCTTTCTTGTAGGCTCTCTTCAGATATTGGAAGGTCACACATAGGTCACCCTGAAGTCTCCTCTTCTCCAGGCTGAACAATCCCAGTTCTCTTAGACTTTCCTTATAGGAGACATGCTTCAGCACTCTAATCTTCCTGGTTGCCCTCCTCTGGACTTGCTCCAACAGGTCAATGTCCTCCCTGTGCTGGAGGTCCAAGAGCTGAATGCAGTACTCCAGTTGGGGTCTCACAAGAACGGAGCAGATGGGTAGAATCACCTCCCTCAACTTGCTGGCCACTCTTGGTGCAGCTCAGGATAGGGTTGGCTTTCTGGGCTGCAAGTGCATCTTGCCAGCTCATGTCCAGTCTGTGGAACATTTTCACTAGCCCCACAAATAAAGCCATTTGTGAGCACATTGCAGCATCCCTGAGCAGTCTAGTGACACGAGTTCTACCTATGTAGGGCACAGCTGGTGTGCCTGAAGCTATATATAGCTGTTCCTGCAGCCTCTGCCTTACACGAAAGTTCCTCTCTGGTCTGATGTGGTGAATCCCAAAGTCACATCAAATACCTTTTACTATCATTTTGGAATTTTCTGTACATAAAGAAAATATCTGGTTCATAATCTATATAAATGTCTAGAAATCTTCCCTTGCTAGAGAGTTAATATTCTTTGCAGACTTCAAGGACAGAAGAAACTAGTATTTGACACAATCTTTCTGAGAAGGCCGGCTGACTTACCTCCAGGGTACCAGTCCTACCTTCAACCCCATTTCTCTGAGACAAAGAGTATTATTGCAGTGATACTGTATATAGTGAGAGTTGTACAAGAGATCGATTTAAAAAATCAAAATAGATCCATCCCAGCAAGTAAGCTATCACTGAGTAGAACTAAAAAAGAGATATGTCTCCCAGGCAAGTAATCAATGGATAGAATTTGCAGCATTACTGGGTGTCTTTTCAGAACTCACTAGCAATTGTTATTCAGCCAGAAACTGCCACAGAAAAATAAACCTTGTATGATAGCAGCATTATTTGTTTTTCTGTATTCCAGATTTTTCATCCCCATCCAGTGGTCAGTTTTCAAAATCATCTGGCACATCAGATCTCCATTTCAAGGCATTGTACATGCCTTTCTACCCGGTAGTTAGTTTGTCTTTCAGCAGTCAGCTGGCAAAAATTGATGTCAAATCATTAACAGTGAACTGCCTCTGCTGCTGTCATTCTGCTAGTGCCATTCAGGTCTCATCATTCCTGATGAGAACCGTGTAGGAATTAATTCAAACAAGTATGCCCACACAACAAGTAAGAACTGCTATTTTCCACAGTATAAATTTACTTCTTTAAAATTCACTGATAACAATGGAAGTTTTGAGGGGAAAAAAAAAAAAAAAAAGGCAACCCTTCTTTTTTTTCAAAACAGTACAAACATTCACACATTCAAAACATTCCTAATTTTCTTGAAGCTGCTACCTATTCAGATATCTTACCAAACATGAAGACAGTAGAAGCAATATACTGTGTGGTAAGTAATGCAGCAATTACAGAGGATGAAAGGAAATTAGAAGAACAAGTAGCCAAAACACTATTTCATTGAGCAGCTGAAAATTGGGAGAGAAATTACATGAGCATACTTTAAGACATGAGCATACTTTCTTTACACAGAAGCTAAATAGTATCTTACCAACAATTTCAATTTAGTCAGTTAAGTCAATAGTTTAGTAGTAAGTATGTATCAAAAAGGTGATACTGAAGAGTAAACTAAAAGGTAGCAAGGAGATTGCTTGACAATTTCAAAATATATTTGTGCTTGCTAGACCTCCTTGCCTATATTTTACCTTGTAACTAATGAAGAAACGTAGTCAGAGGGAAAGGACAGAAAGATAATAAAAATCAAAATACAATGCAATACAGGAGAAAAAGCATACATTTTTTTCTGAAAAGTTTGATCAAATTCGGAGACACGGGTCTGTAAAAAACACATAGAGCTAGCTGGATGGGTCTTCCAATAGAGCAGAGCCTTAAGTACTTGGATCACTTTGAAAATCTCTTCAAAATTGGTCTTCTGTCTGTTGTTGTCCCCTCAGAGGTACAAAATATGACAAGTTCCTGTTAAAATGTTATTCTTATTATACTTAAGATATGTGTAAAGTTTTAGTGAACTTCCTTGCCTGTTAAACATCTCTCCATACACTGTGATTTGTTCTTAAAGATCCGACTAAAGAAAAATGTTTCTTTGACCTCCTCCAGGTTTTGCTGAGAACAAAATTGAGCTGGGTTTCTAAGGTCCTCTTTGAACTTGATTTCACTGCTGAAGAAAGGCTACAGTTAAATTAGAATCTTCAACAAGTTTCTAAAACTTATATAAAACCCTGTCTTATGGACTTCTTTCGCTGTCAAGTTTTAGTTTTCAAATGTCATAGTATGTGCTAGTTAAAGTTCTTCTTCCTGTCTCTTGCAAAGTGTGTTAGGAAGTAATAGAGCTATGGTAGCAAATTTGTGAATTTTTCATACCCCTTATTACAGAAAAACCTCCAAATAATAGAGTGCTTTGGTCTTGATAGTGAATGAGTCATTATGAATGTTTCATTTATTGTTCTGTGTAAAATGGATAATACTAGTTAAAAACAGCAGAAAAGATGCTTTGCCCATTTGAAATCAGAATTTATGGAACATCTAACTTCTCCAGGGAAGAAATACTTCCTTTTCCCATGTGCCTAGGAATAACCAATAATTAATGATTTCTATGCAATTTCTGACTCTATGAACATCCCAAACTCACTATTTTTAGGCATAAGTCAAATGAAACCAAAGAAAGAAGACACAGTTTGTAAATTCATGGGATCTATCTTCTGCTCTGAAAATCTTCTGCTCTCTAAGAGTGCTCTCCATTTGTCTGAGCTTCAGTTCATTCTCTTACAATCTGTGTAGCAGAAGTTATTTTGATTTATTATCTCATAATTTTCACCAGGTCTCAAATCGTTGCTATCAAGGGAATCATTTCGAAAACACATTTCAGCAGTGGCTCGTAGGCAAGTACTTCCTATTCATTAGGAAGCAGTCTGCAAGTGAAAAATATAACACCTCTGTTGTCTGTATCCTCTGCAAAGGATCCAAAAGACTTTAATATGTTAAAGTTCCCACCTTCTGAAAAGTTGATTCCCGTAGAAGAAACCTATGCTGTATTTGTCATATGACACTTGGGGTTTGATCCAAAGTTTCCAGCAACTCCCCCAGCTACTGCTTTGTGCAGATGGATAACTTGCACCTAGGAAATTATTTAAATAATGAGATTTTCCTTTTTAATTTTAAGAAGCTACTGAAACTTCTGAAAAACCTCTAAAATGTTTTTCCAACCTTTTTCTCACTTTCAGTTCTGGACAAGACAGTGATAAATATGCAGGCCTATAGCTGTGTTTCTCACAATTTTGTTCAGTTTTGGTTTAAATCAGTCAATGAAATCATCCTACTGGATAAAGCTTCTGGCCAATATCACTACACAGGTTGGTAAAGGATGCTTTGGAGTAGATTGCAGGTGAGGTGTGATATATAGCTGTGTCTGGTGGAAATTGTTTGAGGGTTTTATTTAACCTCTTTGTGCTTTTGCTTCTAGAGGAAGGTAAGCAAGATGAAAGCAGCAGAATCCCAGGAGGAAGGAAGGAAATGAAAAAGAAATGTGAAAAAGAAATGCCAGAATTAAGCTTCATTCTAGAAAGATTCAGAAACACTGGTTCAGAAAAAACACCATCAAACCTGAGACAGTAAGTATTTGAACAAAGACCAAAATGTCTGTTCAGAAGTTTATACATGGGACTCTTAAAATATACTGATAAAATAACTCTTATTTTGCGGGAAAAATTAGAATTACAGACAGCTTTAAGATCTGAACTCTGAGCTTCTATGACTTCCACCCAGGTTTTTATATTACTCCTTTTCTATGACTATAATTGTCCATGGTAAAGTCCAATTGCATTGTAAGAGACTTGTTTGCCTTCAGCATCTGTTCTACTTACTCTGCTGGGAATCTTGAAGTGAAAAATTAATTAATATTTTCTCCTCTTCCGTTGGTTCTGTCCTCTATGAATAAATAATACTGGTCATTTATTAAATATTTGTTGTCTCACATTTCTTGTTTCTTACATAATTAAAAAATGTCTAATTGCAGTACTAACCTCCTGTGAAACCTTAACATCAGTTTTCACCTTTGCTTCTCTGTTCCACTGCCTAGTCTCAACAGTCCTCTTCTTATGAGATGTTTAAAAATTTTCTGAGCTTCATTTTGACCACAGACTATGTATGGTTTTTCCCTTGGTTCATTAATACTGGTCTTTTTAATTCTTTTCTCTTTATATTTGTGTAGCATTTTCGGTCTCTCAAACACACACTTACTAGAAGGTCTCTTTTGTGTATGTGCTGCTCTTCCTCTTACCACTGCATCTGGATCCTATTGTACAGGTTAGCAGTTCTTCTTTTGATATTTACTATCTTTGTTTTCCCTTCTATGTGACTATCCCCAGCTTTAATGTCATATTTAAGCAGATCTGGGTCTCCCTTATCTGTGTCCCAGGATTATTTCCTGCTTCAGTATTACTGAGGCTGATTTCTGTGTTAATCAATGTTAAACTAAGAACTGCTCATTTCTGTAGTTTCCGATATTTCTTGTTAAATATATTTGTATTTTATTATATTTCTGACATCCACAGGGTAATTCTGAATCAGTCTTTATATGTAAAAGATCATGGTTTATGACTAACAGTTATATCTCATTACAACAGTCCTGCTAGAATAGAAACCTATAGTTTTGTTGGCAATATTATAGCGTCACAATCTCAAGTTAACTTTTTCACATCGCAAACTCATCTGTCCTCAAATCCAAGCTACATACTAATAAGGCAGCAAACAGGACAGATGACTTTTCTGCAGCCACCTGTAAGAGACCGAAATGTTGTTAACATCTTAAACATTGTCAAAATCATAGAAAGACTTTTTGTTGAACTGCGAAAAAGCAGCTGCCTGTCTGCAATTGCTCAAGTGCACTCACACACACACAGAAGCATCCCACCTCCACACCACACTGAAAATATGCCTCTTTACAGGAATTTGGACTATGATGGGAACTTGAGATGAGACTATTGTCCAATTATCTCAGGTCTAAGGAGGAGTAAACAAGGCTCAGGGAAGACAAATGTATCCATGAAGAGCCAAACTCAGATAAGAATCAGCCCTAGCTCGCCAGGTGGAGGAGGTGAAGAGGTTTGGGGGTGTGACGGTGAAATCGCTCCACAAAAATGGGACATTCCCATGAGAGGTGAGTGAGAAGAGGTCATAAACCATCAAAGACTGGCAAAGCACCCCCCAGATGCATTTCTGAGGCCTTTCACCACCAGAAGACTAAACCTGACAGCCACAGTGGGAGCCTGCCCACCTGGAAGTCTCCTCTTTTTTCAGCACGGGATGGCTCTCATAAATGCCACAGCATTACCCTCCAGTTCCATTAGCTAGTCCCAAGAGAACTTGAGAATCTGTGACATTCAAAGCATAGTTTGATTAGTCCTATTACCTTACTCATAATGGTTGCCCACAACACCCAAATGCAGATCTTTCATTTTACTCAACCTGTGTTGGCACCATCCCTCATGAATAAACATTTAGTCATCCCTTCTCACTCCACAGGAGCTGAAATTCCAGGTTACATTATAACAACATTTTTAAAAGATGTGCACTGTGTAATGTTTTTGATTGGGAAGTTGTTGTAGTGATAACAAATTTGATAGACCATCAACAAATCTGGATGCACTAATTGAGCTGAAATCCATGGAAGGCAAAACTAGTTGACCTATTTGCAAAGTCAAGGTGGTTGAAAAGCTTGTGAAGCTTTATAGGATTTATCAGAAGGTTTTTCTATTTATTCTCTGGGATAGCTTCTGGAAGAGGAGAGAGGAGGGCTCTTTTTCTCCACAGGAAAAAATTATCTTCTGTCACAACAAGGGAGAATGAGGTATTCAGGGTGTATATAGCTTTCCAAATATTTTAAATGTATGTGAATTTCTGGGTTTCATGACTATTTCATGAAGGGGTAACAAACTGACCCCATGGATTTATTTTCTCTTACTCTTTTTCATTCCAAAGGTTACCTGTGCTCCTGTTTATAGTCTCCGCTTTTGCATTATAACACTTCTTTTACATTCCAATTAGTTCTTCCAAAGCTTCATGCCACTATTTACAATTTCTTGTTTAATATATCTGGGGCTAAACCTTAGCAGTTTCCAGACAAGGGCAGTCCTGAGGAGGCAGCATAACATTGAGGTTTAACTGCTTTTGAATAAAAATAAATCATCACAATTAAGGAAATGATCTGTGTGGCAAAGTATCATGCAGTTCAATAGCAGGGCTCTGCCAGGTACTGTGGCTCTTCTACTGCAATATTCCTAATTAGTTTGTTTTCTTCTATAGAATATTTGTTTGAGTTGTATTCACTCTTACCAGAATACAAAATTTTTCTTTCAACACACTTCTCCAGGGAGATTTGAAGTCATCTTACTATGTAACTCCTGAGTTACTGGGGGGAAAGTGTTAGATTTAGGGGGTTTGGGTTTTTTTAGAAAAACCTTGGTGGGATTCTAGCCACTGCTTGCTGAAATGGTATTTGTAAATCTCTGTTACAAGACCAGCTGAAGTTTGAAGTTTATGCTAATTTAAGTCCATGGCTCTGCTGGTGTGACAAGCAAGGTTGTAAAATTCAAGTATTGGCTAAGATCTAAAATGCAAATATTTATGTCAAATTTTTCAATTGTCAAGCAAAAGGCACTGTACAGTTACAAGTCTTCTATAGGTGCCTCATCACCCTCACAGAAGGAACTGGAACAGGTTGCCCAGAGAGGGTGTGAGCTTCCCATCCCTTGGCAGTGTTCAAGGTCAGGCTGGAAGCAGCTGTGAGCAGCCTGCTCTAGTGGAAGCTGTTCCTGTCCACAGCAGGGAGGTTGGAACTAGATGGTCTTAAAGATCCCTTCCAAGGCCATTCTATGATGATTCATAGAAATGAAATGAAAAACTCTTATGTTGTCAAGAAAATAACTTTCAGGAAGTATCATCTCTATATAAATATTCAATCTCCTAATTAACATGTGTGAGAATGAAGTGATCCAAGTAACACCTTTATGGATTGTCAAGTATGTATACACATAAAGAACCACAAATCCTCCTTGCTATGATCCTGGTTTCAGTGGGTTTAGACTTGCCCTTGCTAGGATTAGTGTAAATCCTATACACCATAAAAGCAAGTAGGGGAAAGAAAGAATAAAGTATATTCTTTTGGGGATCAGGCAACTGGTTCCGTACAAGCAATAAAGACAGACTTATTTATTTCTTTTAATATTTCTACATAAATAAACACACAAACATTTATATGAGCAATGAAGACATGTGGGAAAACTATTTCTCCGCAGCTGGTTTTGGCCCCATCTCAGTTATGAACCTATTTGAAATGCCACTAAAGAAGACAGAAGGGCTCCTACTGACTTCAGCTAATCTTGAGGCAAGCCCAGAATTACCTGCACAAACATCATTAGCCTAAACATCTCACAGAATGGCAGCACTGAAATTCCAAGGCCCAGGATGCTCTAACTCATTTGCTCAATAAGCACCTACTCCTCTTTGACTTTATCAGATGAACATTTAACAGATATTTCTTTCAGAACTGTGTGCTAAATGTGAAATATTGACATACCTGGAAGCTCACAAAATCTCAGTCTAACAACTTGGGATTTTTACTATTTCACTTCTTTTTCTGCCCCAAGGCAGAGCAGCACAAACCTTGGAGCATTCCACCTTTTTAGAAGAGTATAGTGACCCACCACTGAAAAGAGAAATATCAAAGTTTCACTACAGTCTTTGTATTGGTACACAGCCTTTATTAAATGAGAACAAGTCAAATAAGGCAAAGCCAACAAAATCTGACTACCGCTTCACACAGCGCAATTGTAAATGATGGTTACACGCAGTACAAAAGTATATGTGGTCTGTGACCTTTGCTCCTAGAACCATAAGCCTTTTGTAGTTATAATGACAAATGCCTCCAAGACTGTTCTATTTGGAGCAAACACTAGCTGCAAGGTGAGTTGAGCCATCTCTTGTTTATGCCTCTTATAGATTTTCTTCAGATTAGAATGCTGTGATTAGAAAGCCCTCCTACCAGCATTACACAAGCAAACAGGCTGACAAAAATAAAGACTTAAGAATAGGACTTAACTTGCATCTATGAATTGATTAAGTAGAGAAAAGACCATTGTCATTCAAACGTTTGAAGTGGAAGAGAGAGAGTGGGAGGGAGAGTGTGAGAAAGTGGTTCAATTCATCAAGTCATTTTAAAACAACAGCATTATACCATCAGCAGTGCAGAAAGCAATTTTTCTGTTATGTTGTTGGCATTAAAATCTATTGGACCAATTCTCAGTAAAGCAAGTATCAAGTCAAGTCAATGGAGTGTCACCTTGCAGGAGTAGATACAGATCCATATTTCAAGGTTTGTCTTAGTAATCCTCATAGCAACAAAATCATCTTCCCTCTGAAATTTAGCCATTCCCTTTTCAAGCTCAAAGATATGCTGACCAGCTGTTCCTGCAAAGCGAAAACCATTTTAGCCCAGATAACTCACCTGGCTCTAAACCTGCCTGTTCTTTTTCTCCCAGTAACCCATTTTTTTTTACTGATCCTAACAAAACAGGACCTGATTGGACTAGTTATTCTTGTTATAGTATCACCTCTGTCAGACCAACAGTGCAAATTAAAAAATAATAATAAAATAGGAAAGTCATCTACTCACATTTATTTCACTGTTGTAGCTGGGGTTATGTTACACTTCTTTTTAGTTACCCAAAAGACATGTACTGGCTGCTTAATAGTGCTAACACATTTAGGCTTATGTTATGCCCTGTAATGATTCAGTGAATTACATCACAAAATGTACAGTATTGCATCAGCAGATGAAAATAGGCTTAAATCTCTTTTCAGTTTTAATTTCTTCCAACTGCTTAAACTTTGACAATGAATAAATCACAAAAAAGTCCAAAATTCAGCTTTTTATGTAAATTACATGTGAATTTCTATATTATCACTACAACATGAAGTATGTGAAAGCTACTTGACTACAGATAGCATAAGAAGAATTTATTTTTGTAAATCTCTTTTGAAATAAGCTGAGGCCTATATAAAATAATGATTCATTAAGATGTCTATTAATTTCAAGAACACACTTCCTATTCCCAGAACTTCAACTGTGATTCTGGCCAACAGGCTGTGTTCCCTGTTTGATATTAATCAAACTCCAATTGTTCTCATTGTAAAGAGCCTCCTGAGAGGTCTAGACAGGAAACTCCTGGTAACAAATTACAGATTTCTACCTCTGGAGCTAAATTAGTGATTTGGTTAGACGTAACAGCCAAAGGCTGTTATCCCTTCTGGAAACATGAACTCCTCTGCGGTTTCTAGAGAGGGATGTGACAGCTGAGAGTTACATTACTTTAATGGATTTTTACTTATGTCTTGATCATTCAGAAGTATTCCTCCTCCTAATCATCCAGACTGTTCCGTTTTTGTTTTTTTTTTTCATTTTCTGTTGCACGCTTTTTATTAGAGCTGTTTTTCCCACAAAAATATAAGAGGAAGGGAATTCCTGCATCAGTCTTTTTTAAGGTGACCCTATGCCCTAGCATCTTCACAAAATATAACATTAGCAAACTAAGCCAGGCTGTGACTTAGCAAAGTTCAGAGATAATTCAGGCAGTGAAATCACAGTGATAGAGTGTCAAATGTTTTCTTCTGCACTATAGAGGAAAACATTCTCTTTGAACTCAGCAAGGACTTTGTAGGACAGGAGGATTATTTGAACCAATTTTCAGCACAGTCTTTTCAAACTGTTCAGTGTGTTGGAGGAAAACTGCAGATCCCTTGGATGTAAATTGCAAATTGTTTCCCCCAGTCAGATAAAGGACACACACAAGGTTCTCCTTGTATTTATGTGTCTGGTGGTACTTGAGTCCATGGCAAACACTAAGTCAATAAGAGCAAACATCAATAGCAATAAAAAAGGCTTGTCTTTTCTTTTCCTGCAAAGTCAATGGAATCTGTCTCATATGATTTACTTGCCCGCTTTTACAGGTAAAATGGTCCCAGGGCTGGAACAATTCTGTTTGATAGGCACATTTTACAACTATTTAAATGGCTGTCAATATCATCATCCATCTTCTGCCATCAAAAGTGTTGTCTTACTAATGTTTTCTTGTTTATCACACCTCAATTAGCTATATGTCATGCACATAGGTACCTTGTTGATATCACCCTAATTTCTGTAATTTAGAAATTGCATGGCAATTTAGATGCCATTAAAACCAGTCTAGCATTGCTACATATTTCTAAGATCAACCAGTAGGGATAAACAGTCTTCAAGATCCACATTATCTGAAACGCCCTTTTATGTTTGCCATTTACTCATTACAGAAGTGGTTTCTACAACTTAGCTTTGTTTGCCTTAAGAAAGGATGACTGTCTGGTAACAGTGTGGTTAACCAAATATCAGATGCCATTTCCTGGCTTCAAAATTCAGTTTTACCCTTGAAGGAAAGAAGAGAATGAAGGACGGTCAGATCCATCCAATTTCTTTTTGATTTGTCAAAAAATATAGAGGGCATTATTCTGTGTCACCTTAGCCTGGCCCTTGTCCCTAGTGGCTACTGTACCTTCACACATTTGAATGTCTCAAAAAGAAGTCACAAAAGTGAATTTGTTCAGCGCAGCCTTGCAGAACTAAATGGACTTAGGTAGTATTTGTGTGCCATATCCTAAGTATCAGCTAGCATTTCATCAGGCTTCTCAGTAGATCCCTGTGCTAAATTAAAAGCTCTGTGTGATCTATTCTGAAAAAAAACCATTAGAAGGACCCAAAACAATACACGAACAGTAGGAAAGGAAGGCAAGGGGGCCAGTGAAAATAATAAAGCATTTTAGGAGATGATGTTATTGAAAGGATAGAAGGGGAAGAAAGAGATAGGCAGAACAATCAAAATGGTTGTGTAAAAGAAAAGACTCAATGCAAGTATGAATATGATGACTCAAACACTGTCAGTGTGGTTGATATGTCTGTTATTAATTGCATTGAATCTTGGATGTGCATGGACACATGGAAACAAATTTTGTAGGTGCACATAGCAATAACACCACAGCAAAATTTTGTTCCAAAATATTTTTTACAAAATCTGCTAAATTACATTAAATGTGTGTCTTTTCGAGTAAGAAGCTGAAGGTAAAGCACTCAATGTCTATGTTATCTAGCTTTCCTATTTCACAACAAACAGACCACATTTGTCACGTGCTGTCTGCCCTCACTGAAAATTTTTCACTTTCA
Source organism: Myiotriccus ornatus (assembly GCA_036023395.1). Lineage (NCBI taxonomy): Eukaryota > Metazoa > Chordata > Aves > Passeriformes > Tyrannidae > Myiotriccus > Myiotriccus ornatus. Next base: position 95,357,557 of record JAYRBT010000082.1, read on the forward strand.
TCATGTTTGCCTATACAATTGTTCAAGGCTATTCACAGGGCTGTATCCCCCTTCTGGAATGAGTGTCAGTATTATTTTTTTATGATATTCCACATCCTTCATTACACACAGAAACCTGATCAAGTCAGGAATTTTCTTTTATCTGTGCCACTGTAATGCTTAATTTCCTGCAACGAAACTTGAATAGTTGTATATGTTTTGTCTATAGAACTGGAAATAAATTTTTATGTATTTTAAAGGACGGTAGATCAAAACCAAAGGTATGGCTCATGATTTCTTAGCCTGTCCCAGCTGCAAAGTAAAATTACTTCACTTGAGCTACTGTGACAGTGATTGTTCAGTATCCTATTCAGAATATAAAACAGGATTTTACACTCACTTTACAGCAGGAGAGATAAAGACATAAAAATTTGCTAGTATAAGATACCAAGAGGATGTCAAGTCATTAATAGATTGCAGCAAAGCTTAAAATCAATCAAAAATTAATCTACTAGCACACAAAAAGACTTCCGTGGGCTTATTGCCGGATACTATTAAGTCACTGTAACTGGGAATTTAATTGATGTTCCTTTCCAACAACAATAGATGCTGTGGTAGTTTGACAGTGTCCCAGAAAGAGCTCTGAAGAGTATCAGAGAGAATGACTAAGCCTTGAACTTCAGATAATGACACATTAGAGCAAGAGGCTCAACCTTAGTAACGGGGCTTACAACATTTTACTGGTTAAAGATTATTTTTCACAAAGAAAAGGATTAGAGATTCTTGTTTAAAACAAAAGCTGACATTTTGCTTTATAGTTATATATCCCTAAGGAGAGAGGAACAACTCTAGTAGCCAACTGCACAGCCCAAATGTGCTGAGTATGCCGATGTGGACTGCACCTGCACTTGTATATTGTGAAAAAAAGTCTCTACTCCCTGCCTATAGGGGGAAAAAAAAAAAAAAGGCCTTATTCACAAAGGTCCTGGCTTATTAATATGTTCAGTTAAGTCTATGCCCATTCACTTAAAACTGCGTAAGTACACCATGATCAGTAGCAATTTGGACCTGCATTTCAATGTCATGCCCTATGATATTTGGGCCTGTCATCTAACAGGAATTTTTTCACAAGTTTTAATTAGAAAATATTTTTATTTTTTTAATTTTTTTGTTTGTTCATTAACCTCATCCTTAATATAATTAAGTGAAGCAGAGAAATGAGTAACAATAACAATTACATACACGCTTCTCAGAAATAGTATGGAATGGGTAGTCTAGAGTACATACATGTATACAAACTCCTGTCCAGTTAAAAAATTATTAGAAGCAAGATGAAGTTTAATATCACTGACAGTCCTGAAAAGCAATTCAGTTTGGGGAAATTGTATGTTTTTATACAGTCCTCCCAGCCTTAGTTTTATGTCTGGCAGAAGGGTGTGTCCAGAAAACGCAATGACAGCAATACAGTAATGATGCTCAAAAAAACTGCAGTAACATGTCCGGATACACAGTAGGATCCAGCAACATTCTCTGCAATTACAATTACAATTGTAATTACAATTTCACTGACAGTCATGTGATAATATTTACTGATTTAACTGTGACAGATTTAGTGTGTTGCCAAATATAACTTTCATCTTCAAGCCAGCTTTGCATGTCAAATCTCAAAAGTAGTTAATCACAGTTCTTAGTTTATTGCTGCATATGATCTGTTTTTTAGACTTTACTCACAATATACTAAAAATGCAGCCTGGCAGACATTTGTAAAATACGTACACCAAGGATTCAATTGCATTCTGACACAGTTCAGTGTGGGGTTTTTCTACCTTTTCTCTGAACTAGTTCATAGTCTAATATAAATTGAAATGTCAATACGTATGGCATTTACCTTGGTCTATTAGGGGATCAAGAAAAAAATAATAAATGGATTTTCTTCCTGTTCAGCCAGACTCTACAGAACCAAGCTTACGGTTTTTGTCTAGATTTCTATTTTATAATACAAATTTTACTTATTGTTTGAAAACACTTTTTCTAGTTTTTGCCACCATCCACTGGATCAAGAAGCATTAGCTCCAGAGACATTGAAATCACAGTATTTTTGAAGCATCTGTGCTAAATCAACTCTCCTATGAGGAAAGGCTGAAAGCTGGAACTGTTCAGTCTGAAGAAGAGGAATCTCTTCAGAGGGGGATCTGATCACTGTGTACAAATACCTGAAGGGAGGGTGTAAAGAGGGCAGAGAGACTCAGTGGTGCTCAGTGAACTGAAACACACAAGTTTCCCTTTGAGCATCAGAGAACACCTGGTCACTGTGAGTGTGACAGAGCACTGGCACATGTTGTCCAGAGAAGTTGTGGAGACTCCCACCTTGGAGATATTCCAAACGCATCTGGACATGGTCATGGACAACCAGATCTAGGTGACACATCTTGAGTGATGTGGTTGGACCAGACAACCTCCAGAGTTCTCTTCCCTTCTCAAACACTTCTGTAATTCTGTAAAATCTGTTAAGATGGAACATTTTTTTGTAATACATCCAAACCAACATAACAAACCTGAGGTCTTTTAGAAAAATTTTACCTACAGAACTAAATGTCCTTGACTGTGAGTGTGAAAGAAGAAAACTAATAGTGGAGGAGAACATAAACTCACTGGTTTTTAAGTCACAGTGGAAAAATGCTATATAAAGACAAACCACAACTCCATACATTAGAATAATATGCTTTATAAATATTATAAAAGTATTTTTCATCATTCAGAATTTTTTTTTCTGGCCATTAGTAATAAATAGACATATATGGATACTAAGAATGTCATTTTTTACTAGAAATGCCATTTTTTACTTTCAGAGGTAAAATAAAGTCTCACTTACCAAGGAATGAATAGAAATAAAAAAAGTACAAGCACAAAGATTGTCTGTTGCTCAGTGATTTAACTTCTAGAAGTGTTCTACATTTAACATTTCATGCATCTGAAAGACATTTTGCTTTGTTTAATCACCGGGATGCTAATTCATTATTATAGCATCCTACTAATGTTGGAGGATACATCCTCCATTTATCAGTATTCCTTTTTTAACAGTTCCTACTAAGTGTTACATTTCAAGAACAGTAATGACCTAGTAAGATAAAGTACTTATTTTAAATTATTTAAATTACTTACTTAAATTGAAGATATATAAGTCCCCAGAAAGTCAACCCTGCCTAACTGAAAGCTTGTAGCTGCAAGATGACACTGGGAACACAATTCAATTACACTGAGCAGCATCTCTTCCTGCTCAGTACACACCGGGAGAACTTATTCTACAGGTTAAGGCAAACTAAACATGTAAGGATGAGTTCAGAGGGTATCCTGCAGGCTGAAGTTGATAAATAGTGAATTTCTTTACCTGGTAATATTTTATTCCTGATCTGTGCTGTCTGTAAACCTCTCCTAGTAAACGTGGAGCTTTTACACTCCCCAGGCAATCTGTCTGATGCTGGGCCCTCTGAACTCACATTTTTCTTGGCAATAGGCGACCAAATTGGTGTTGGGTAAAAGCACGTATTCCCACCTCTGCCAGTAAGACTACAAAACATTTTAGCAGGTCCACAGAAGCTTCCAAGAGATTTTATTTTTAAAATCATTTAGGAAGTTTAGATTTTGGGGGGGAGTGGGGAAAGCAGTGGAAAAAACAAGCAGCAAATCACAGCTTGTAGATGCTTATCAGCATTACAAAAGTATATTGCTACAAGTTTATGAGGTGCATTAGGCTATCCTAAGAATAAAAATTGTATGCCTTTAAGACATATTTGCAATACAGCACACTAAATAATTTTTAATTTTTTGTTAAGGTCCATAGTCACTTCCATAATACAGTGTATTTTTCTTATTACTGAGTAGTTGGGCTTTTTCACTCTTTCTCCAATTCTAATCTAATATGTCTTGCTACAGATAGGGTAAATAGAGCCAATAGTCTCCAGTCTGAAATCAGAGGCGGTTTCCAAGTGAGCTGTGTGCTCAAGCAGCAATGAAAAGTGGGAACGAGCAGTTACTGTCAGTGGGCAGCGCCCTCTAGCGATGATCTGCTGGAATTGCTAGAAATCGCCCCCCGCTCGAGCACGGGCTCGACGTTTCTCGACATTTAATGAAAGAGAGAGAAGAAAAAATAACAGGACAGTGATGATTCACAATAGTCTGCAATTTTACTTTAAGAAAGCAGATATATTCTGAGAAACACGGAGAAATAAGAGAGCTCAGAATCCTGCGTAGCAGGGTTGATAAAATACCTCTGGTAACAAACATCACCCTATAGAAGTGCCAAACTTCTGTTTCCCCCATCCTTAAAGAAACACTAATACAAGAAGAAAGCACAAAACCCATAAAATTTAGCCCTTATTAGTACCAGCATTTGCACTATTATTAGTATCAGTATTTATATTTTATTTAACGACATATTAGTATATATAATACAAACTGGCAAATTATACAAAAGCTGCCAAAATATTGCTTTGTTATGTCCTGATAATCATTCTTCTTAATAAATCTGATTAACATCCACAGTAAATGACACAAACATTTTCAATGCTCTTGTTTATTATAACAAGAAAAGGATTTTTACTAAGAAATAATATGTGGGACTTGCTTTGATAGGAGAAAGTCAACAGGAAAAAGCTTCATGCTCTGATCTGAATCAATAGGGTAGGCAAGGCTACTTTCAGGGAGGAACAGGCAAAAAGCAAATTGTGTGGAGGTTGCAGCCACACATGGTCAGGGCATTGCTTGGATTATGTGGCTCCTCAAAATCTTTACTTTGGCCTTCCTTTGCTGTGCAACAGAGGAAACAGATTCAGTCACATCTCCAGATAATTACTCGAATTAATAAGACAGTCCCACAACCTAAAAATTAATAAATACTCAAGAGACATATTTATTTCAAGCTAATATGTCCATTTAAACCAAATCCTGGTAAGGCTCTACTTAGAGAGCATCTGCAGACTGCCTGACTGGGAAGGAGAGACAATATATAGGCGACATTTCGTCAGGAAGGCAATCAATCACAGTCAGGGACTTTTTTTAAAAAAGTTTGAGCAAAAAAGACCACTCCAGGTTTCAAGACTCCCACACTAACCATGCTCTTCCTTTTACTCTGATGAGGGCAGCTTATTTCTGAGACAGCTGTATTTAGATCCAGCTTATTCGGTGGCATCAGTAATGGACTCTGAACTAAGCAGTAACAACAACAACAACAACTTCACTGAGTGCAGAGAATTAAAAGATTTTAACATTAAAAAACCAAAACCAGCCAAACAAAAAACAATAACAACAACAACAGCTGAACAGCCTGCCTGAAAAACCTCCACTGAGTCCCTTTTCTTCATGTTTTTCTGGTCCACACTCTCTGTTTCTCCTGCTATCTCTCTCTTTACTGCAAATGCTATGCCCTTAATTACTAGCCCCTGGTGGTCTAGTGGTTAAGACGCGGCGCTGTCACCGCCGAGACCCGGGTTCGATTCCTGGTCAGGGCCACT
>JAYRBT010000082.1:95363145-95382315 GCA_036023395.1 Myiotriccus ornatus
CAATGCGCAGGCTGGAAGGTGTAAAGACCTTCCCCGGTTCTTCGTTCGCGAAGTCTGACCATTATTATTATTATTATAATTACTAGCACAAAGCAGTACAGAAATGTAAATGATGTACTCATTTTAGGAGAGGGAAAGGAAATAGAGTTATATGGGACGTCCCAGTTATGTGTGGCCTTTTGAAAAAGCCCTTCTTTCAGTTACCACAGACAGAATTTGTCACCTTAGGGCAGTGGTGAAACCCACTAGTGCTAGGAGAATTCAGGCATCTCCATCAGCCTCATCTCCATTACAGCAAACAGTTTCTGTACGCAGGTCAGGAGAAACCCCTGAGTTTTGCCCATTGCTACACCCACTGAGATGACCAGAATTTATCAGATTGCATTGATCTGAAAACTGCTGCTTCATGCAGAGCACCATGCAGTCTTCCTAGAGGTTGTGTGAAGTAAAATACCATTAGCACCAAAATCAAACACAATTCATAGTTGTTTTCACTGCTAAAGTTTTATAGAACAAATAAGAAACCTATTTGAAAAAGTCTCCCTTTTGTTCCTCACTTTGTTGTAACATTTATTACACAAATAAACCCCTGTAGTACCCTCAAAAAACCAAATTCTACATAATGTCATGTTGTATCGACCATTGAACAATTTAGAGCAACAGCATATCTGAAGGTTTTTAATAAGGACAAATTTATGAAATGTAGTATTTATGTTGGTGTTATAAGACAAAGAGGAAACCTCCCACTTATAATTGCTTAACAGTAAGAGAAAATGTTTTCAGGCAATCAATCTGGGTAATACATTTATCTTTTTAAAACATATACACCAGATTCCACAAATATTTTACAGCCTTTTTCTTTAGTATGGTATATATTTTTGAAGATAAAAGTAATACATTATATGAATTAACAAACTTGTGAAGCCCAGTATATCCTAATTCTCAGAACTGAAGAAGCAAAACTGAAATCACTCTATATGCTTCACTAGACCATATTTTTAGGTGTATTTAAATCCAAAGATGAGAAGTCTAGCTCTTTAAATATGACTGGCAATTATGGTATACATTGCACCATTTTTGCTCATTTACGCATCTTTTCCAGTCATCTTAAAGGAATTTTCATAATTAGTCTGAATGTAAATACATTTATTATGAGCAAGTATTTGTAATCTTGATTGTGTGATTTTCCCTTTTACTATTGTTTTCTCTATGAAGATGCTTAAAGAGGAAGGTTCTCTTGCAGCTTCCTCTGGAGATTTCTGCAGCTGAGTGTGGTGAGTTTATTCACCAAATGACAAAAAATGTAACACATAACACAGCATGACAAAGATACAAAGCTCTTAAAAGACTATTTAGCTTATAAGTGAAATTCTAAAGCTTTAGTTTATAAGTGCCAGCTGATTGCCACAACTGTTAATGAGGCATGGACATTCACTTCTCTTGTAAAGCCTTGAAGATGTCAGACATAATAGTAAATACTTGCTATCTCCTCAGATAGATTTCATCAGCTACATAGATTGGCTAACTATGCATGTTGGTTTGCTTAAGAACTGAGTGTTCTCAAAAACTAATTGAAAACAACCCAGGAAGTCATCAAGAGATCAGATGCAAAACCCATTGGTCACAAGAAGCTGTCTGAAAGCAGGAAAGCTACCAAAGGCATCTTGTATTTCTCTATCCACTAAAATAGCACAACCTGTGCTCCAAGTCAGATGAACCAAATGAGTTCTTGCATGCTCTGGCATGGGCCTAACTGTGTTTAATGTTTAAACTCATCACAGTGATAAGCTGATAATTTTTGTTTATTTCTGCTCTATATTACAGCATAACAGAGTAGAACACTTTGGAATTTTTTTTCAATCTGATGCCAAACAAGTTCAAAATCTGACAGGCAATTATTTTTAGGTGATAAAAGTAAATAAACAGGAATGTATCATGCTTTGTTATACATCTTTAAGCACATTAATTTGCTATATTATATGTGCTTCAAAATCTTCTCTGACTGAAACATTTATTATTCCCACTACTGTGCATAACTGGTTACTTTATTACAGGCTAGTTTTTGTGTCTGAACAGAGACTCAACCTCAGATCTGAAAAGTCATCTGGAAGAAAATTTTAAACCAAGCAATACTTCAAGGGAGGGGGGAAGCCCAAAAAATTCAAGAGAAAATATAATCGAAAACTCAAAATCAAATTTGATTATATTCTGAAGCAGCACAGTAGCACAGGCATACAGTGGATTCCAGAGTTCTAATGCATGTGATGGAACCCTGTTCTTTTTCTAAATACTGTTTTTTCTGAGCAGAGAGACCATATGTTGTATTTCACACATGACATAAAAGAGTTAAGATATGGAGGGTTTTGTTGGTGGCCTTTTTTCACATCTGTGTATTAGAAGTCAGTACAGAATAAATATATTGTTTGATGTAACTGTCGTTTCTCTGGGCTGAAGTACAAAACCTTATGCTCCCTGTTAGATTGTTAGCAAAAACAAATATTTCTGCCATTAGTAAAATAAAGACCCACTAAACACAGAAATGTGAATAGACTTGCCCAGGCTACCCTAGAAATAAAAGAAAATTATTGCTCTAATAGTGTTGAGCATGGAGAGCAATACTTGGAGTAGTTGGAGTAGTCAAATTTTCATAGAAATCTCTGCAGTGCCACTAAGAAGTCAGGAGCAAAATGTGTCATCTGCTGCTTCTGTTTTTTCTCATTATTCCCAAAAGCTAACAGAAATCTATCCAAAATGATGATTTGTCTAAACGTAAAAGAGTTTAAAAGTAACAAAACAAGTGTAGGCTGAGAATGTATAGTGTGTGGAGGGGAAGGGGCAGATGAGATATCTTCGGGCTTGGGCGGCTTCCCATCAATAGTCAAATCTGTTGTCACTTTGTCATGGACATTTCAAGAATACAGTGTCTTTAGACATCTTTAGCCTATGCAAACAGCAGAGATAATGTAAAATAAAGATAACAGTTTATGCCTTGCTAGTTGCAGTTACGTTTGAATCCAGTGATGATCCCAGCAGGATTCCACTCCACGGAGTTTGGTAAGTCTGTTTCCATGCACTCATGGCTCAAGGGCTTTCTTCTCCATCCCTTCATACTTGAAATGGCAGTTCAGAAAGCTTTGTTCAAAGGGATTGTTTGTCTGCCAGGAAACAAAATAAATAAATAAATAAATAATTTAAAAAAAAGACATCAGATAAAAGAGAATTATGGTATGAGAAAGAAAAAGAATTATGGTCAATTCAAAATCACTCATCTCAGGGCAGCTAGTTGTTTTCTCTTAAAATACTCTTTTTCCTACTGTTTCTTACCAGCCTAATTGTATAAAAGAGTTACATTTCTGGCCTACTGCAGTTGATACTTGCTGTCATATAGATACATTGGAAAAATTCCCAGAGATCATCTGTGACTTTCCAAACAGAAATACAGCAAATAATACCATTTGCTTTCTGTTTCCATTTTCCTCAGCTGTGAAAATTACATTTTCTTGGAACATTATTGTTCAAATTCTGAAGTCAACACGATTTCTAAGGTCCCCATAAGTATAATATAGTCCAGTGGGTTTCCACATAGGAGATCCAGATGGGTGCTGTACTATATTCTTAGAAATTACTATGAATGTGTAAGAAAAAATAAAAAAATTAATAGACTAGATTATTTGGCACAAAATTTTTCTACATAGCAAAAACTTATGAGATTACTTGTTGTTACATTTTAAAGATGTGTCAGTCAGAAGTTGCAGAAATGCTATTGCTGATAGTGAAGCATCTGTACTTTTGGCACATTGCAGCATACTTCTCCACTGGATCACTGCCTGTGTACACATTCGAAAAACAGAACTCGTAGTTCTGACAACTGTTTTGATAAGCCTTTTCTCATGATAATGGATAAAAAGTGCTTTCATTATTCTAGTTAAGGGAAGTATCTTGCTTTGGATTCCGGATCAGGTAGTGGTGTGATTCATTCAAATGTTGTTTTATCTTCAAATCAATTTCAGGTCAACACAGTGATGAAATGCTTTCACTGAATACTCTCTATTTCCAGAAGATAAATATTCTTCCTTACTGTTGTAAGAGCAGCTCTCTTTCCAGCATCTTCAGAAGCAACCTAGGGAGAAAATAATATAATGCCTTTTTTCCTTCACAGCTTGCTTAGGTATTTTAGGTGTGATGCTCAAGTTGCTTACGACTGTGACTTCTTTCGAAGCCTAGTGTTCCATACCACCAGTGCTATTTAAATTACATCTCATTTGCTGCCTATTTGGATGTTCACACTGATGATTCAGACATTCATCTGAACATCCTTCAGGAAGTAGAAAATCACAAGTGAGCACAGTTGTACAGAACAGGGTTACAAAGAAATCAATCACAGATGCTTGCAAAGGTGGGTCACTACCTGTCATGCTCATAGCAGTGTAAAATAGTACAGATGAAATGGTGCTTTAAGTCATTTTAAGCACTACAGTTAATGGTATTTGTCATAATACATTTCATCAGAAATTTCAGAATGTGATGCTGCTATACTGACTGCATTTTAACCACTGAAGCCAAATGTCAGCCCTTCATCTGCAATTAAAGCAATGATTATAACACCCCCAGATGAGCCAGTTTCAACCAGCTGATCACAGGGAGCAAATTTTAGTGCTCATTGAGCATAATCCCACCAGTTATTTCTTGCCATTCCTTCAACACTCATTATTCTCCTAATTCTGAAGTGTGTGTTTGCTATTTTCAACAGACTCGTGATATATGTAAGTCAAATATTTGCTATGGTACTTGGTGCTTGTTTGGCTTTGGTATTTGAAACACCATTTATATTAATAAAATCATTTTTCCAAGTATAAATTTATTATGTTTTTTAATCATGTTTTCTCCACAGTTCATCCATTTCCTGCTCATTTTGATTATTCATTTTATATTACATTATTTTTACTCCACTGACAGAATACCAGATAGTTTTATGGATTCCTTGCCTTCTCAGACATTGTAGCAACTTGCCTCTGTGAGGAAAAACTGTGATAAGGCAAATAAAAATACTCACACTTAGCACTAGCCTGAAGTTTTAAACCTCTCACAGAGAACTGAAATCATTATTGATGTACAGTGAGAAGCATTCACAATGAAGTGAGAGAAGAAAATGCAGTCTAAAATGCTGAAAAATAGGTCACCTTCCTTAGACACATAAAGGACCTACAATTCAAAATAATTTGCTGAGAGCTCAGACCACTCTTGTATGAAAGAGATGACACCAAGAAGAAAGAGAATACACCTGAAACCCAGCAACACAGAATCTGTCCTGCAGAACAGGTAGAAGGAACATTGCTTTTCACTTCTATCTGGTCCAGCTTATCTGTGGTCTGAGGTTGGCACCACTACTCAAGCACTAACAAAACATAACTCCAGAGTGCATAGTACTTTTTTTAAAAGGATGTATCTTTCAGAGTATATTACTAAAGGAATATTAATATACGCATCATTTTCAGGTGGAGGAAATATAGATATTTCTTAATCTTATATCGACTTTTTTCTTGTTAAAAACAGTAATTCTTTGTCAAGTAATTTTGAAATATTTTTGCTTCATTCTCAGATGGTGTTAACTGAGTGCCTTTTCCTTTGCTCTATAAGCAAAACATTGAAGCACTAATGGCAGTTTCCATCTTGCTTCCATCTCCTTCACTGATATAGGCACAATTCAACTCTTTGTAGCCCGGAACATGTGGATAACTGAAGGAAATATGGAATTTCTGCATCATCAAACTGTTGAAGTTAACAATCCAATGAGCAAGGGAATTTCCACTAACAACTTTTAACAGAAATGACTAATTAACATTTTGGAGAAATTTATTCAACAAATTATTAGCAATGCCTGTTCTAAACTACTGAAATTTTTATGTGCCTGATGTCTCAGACATGTCTAATTTTTTACTGCACAATGCATAGTTACCTCTATTTTGTTCATTTAAAGTGTCTCCTTTGGCAGGAGGAACTAATCTAGTTCCTCTGGCACTAAGATATATAATTGTCTGTTCTTTAATTGCTTTGCCATAAATAATTCATTTAATTTAGCAAAACTATGATCTTCACATTACTGTCTAAAGTTCTTATAGGAAATGCTATACACTGGCACCATAAAAAGTGTGTTTTCCTAAGACTAAATGAGTGTTACAAGACAGCTGAAGTACCTGTAATGGTCACCACTCCAGAATGAGCAGAATCAAGTGAACTGTTATACCTAAGTTCTCTTCTAAGATAAAGAGATTCTCATTTGAAAAACCTTTTAACCTTTCATTCCAAGTTTCAAAATATGTGCATTGGTTAGATACGTTATATAAGCTACTGACATTTCTTTCTAGTATTTAGGATTGTACTTATACCATTAACAATAAGGTATCACATGTGGTCATATGGTCTCAAATAGTGACTGTAGGTACTTTAAAATGCAGTTTAAAAGGTCTTACAAGGATACTGATTACCAGCTTTTCAAGAACATAACCTTAATGTATCAGTGCATTGTCATTTTGATTGTTCTTATTAATCCATATGAATATTTTCTCTCATGTAAATTATATTTGTACATATGCTTATGCTTGGGTACAAACTTCTGCCTTTTAATTTTGCTGCTTAAATTATTCACATAAGTTAAGAGAGTTTTATCTAAATTTCTAAAGTACATTTGATTTCTGGATCTTCAAAACAACCATAGCCATAGGCCTCAGAATAAATGATAAATATTTTAGCACAACAAATATAAAGCTAGATCATAGCCAGTCTTTAGAACTACGCCATAACCTTAGGCATATTGTGAAAAGTTCTGCTTAAGCCCACCTACCAAAAAATAACTGGTTTATTTTCTAATAATTTTAAATCTCTACTACATATTTTACTTCAGACAAGGCTGCGGAAGTTGGAAATCCCCCTGGGTACAGAGCAGTCATTCCCAACAGGCTGTGGGAATGCTAGTGTGAATGTCAATGTTCACAGCATAACCCAAAACCCACAGCGTTTCTGCAAGTTTTCTGTGTTGTGGCTAGCAGAACAGGGCTGCAAGATTTGCAAGCACATGATTTTGCAATAATAATTGCGCAATAAAGTTTAGCTAAGGAGGAAGAAAAAGGCCAAGAAGCTACCTAGAGTTTTGAAAATCTATTTTAAGTCAGCATTTCTTCACTGACATTTTATGCCATCTTGAAGTCTTACTGAACCTGGAAAGGCCTACTACTTGAGGAAATGCTTTTAATCCTGACTACTTTGTATCCCAGAAAAACTTGGACAGACTCAGTCAATGGGCTAAGGACAACTGCATTAGGTTCAAAAGAGCAAAGCGCCGGGTCCTGCACTTGGGTCACAGCAACCCCACGCAGTGATACAGGCTTGGGGAGGAGCGGCTCAAGAGCTGTTTGGCAGAAAGGGACTTGTGGGTGTTGGCTGACAGCCAGCTCAATATGAGCCAGCAGAGTACTCAGGTGGCCAAGAAGGTCGATGGCATCTCGGCCTGTATCAAGAATAGTGCGGCCAGCAGGACTAGGGAAGTGATCGTCTCCCTCTACTTGGCACTGGTGAGGCTGCACCTCGAGTACTGTGCCTAGTACTCTAACTAGTTCTAGGACCCCCACTTAAAAAAGGACATTGAGGTGCTGGAGCATGTGCAATGCAGGGCAACAAGGCCCATGAAAGAACATGTCTTATGTGAAATGGCTGAGGGAGCTGGGTTTGTTTCGTCCTGAGGAGTCCCAGGGGAGAACCTCAACTCTCTGTGTGAAAGGAGATTGCAGTGACACGGGGGCCAGTCTTTTCCGATGTGCCTGCAGTGAGAGGACCAGAGGAAATGGTCTGAAGCTGAGACAGGGGGTATTCGGATTTGATATTTGAAAAAAATTGTTCACTATTAGGGTGGTCAGGCATTGGGATAGGTTGTTCAGGGAGGTGCTGCTGTCACCATCACTAGAGGTGTTTAAGAGGCATCTAGATCTGGCACTGGTTAGTGGTTGCAGCGATGGTGCTGGGTTGGTTGACAGTTGGACTGGATGATCTTGAAGGTCTCTTACAACCTTGACAATTCCATGATTTTATTATTCTACTGATTATCAAGTTACTTGTACATAATTTATCATTTAGTTACCACAGATTTTTACACTATCACTATAAACCCAAAAGAAGGTTTCTATTGCTAATTTTAGCTTAAGACAGACGTATATCCTGACATCTTAAAAACATGAATCAAATTTGTTGTATTGAAACCTTGAATCTCTTGAACTCTGTATTCAATATGTATTCCCAGAAGCATGCTTTGACAAGTACCACCAGTCAAATTACCGATGAATTTCTTGACATTGTTCAATAAAGACAGTTTAACAAAGATCTTATGAAATTTTTAGTATTTTATGGAATCTTTTCTACAGGATCCTCTAACTAAACTGATATTCAGCTTTATCCATGTGGGGTCAACTCTGTAAAAAGTTCTTGGTATTAGAATGGAAGAAAGGAGGAAACCTAAATAACATTTTGCATATCATCATTTGTAGCTTACATTTAAAAATTTCTGAAGAGATATTGATGTAAACATAATCAGAACTTTATGAACACAGGAATTACCAACAGTAGGATTAAGAAGAGAGAAACTGGTAAGGTAGAAAAGCTAATTTAGCTGAAGCAATATAGGATAGATATTGAACTGTAGCCTCAACTTTTTAATTATGTCATGAGACAGGTGAGGTCAGGGTCAAGGTCAGGTTGTACAGAGCTCTTAAGTAACCTGATCTAGTTGAAGACATCACTGCTCATTGCAGGGGGATTGGACTATACGACCTTTAAAGGTCCCTTCTAACCTAAACCATGCTAGGATTCTATATACAATGATGTTGACCAACCCCATTACAAATGTGGTAAAAAGGAAGCGTTTTATCCTACCCAGATATATTTATTAATTAAGTTAAATGAAAGTCAGTGTTTGCTGTTCTTTTATGCTTTCTACTGCATTGTATTTGGGGCTTTTTCTTCTATAATTGATAATCATTAGTATACTTGGGGAGTGAAAATCACTAATTTTCCTTTTCCATGTCAAGGCTTTATTTATATCTTGAAATAAGAATAGAGACTTCTTGCACAAATTAGTTATCAGGTCTCATGTTGGTTTTGGGGGAGAGGAGGTAATGTAAAAATGCTAACATTCACTGCAAGATTATTTTTCAAAAACTAATCAGCAGGGTGCAAAGGGAGGGAGGGGTTGTCGTCTATACCAGTGAGACATAACAGGTTGATGTTACACATATTTGGTGCTTCAGGCCTGATGCGCTTCTCAGCTTATAGCTGCTGTGTTCAAATGGGAACACAAACGGGTCTCAGGCAGAATACGTTACAATCACTAAATGATATCAAAGTGTCCCAAACAAAACTGGTGTAATCTCACTGCTGCTTATAACCATCCTTTTTTGGCATTAAGCCAGCTGGTTTACTATAATTCGTAGATAACAAAGCCAGCCTGTATGGGTGGTTGGCTGGTGCAAGTAACTTTGTAATGTTATTCAGGTCCACACCAGCCCAAATTTAAGAAAACAAAGACCTACTCACCTCTTCCTTTCTCTGCACCAACAGGAAAACTTTAGCAGTACCAAGAAGCCAATCCTGTATTTCAGATAAGAAGAATCTGATAGTAGTGGAAGCATAGCCTCCTGCTGTTAATACCATGGGAAAATCAAGGATTTGCCAAAGGAGAAGAAGCTTGCTTTGAAAATACACAGATGAAACCATGACGAATTAACAGGTCAGGGAACTGAAGTTCCCGCTTTTTTTTTTTTTTTCCCCTTGAGAAACTACAGAAAAACTGAAGTTGTAAGAGATCAGGGTCAACAAAATCACCCTAGAAAGCAGTAGAGGCCACCTCCTGCAAACATCATATCTTTTCCCATGTCTACACAACACAAGAACCATGTAGAGATACTGAATTCTGTTAGACACATGATGTTTTAGCATTATTCTAACATAGCTCCTTGAAAACAGCTGTTTTTCTCCTTGGACCCAAATAGATCTGCACAAGTTACTAAAGTTAAGTCTGCACATCATTAGATATTTTTTGACCCTCATCACTGCTGCTGGCACTATTGATGTCACATTTCCACTAGTGATTGGTGCATTTCCTTTCATGAGCTTATATTCACAATTAAACTGGAAATATCTATTACTTTTTCACAAGGAACTAAACAGGATAATTGGATTTTATTAAAATAAATCACTTACAGTTTTTAATGCAAATGCATGGGTAACATCAAAGACATTGAAAAGCTTCTCAAAGAAATAATAATAAAACAGTGGATCAGTCTCACAAGTTTTAACCGGCAACTCTTCCCCAGCCAGAGGGCCTGTTCTGTTAAAACACGGCAAGCACTTAGCAGCAGAAAAAGAATAAAGAGAATTTTCAAGAGGTGACTGCCAGATCAACAGCACAAGAAGTTACTGAGTTTGATAAAGAAATGAGGCATCAAGAGTAGTGGGAATACAGAGATCACTGTCCTCCGTAATTATCAGAGAGGACAAAACGTGCTACAGGGGTATACAAACCACAGTAGCTTGTAGGCGAGAAGTGCTGTGGTTGCAGTTTAGGGACAGATACTTTACGATATGCCCAGAGTTAAGATATCATAATATCTTAATATGATGAACAAAAATTATACCAAAAAAAAAGAAAGGAAGGATAAAAGACGTAACACATCAGAAGGCTGCAGGTGAAGACCAAGCCACCAGAGAGGTGTTAAACATTTGTGATGATGAGCTCATCATTTGAATTCACAAATATAAGCCAATGCCAGCTGACATTTACTGGTATTTACATGCTTTACTAAGCTTTCTCATCTCGAATTCCAAAACCTTATTCTTTCACACTGCTTGTCTTTTCTCTTTTCTTACTTTTACATCATTTCTTCTCTCTTATTATTCCCATCTACACTGTAACCAATCCATTTTATAAACCTGAATTTAAAAAATAAGGACAGAACAATACTTTAGAAAAAAAAAAAAAAAGACAGGTACAAGGAAACTATTAACAATCAGAAGAACTTTACAGAAATATAACTAGAAGTATGAAGACATTAACTAAAATTACTGAAATACTTGAAATATCAACACCATTAAATAAACATTTATGGCTAATTTTCTTTACTCTTGCCTATTCCCAAATCAGGCAAATGGCTTGGGTTGATAAGAGCTTCATAAATATGTTGACTGTTTAGTACATATGTATTTTAACTCTCTTAAACTAAAGTAGTGAAGTGAATTATTTTTTCACTGGTATACTAATGCATTAAAGTCCTACTATTCTATAGAACTAGGTACCAGAAAATTTTCCAAGACTTCAGAGGATAGACTTCACATCTGATTTTCTATTACTTGAAGATCATACACTCACTGTTGAAGTCAGCACCCTGTAAAATAACAGAGTACATATTTTGACATTGTACAGCTACACATATATGACATTTTCTAGAAACATTCACAGTTTAGGATTGAAAACAGTAACTGAAAGATGGAAAAGACTGAAAACACATGTTAATACATGTTATCTGTATTTTCACAAAATTTTATTGGCCATCCTTCACAACTACCATGAGCATTGCAGTTGGTTAAGAGTCTGAAGTGAGAATATAGTTCACATAAAGATAGAAGGGATGTCAAACACAGTAGTTCTATAATTTTTAAATGGAACAAGTAAGGAGGAATCAGCCTGTCCAAGTCTAGGGAATAATCAGGTGTGCTGCTGAATGCGGCAGGGGATCAAGTGACACAGGACATGGAAAAGTTGTCAATTCAATACCATCTGGTGATCTTTGTACAATCATGATGACTGAGAAAGATGCCTGTGGGCAGGAAGAAGACAAATGACACTCCTATCTTCAAAAAGGACAAAAAAGTAGACCCAGAGAACCCTGATCCTCAGTCCCTGGGTAGATGATGAAACAAGTAGTAATGTAAGCCACATGAGTAACAAGAAGCTCATCAGGTATAGTCTTTATCAACCCATCAATGGAAAGTCATGCTTGATCTACTCATCACCATTTATGATGACATGACTGGCTTAGTAGACAAGGAGAGAGCAGAGGATATTGAGTACTTTGGCTTTAGAAAGGTTTTTAACTCTGTCACCCATAAGATTCTCATAGAGAACCTGATGAAGAATGCGCTGAATGACCAGGCAGCAGGACAGATGGGAAAACAATTGAATGGACAAGCCCAGAGAGAGAGTGGTTGGCGATCCATGGCATAAACTCTAGTTGGAGATCAGTAACTAGCAATCCACACCAGGGTTCAGTTAATGATCTAAACAACGGGGCAGAGTGTAACCTCAGTAAAAACCATGAAGGTTTGTATTAGGACTAGCAAGTCTTACAGGAAGTAGAGTTTCGATACTGGACAATGGGAAAGTTCAAAAACTGTCTGAGCTGTTGGGCTCAACGCATTGGAATATGAAGCACAAAATCCATCTGGGGACCGCTTACTAGTGTCATACTCCAGGGATTGATACTGGGCCAATCTTGTTTAAGTGCTTCATTAATGACCTGGATGATGGGACAGACTGTACCCTCAGCAACTGCACAGATAATACAAAACTGGGAGGAGTGGCTGATACACCAGAGAGTCATCTTGCCGTTCAGAGGGACCTCAACAAGGCAGAGAAATGGGATGACAGGAAATTCATGAAGTTCAAAAAACACCAAATCCTGCACTTGGGTAGGAATAACCTCATGTGCCAGGACACTTTGCGGGGGGACCAACTGCCAAGAAGCTTTGCAGAGAACTAGTAGCTGACCCTTCCTGACCACGAGCTGACCATGAGCAAACAACACACCCTTTCAGCAAAGGCTAGAAATACCCTTACCTCCATTAGAAAAGCGTTTCCTGCAAATCAAGGAAGGCAGTCTTTCCTGTCTACGCAGCACTGATGAGATCACATCAGGAATGCTGGGTCCAGCACAGGGCTCCCCAGTCCAGGAAAGACCTGGACATACTGGAGAGAGTCCAGCAAAGGGCTATGAAGATGACAAAGAGAAGTATCCATCATTCTTATCCATGTGTATAAATAAATTAAAAAGTAAATAAATATATACTTGATGGGAGGCAATGAAGAAGAGAAAGTCACACTTCTTGGTGGTGACAGGACAAAGGTCAGTGGACACAAATTAAAAGAGGAAATTTCATTTAACGGTAAGAAAATGCTTTTTCCCCATGAAGATTTTGGAACACCAGCACAGGTTGGTCAGAAAAATTATAGTCTCCATCCTTGGAGATATTCAAAATACAACCAAACATAGCAACTAGCTCTAGTTAACCCTGCTTTTTAGTGGAATGTTAGACTAGATCATACCCAAAACTCCCTTCTAACCTCAGTGATTCTGTGACTCAAATGCATAAATTTCACATAGTGATTTTCAGAAAAAAATTGTTCGCGTGGCTTAAAAGAAAGCGCCAAGAGATGAAGGTGCTTTCTACATAGTTGTTACTGAATAATACTCATAAAACATTTTCTTTTATAGATTATTTTAAATCTTGGGATTATCTATTTATATTGTGTTACAACCACTTTCATTTTATCCCACCAATACTGATTTTCAATTTTCAGTTTCTTCTGAACTTCAGAAATAGAGAACTTTCTTCTTATTTCGGACCTGCTCAGGTGGCTATGTACCAATATTACTAGGGAACTTGATAAAAATAAAGAAATAGTCCTGCGGCTAAAAAAAGATTGTGTGTTTTTTCTAACAAAAACTCTTATAAGCTTGCCCTGCAGTTAAACTGCTACAGCAAACAGTAATACTCCATTCACATCTATTAGAAGAGGAGTATCACCTGCAGTTTTATTGACTGTCAGAAAACAGGTTGCATTTTGCGAAACAATAAAAATCAAATTTAGTGTAAAATCTCCCAAGGTTGTAGCCTGTAACCTTATAACATCAGAAACGACAGCAGTAAGCTTTTCTTTTTTTTTTTCCCCTCCTTTTTCCATTTCAGACTCCAAAAGAAAACAGAGATTATATTCCAGAGCAGGGAATGTTGCAGTCATCAACATATTACCATGAAGAGATATTGCAAAGGTATCAGAAAATGCTTCTTTTCTTAGTAGTCTACACCCCTATCCCACACAGAAAGGTACAGCCTGTTAGTCTAACACTCATAGGTAAATTTTAAGAACTAAACAAAATATAAAGCATCAACAACATAACATAATTTTGGCATGTAATCATGCTTTTCCTAGTCTTAAATGTTTCACCACTTGGGTTTACCCAAAAAATTGTGCAAAAAAAAGTGAAAGAATATATGAGAAGTGCAACTGAAGCCTTCAACTACAAGGTCATCATATTGAGTTTGCATGGCAAAGTTTTGGTAAAGGAGGGTCTACAGAGGTGGCTTCTCTAAGAAGCTGCCAGAAGTTTCCCCATGTTAACAGAGTCAGTGCCATCCAGCTCCAAAATGGACCTGCTGCTGGGCAAGGCTGAGCCCATCAGTGTTGGTGATAGCGCCTCTGGGATAACGTATTTAAGATGGGAGAAAATAATCTGTGCAGCAGTAACTACAGCCAGGGAAAAGAGGAGTGAGAATAAGTGAGAGGAGTAGTCCTGCAGACACCAAGGTCAGTGAAGGAGGAGGGAGAGGAAGTGCTCCAGGTGCCAGAGCAGAGATTCCCCTACAGCTCGTGATGTAGACTATGGTGAGACAGGCTGTCCTCCTGCTGCCCATGGAGACCCACAGTGGAGCAGAGTTCCATCTGTAACCAGCCTATGGAGGACCCTGGGCCAGAGCAAGTGGATGCCCAAATGAGGCTGTGACCCTTTGGGAAGCCTGTGAAGGAGCAGGTTCCTGCCAGGACCTGTGGACCCACAAAGAGAGGAGCCCACACTAGAAGAGATCCACGGCAGGACCTGTGACCCCACAGGGGACTCTCTCTGGAGCAGTCTTCTCCTGAAGGACTGCACTCCATGGAAGGGACCCACACAGAATGTATTCTAGCTACTCTGTCCTCTAACATTTATAAGTTTTAGAATGGGCAATTGGAAGCAGCTCCGTTATACAAGATCTTCTCTGAATGAGAAGTCATGAGTGAGTCTTCAGAGGTAAAATATTTGACAGGAGGGCAGTGACTTTGAGCTGTGCCTCAAAGCACATTCACTGGGGGAAGTGCAAGAACAAAAACTGTGATCTTAGAAAAAAGGCAGCTTTCTCCATACTCATGTGGACCAGATCCTTTCCCTCAGCACCTGAAAAACAGGTTGGCCATGGGTTATGCAGGGTAATCTGTACTTTGGGTACCCGATATCCAATTTAAGTGACTGCATCATTCTTCACTTTTTTGTCAGAGAACAAACTCAAATACTTGAATTGTAATCACGTTCCTGTCTTCAGGAATGTTTTCCTGCAGCATCTTCATTAGGACAGCTTAAAAAATGCCTCACCTATATTTGCCTTCAAACTCTAGTTTCCACTGATGGGAAATTCACTGCAGAGGCTGGACAAAGCCAGGCACTCCTGTCAATCTTTCCAGGTAACCTGACTCAGTTGCCTGATGAGAATATTTGAAAATACATCTACAATATTTAAAAATAAGAAGTTGTAGAATAAACCTTGGGATGTACCAATACACAAGCTTGTGACATTTACCAGCATTTCCAATTGAAGACATTTTCTCCTGAGAAAAAAGGATTCTGATTTTCAAAAATAGCGTGTACTCAGACACATCAGTGACCTAATATTTAACCACAAAGTTCTCAGTAGCTCCATTCATTTCAATTCTCAATTTCACATGTATACTGAAGTTAGATAAAAGTTCCCTAAAATCAGAAACAAATAAAACATGCAGTAATGCACATTATTAGATTATTTTTCTGATGTCATACATAGCCACACTTTAAGGAACTTTACAAAATAGGAAATTGCATGCATCATGTAAGAAGGACTGCCTTTACATAAGTGATTTACTGCTTTGTGTTTTCAAAGAGACTGAGAGGTTTATCTATAAGGAAAAGGTTATTTAAAAAAGGAATGCCTATAGAGAATCAAATATTTAACCAAAAGTGAAATGTCAGTGTGAGGTACACATATAAATTTGGAAGAGTTTTTACAGGCTTCACATTGCTGACTGCAGGATTAGAATGTGTACTTGAAGATATACACATAAAAAAATTCGTATGCTTCTGTAAGCAAGCTTTCATTTTCCATCAGTCCTGACACAAACACATCAGAAGGAACCTCAGGAAAATAAAAATTCAGACTACCCACCTACTCCCTACCAGCCGTTCTTCAGCATCCATTCTTGAAAAAGAATAAGCCTACTTTTCCTTCCCTTAAACTCAATACAGTGTTGGATTCTTAATCAGAAAACTTTAGGATGCAGTAGAAGTTTGTATCTGAATTTCCAGTTTAATATGGAGCAACCATTTAAACATACAGCCAGGTTCACTTAGTTCAAAGATGCCCATCAGGAGCCATTTCTTGTACCTTTCAGTCCAGGCATTTCACTGCAACTCTCTTGTTAAGCCCCAGTAAGAGTTGCAAGGGACCTCAACTCAGCAATCAAATAAAAATAACTTGATACAGAAGATGGATTCACTTGATTCAAGCTGAGGTTAAAGCAGACTTTACAATTTCAGGTTTGTCCAATTATCAGTTTGGACATTCTTTTTTAGCCCAGCATGAGTTCAGATTTGAGTCTTAGTCGAGTAAATAGCTGCCTCAAACAGGAGCTGAACAAGCTATCTTCATTAAAATTTTGCTACAGAGATTTTGAGTGTTTGGGCAAGAAAAAAAAGAGGAAGCGGAGAAACTAAACGAGAAGCTCAGACTAAGAGTTCCCTTTCATCTAGGCAATGTAATGTAAATCTTTTCCATTGTGCATTTTAAGATGTAAATTGGATTCTAGTAGATGTCCACCTGTCTTGAACCAGCAGGGATGTCTTCCCATTTTTATCAAAGCATCTCTCTGCCAATTACTGGCTGTTGTGACAGTTGGAGATTTTTCGTGTGTGTGCAGACTTTTACAAATACAAACTCATTAAAATCAGCTCTTTCACCTTCTGATTCCAAGAAAAACTGTTGCTGTGAAAAATATTGCTGGTCAAGTGATCTGTATAGTCTAATTGCATCCTAAAAGACCTAGATGCTTATGCTTATGTTTATGGGAAAAAAAAGAGTCCAACTTTCTTGGTATTTTCCATCTTCAAAATTTTATTCTTTTTAAGAGGGGAATCCATTATGTAATGCAGAAAGACACTTATATTGTTTACTCACTGCAGACAACTAGCTCTCTATTCGTTAAAGTAAATTTTATTCCATAGCAACAAGCTAAAATTTCCCAATTCAATTAAGTAAATTCTCTCCTGTTCCATAGAAAAACAGATATTCATTAGAATAATTTACCAAGCTCCTCTACTGGAATTCACCAAATCATTAGAAAGAAACAACAAGTTCATATCAAGTTGCTACAATCTGCAAGTTGTTTAAAAACACAAACTTTGATTTCACTGATCACAAAACAGATATGACTATAATTTGTTTTGAAGTGAGAAGGAAAAAATAAAACTGTTTTATTTTTCATCCTATGGAATTTTACAGGAGATTGTCTTTAAAAGTTGTACTTTATCTTGAATTTTTTCTCAGGTTAAGCTATGCCATTGCAAAATCTTGGTATGAGAAACATTCGAGACCATTTTTTTGCTAATATTTTGTATTTGAAATGAACATCATAGATATGTTTAATTACTAAGCATAGGCACATATGTCTCAACTTTGGCTACTAGGATCTCAGAGCCAGTTTTCCAATGTGTTTTGCAGATGTCTTCTGTGCATGAGACAGTGTTTGATGCACAGATATGACATAATATCTATATTTATGATACATTTCAGCTGTTGCCTTAGGGTTTTTTTTCCTCAGAGATAAATCCACTGCCTGATATAATGATTTGCTGTGGATTATATGTACATTTTTGTAGTGTTCAACAGTACAGCAAAAATTCCAGAAAGACCACGGGTCACAGCCACCCTTTTTCACTCTTTCAGCAGAAAACTGTTGACAGGCAGGTAAAGGTGCAAATGTTAAGGGAAAGCTGAGGAAGTTTTTAGTACTTGGAAGCACTAGAGGTGGAGAGGGAGACCTTTTAAGATCTAGAATGCCTTGCCCTGGATCTACACCATGATATGTGGTACATACATGCTTATTTGAGGAGACAGTTGATCTAGAAAATGTCCTGAGAAACTACAGGACTTCCTCCGCATTTCATGTGGCCTTGCAGTTCAAACCACGCGGTACAACACCACAAAATGTTTTGGAAACAGCAAGCAACTCAAAAAACATACTTGTCAGAAAATTATGCCACAGAAGGTGGAATGGTCTTTTTTCCCACTTTATACATGTGTTGCTTACATCTGTGGACTTTTTTTTTTGGTGGGGGGGAGGAGGTAGGGGGTTGGCTTGGTTTAAGGATATGTTTTTTTGGTTTGGTGGGATGAGGGGCACAAGTTCTCTCAAGCATACAAATTTGCTAACAAATTCATAGAAATCACTTAACAGTATTGTAGATAATTTTTTGTCAAGATGAAGAGAAAAATCTACCACGGTGACACTGCCAAGAATATGTGACACATTTCAGGTTCCAGCCACAAACTGGCCTTCACCACATGCTCCCTCGTCCCAGCATCTGTACCTCACTCCTCAGAGCATTTCCTTTCACCCTCACTATGGACTTCCACTGGAACACAAAGTAAAAGGTTCACTTCAAAATATTAAGCCTGATGAAAGGAGCCTCTGTGGTCCCAGGGTGAAGCCACTGGCAGAAGTGCCTCTCCATGGGGGAGCAGTACCGCCTGCAGGACTGACATGGTTGGAGCTGGGAACCAGCCTCAGGAGAGTCAAAGGCAGTGACAGACCACAGTGGGGGAACATTCAAGTGGGAAAGGAAAAGGATATGAACCAGGAACCACCATTTGTCCATTTCTAAGAAGATGGACAGCCTAGTTTCTTGGACTATGTCGTGGTTTTGCCTTGGGTCAATTTGCTTTTACACCCCCCCACACAATTACTATTAGTTGAGAGAAGGTTTATGCAAAAAAAAGAGACTGGATTTAGGAAAATAACATGAACATTTATTACTAGCAAAATAAAAACTACTTAAGAACTATAACTAT
>JAYRBT010000082.1:95387477-95409486 GCA_036023395.1 Myiotriccus ornatus
AAAACCTTTGTATCCTTATCTTATCTCCTACCTAATTTGGCTTGGAGTCTTTTTTCCCCACAGCCATTTAGGCAACATCTTCTCAAGCAGTATATCTAAATATAACCAATAGCAATCTCTTAAAAAAATAATACATATATATATATATATATGTAAGACACA
Organism: Myiotriccus ornatus; assembly: GCA_036023395.1. Taxonomy (NCBI): domain Eukaryota; kingdom Metazoa; phylum Chordata; class Aves; order Passeriformes; family Tyrannidae; genus Myiotriccus; species Myiotriccus ornatus. The sequence continues at coordinate 95,387,640 of JAYRBT010000082.1, forward strand.
GGAAATAAAATTTCTGCTCTATTCATAAACAAAAAATCCCATCCTGACATTATGAGTTAGGTTTAAAGTGCAATACTACTATAAAAATACAAAACCAGTGAAAAAAGTCTAACAGCTATGCCTGGAAAGCATTTCTTTCAGTAAAGAGTAACTGGCAATTTTTTAGGTTTGTTGAGGGAATCAGAAAGTAGACTTGTGACAACATTCTTAAATTCTTAATAAAGTACCTGCAAAGAAAGGAAAAGAATTATTCTTCATATCTGGAAAGGACAGAAAAAGTAATTTCAATTGCAAGTAAGGAAAGAAAAGAATGTCACAGCGTTTTAAAGTTATGAATAATAATGTTTGGAAAATAGTTAGTGATGGTAAACTGAATTTTCTAACACCAAAGGTCCAAGAACAGCTTAGACATATCAGAAATGGGTTAGCTATAGCTAATCCTGCCTAAGAGTAGTCAGATGGATTGTAAGACTTTTTAAGGTCACCTCAGGCCTTAGAATCCTGTGATTTTGATTGTTATTTTGAGTTAGTTTCAGGCATAAATTTTTGGTTACTGAGAGTTACTTTCCTGCGTCTGACCTAACTTCCAATTAAAATTGATCTTTGAGTAGTCCAAAGATATTTTCCACTGTCAATCATCCATCTCAGCATGACCACAATTTTACCTTTAAGAAACATCTTATCATGCTGAATTCTACATTTAGTTCCTGTCCTACTTTCAAAGTTGGTACTGTGCTTGTTCCTTACAATTTTCTATTTCTGCAGGTTAAGGTTACATTGATTTAAATTCAAAATTTGAGGTTGGAGCTCTCTCAAGACAGAACTAAAACTCATTGGTTTACCAGCTCACTTCCAAGTAAAGTTCTCAATTTGTATTTCCCTGCGGTAACAGCACTGTTTTAAAACATTCAACAAGGATTTTAACAAACTGCAGTCATTACTTGCTAAAAGACACTTTGTACATGACATTATTAGAGGCACTCTTCTGATGAAAGAAATACCACTACTGACACAAACATTACTCTTGATTGCTTTTTTACTTTATCTAAGAACAAGTTTGGAGGGTTTTATGGAAGTTTGACTTGAGAACTTGAAGGAACTGAGAGTTTGCTTAGACTAAAAGTGACTAATAGTTCCCTTGAAATATCAGAGAATCGTGGCTCCTCCACAGCCCCTATTTACCACCAGCCCCAGTCTCCCTAGTACCTTCTGACAAACAGGGCCTTTGAAACTACACTGTATTACAGGAAAAGATGAGAGTGTTGAGTCTTTAGAGTTCCCTGTAGTTGAAAGTTGCAACTATAACTGGCAAGTCCTGCAGTTTATGTCAATAAGTTCAACTAACCTGGTATTTTTGGAGCAAGCCAAACAGTTCTGGTGCAGAGAACCAATTTGTGCTGGTGTCATACAGAGGAGGGTTGTTTTAAAAGTTCTTCATGCCTGGTGCCATGACTTCAACATGTGTTTTAACTGGGTTCAAGGGAAGAAACTACTCTTGCTGAAAACTGATTTCAGAGTTATTTGGAAACTTAACAAATAGTTTTGGTTGAATACATTTTTTAGGGTTTCATTTAAGGTTGGTGGAAGTCATCTGCTGAAAGATGCAGCATCTGAATCATACCTTACACAGAGGAACACCAGCTGAAATCTCATCTCCACTAGAGAGAGGGAAATGCAGACATGTCCATATTACGAAGTACTCTGAAATAAAATGTTTTCAGTTCCTGCTGCTGACCTTCTTTCACCGTATTCACACAACTGGTGTTTTAATTTTGCAGGAAATTAGACCCTTGAGAGGTCCACTTAATTAGAAGACATAAAACTGACTGAATTATGCTATCATTTCTTTTTTAAGAGAAAGCTTTAGTTAACTGAGAATGGGAGAGAAATGTAATACAATGTTTGACACCAATGTATAAACCTAGAACTGGTTTAAAATCAGATCTTTTTAGTAAGCCACCAGGTTCCATTACAATAAAAGGGTAACCTATTACAGTTAATGTAGAACTGTTATAATTTTATATAATATATAAAGCAAACAAACTCGATGGGCTAAAATAGCAATCAGTTTGGAATTGATTTGAGAAATTCTGAGAATATGAATACATAAGTAAAATAAGAGATAAAGGTAGATATTGGTGCTTCTTTGGAACTTTTTTCCAGAGACTAGCTTTACAGCCTTCTCTGCCATTTGCCAACCATGTAAGTAAGGGTTTTAATGCTCTGTATTTTTACATCTCTGTATTGTATCTGAAGTAAATTGATTCCTAGGACATGAAGGCAGAAAAATTAAATTCTTAGAACTGCATGGAATATTTTGCATGAAATAAATAAAAAGGTTATTTCAGAAAGATAAAGTGATTGTAAATCCAATTCAGAGTAAAGTAAACTAAACCAATGTTTGTGGTTTATTTTGCTTCATGTCCTGTTTGGCAACCAGATGGAGTTATTTGCACAGAACAATCTGGTGAAAGTAACTCTGCATAGTCACATCAAAACAAAATTCAAATTAAAAATCCCATTCTGTTCTAGGATGTCCACAATTATTCTTTGCATCTAAGTGCATTAAGTAATCCAGCTAAGCAGTATAGCATGGGAAAATGAAGGTATTCAAGATAAGGAGAAATATAAATCTTTTTTTCTTTTTCACAGTTGCCTATGAGTGATCAGCTGAGAAGTCTAGCTGTGACTTGGTGGAGAGCCAAATACCAGACAACACCTAGACGTGAGATGTACTCCTTCACCATATCACTAGCTGAATTTATAACAATTTTCATTTTCCTAAAAATCAGATGTTTTGGAAAAAGAATCCAGAAACAACTTTTTTTTTCTTAATTTTAGGCTTGCATTTTATCTCTCTGCCCTACTTTTGATAGCTTTTTTATTCTTCTTCTGTCTGAGTATCTATGCTTAATTCTGACACAAACAGCATTCAGTGAGAAACTGAAGCTATTTTCAAAGTAGTTCTTACCTTTCTTTTAATCTACAGTGCTAGAAAAAAAATTAGAGTCCTGTAGAAAATTTAAACTTAAAATAGAAATTGGTGCTAGATACTTAATGCAACAGCATTTGGATTTCCCCCTCCCACACCACAGAAAATTACAATAGGCTGACTGAAATATAGCAGACATCAGTCTACATGAGAGTGTTTTCTTGCTCACAGCTATGAGCTTCTTTTAGTCTCTGTCAATCAAAAGTAATGAAGAGTGATAACTGACATATTTTGGGATGCCCTTCTGTCTTAGTGTTTTCATGTGCTGCTTTTCCCAACTTAGCCCACTGTTCTCTAGCAGTACCTCTCAGAGCCACACTGTCAAGAGCCTTCTATTCCTGAGCAAATTGATATTTCCCCTTCATTTTGGGGAATATAGGAAGGAAGTACTTGGTGGACTATTACAGCTATATTAAGAGAAGACTGGTACTTAATCCCTCAAGCTCTGCACTGGTAAATAGTAAACTAGCTGTGGGAAATTGTCTCTCTGCAATAACAGTTCCCATAGTGATCACACACTTTGGGTGTTACAGCCCAGTACATCTGATCCCATCTCCCAAGAGAAACTGATACTTACTCCCTATGGAGGAGTTCAAACAGCACCTGAAATACCGGGGACACTTAGGTGTTTACATAGGTGCCCTAATTGCCAATACCACTCTGGGTATCCAGAGAAAGGCTAAACCAGCCATTGTACCACCACCCCTACATGGAGCAACTGGGCTGCACTGGTTGCCCAGTGAATTCTTCTGGGAAGAAAAGCACACTTAGCACTGGTAGAACAAACTATCAATTGTCTTGAGGAAGAAGAACTATGAAACAAATCCCCAGTCAAAACAGCCACCAGAGCATCACCCTACGACAGACTCTCATATAACCAAAAGTGCACTCACTTCACTGATGTTACTCCAAAGGGGACAGAGGCTGTGGAAAGCAGCGTTCCAAAGGTCCCTCACTCACTGCATAGCTAATTGAGTGGAAGAGAAGTGGCCAGTTTGTAGAAGCAAGAGCTATGTAGATCGTGTTAGAGAGGGATGAAGGGGAAAAAGTGACTGACAGGCCATATCTATACCTACTCCTGAATGGCAGCCACAAGGCTCTGTGGGAATGGATAAAACCATGGAAAAGAGCAAATGTGGAAGCATTAGGATAAACACATCAGGCCAGCTGAGGCATGTCAGTGGTAGTCTCCAGACACACTGAACACCCACGTGAGTTCACCATGTGTATGTACCCATCCTGAATAACAGAGCCACAGGAGAAAAGCACAACACAAGGTCAGTCAGTGTGTCAAGGGGAACAGGGCAGCCAGCATGGATTTTGTGCAGGGAAACCCTTACTTGTTGGCCTTCTGGAGTTCTCTGAGTGTATTAAATATGCATGTGGCTAAAAAGAAATCCATCAGACATACTTCATAGAAATTTTAAAAAGAATTTTATTATTAAAGAAAACAGTTGCCACAGGACTGGAGGGGAGAAAAAATCTTTCACATCTTAATATGAATCAAAACACAAGGCTTAATGAACACTTTTCAGGATCAAGAGGAGTCAGCAGTCAAGTCCTCCAAGGACTGATGCTGGTTATAGCTTCACTCAGCTTCTTTATCAGTGATCTGTAGAAATCACTGTACTGTGATATCTGTGAGCCTGCAGCCAATTCCACACTTCCGGGTGGCCAAAAGCCAAGTCACTGGCCCAGAACACCAGAAAGTCTTGACAAATTTGTAAGTGGGTAAAAAGGTGGCAGATGAGTTAACAGAAAAAATTACAATAAGAAAAAACTACCCTAAAGCTTGCATGCACAGTGCTGCACTCATAAAAACTCGGTTATAATTAAGAAGGATTCATCACTTGCCTTTCTCTGAGATCACTGTACAGCAATAGCCTGAACAAGCCAATCAGATGTTGGACATCAACAGAAAGGTGTTCAGAGCAGGACGTCACTGGACCATTTTAAGAAATTTTGACATGCCCACACTGGGACTGCTATGCTTAGTTCTGGTTTCTGCATCTGAGGAAGGAGGTGGAGCTAGAGGAGGTGCAGAGAAGAGAATATATACACAGTAGCAGTAAAGACTAACTTGTTGTAGCTTCATTTTCATTTCCCCTAATTAATAGAATTATTATCTTATTTTTTGACATCTTCCCCTGGTCAGATGAAATAAACAGAGATTAATGTTAATTGATTTTGATTGTAGACTGTCTAAATTACATCATAGCTTGAAGCATGTACTGTCTGTTTTCAGTACACAAATCTGTTTTGATTAAAATTAACTAAGTTCAGTAGAGAAGCCTGAATATCAGTGAAAAATGGTGGGATTCAGCCTCTTGAGTCAATCAAGCCTGCTTTTTATCTGCTCTTAAATGTTGTATAAAAATTTAAGATTAAATCATTAATTGTTTTAGACATAAATGTCTAAAAATTTTAATTATGCAAACACTTAAATTTAACAAAACATAAATGCACAATCTCAACATACCTTTGAAAAAGTTCATGTCTGACACAGATTTTCAGTTTAACTAATTTTTTATGTTTAACTTTCTGCTGTAATGTCAGGAGGAAAAAACAATAACAAGAGGTTCATGTTTGAGAATGAAAAACTGTTTTAAACTTCCCATCTTTACATTTTAATTTTCCTATAAGCATTCACTATTCAAGAAATGGGGGTTTGTCCCTTCCCTCATATTTTTCAAGTCAATATTAATTTTGAAAGTTAAACAGGAAAGATCTGTAAATATATTCTTTCCACAGACTGCATGTCATAAGGCATTTCCAGTTTCTGATCTTCTAACCCAGGCATTCAAATGTAAGTCTGATAAGACGGATAAGAAGATAATAATTGTCACCACTAGGGGATGCTGATGGCAAACCAACAGAACTGTTTTGCCTCGTACCAGTGTCTTCATCTTTCTGTGTAAAAACTTGAGTTCCAGGTTAGAACTTTATCCCAAAAGACAGCAGGCCAGATATGTTTGGTCAAATTTTTTCAGTGAAGTCCTGAAGAAAAAATATTTTAAATTATAGTATGTAAATAATGGCTCAGAAGTTTCTTAACTGTGCTTATACATATAATGCATTTAGCACTGTTACTTGTAAAGTTGAAGATTTACGTTTATGTAGTCATCTTAAAAAAGAAAATCTTTCATTAGTTCTAGGATCTGGGTAAGCGGGATGTACAGAGGAGGAAGAAAAATGCAGAAACTGTTTGGGGGGGAAATGAAAAATAGAGCTTTATTTCTCCTGGCAATTTTCATTTTGGAAGCTCTTCAACACTAAAATTAGGTCAAAACCAAATCAATTTAATTGAAGGAGACAAAAATAAGATATTGTTTTTCTATTAACATGAAAACTCATCCACAAGAATCAAGTGGTAAAATTAATATCAAATATTTCAATAATTTCTGTCTAATCACCAGTGTAGCTTTATAGTTCGTACATTACTGTGGAGTTCAGGAAAGGATAAATATTTCAAAATGCAACTCCTTGGTGAAAGAGGCCAAGACAACTTTTCTCTAGTTTTACCATTAAGATCTTTTTCTTAACATTAAAAAAAAAAAGTTAACTATATCCCATTTCTCTTAAAGTATTAGAGTCATTTATCTTTGCTGCTACAATGCTGTTTTCACTTGTAGTTTACAGTCTTTGGAGCCAGGTCCTGAGAAACGCTGACTTGATAGTAGAACTAGCGAGTCCTCACGATTAGGCAAAAGTACATGGATGCTTAAAAAGAGGAGAGAAAAATAACTTTAACCCTGTAACTGCAAGTTCATGCTTTCACGTGGAAGACATGGAAACCATCCACTGAAATTGAAGGAGCATCACAGGGTACAGTGAAAGCAGAGCTCACGGCTGAGCTATGGATTAGCTCCCCTGCCTAGCACTGGAATACAGAAAGAAGCAACAGTGTAGTGAGACACAGACAAAAGTGAGATTATTGACAAGACAAAACTGCTTCAAAGTTATGCAAGAACAGCAGCTAGCCAAAGTTCTAATATATACAAGCTTGTATACAAGCTTATTCAGAGACAGGTAAAGACAGCACCATAGTGGTTTAGGATTTACTGCTTTGCACCACACTGAACATGTCATCTGCCCTGTTTCACCTGATACACCACATGCTGAAATGGGAGCAACACTTTCTTGGGGAAAGGAGAGAGAGACAGGTAGGATTTACTAGTAACTGGCATGAGGGTTATATGAATATATATGATCTGAATTATCTGGGTGTGTGGAAGCAGATTAGTTTGGTTGCTCTGGCCATTTTTATTAGGATTTGATAGCAGCAGATGGAATTCACTAAGAAGCCTTTCTAAAATATTGAAGTCATTTCTCTTCCCTACTGCAATAAAGTTTGGATGTGACATTTACAGTCTATAGGTCAGATCCTGAGGGGTACAGTCACACACTTACAAGAACTTCATATCTGGCCACTTCACCATATGAAGGAAGAGCCCAGTTCCATAAATCTTTGTGAAGCTAAAGTCCCTGTCGGGAGTTCCTTGACAGCTGCTTTTAAGAATGAAAGGCATTCAAGTTAGATTGGACTAGTCTTTCTCTTTTGTAGGTTTCGAACTTCCTATGGAAAGAGAACTTAAATCTCTGAAGTTGTATCTAAAATATTCCACATTTCTAAAGCTACCATTATATATTGATGTTTGTATCATATTTTTATATACATGTCATATTCATATAGATTTGCATCCGACTGGTTTTCTTGACAAAAATTCAATGGAACTGATTGAACTGAGCTGTGAGAGACTGGCAGTATTTGAGAAGTTGCTATTCACAATGTAATCATTATTTCAGTCTGCTCAAAACAAAGTTACAAAATTTTGAAGGCTATGAGCAGGATTGAAACTAGTAATGAATCTGAAACTCTTATATGCAGAAGGATACACAATATATATACACAGTGTGCATCAAAACTAAAAATCTAGTCTGTAAGATGTTGTATTAATGGGTAAAACCACCTGTAGGTCTCATAATACTGATAACAAAAAAGTATAACAGTACCTTACATACCTTTTCACAGCTGATGTCTGAGGAAATATAGGTCCTTCACCTTTCTTGCTCTTCTCTTCCAACTTGCCCTTCCCATTCTGCTACAAAATGTCTCCTTGCTCAAGGACCTCTTACCCTGGCACAATCCTTTCCATTGCCCAGTCCCTCAGCAGGATTTGCAGGGTCCCAAAAGCCCCACATGTTCTGTACTTCTGCTCCACCCTGATGCAGGGTTTTCTTAGGAAGGCAAAGGAGAGGAGACAAAGGGCCATACAGCCCCACAACTCTCTCCCCCATACTGCTGCTTCAGCAGCAATCGAGAGTGAGGAAAAGGGAAGAAAGGGATGCTGCACAGAAGCGAAAATACACATGGCTTTGCAGTGCTGTGTGGAGTAGTATTGATAATGTCAACATTAATAATGCTGGCACCTCTTCAGTATAAATTTGCATTGGGAACAGTGAAAATACATCCTGAGCATCAACAGAATAATGTAGTTGTATATATCCACACATGAGGAAATCCAGAAATTTGAATCACCCTTTTTTCACATTCCAGTAGAGTTCAATGTATAAAATGTGTGCTCTGTGCACTTCTGGAGCACTCTTGAGAGGGTATAGGGGACAAATGCAAGATGGAAAAAGAGAACAAACTCTCCATATGTAGTAGGCCTGATCGGAAGCACCATTTCTTTTGCTCCGTGTCATAAACAAGTGGGATTCCAAACAGATACTTTTAGCACATTTCTGTTTGTCAATATGTAGATAAGCCTGCTAAGGAAGGATGTAATTCACCATCTCCTTTTAAGATTGCTTCCCTTAGCCTACCAGTTTTTCCCACTTACATTTCAGTTCAATCTCAGACAGGTGAGTCTGAATTAATTCAACATTCTCTTCTTTTTTGTTGTTTCATTTTGTTTTGGGTTTTTTGGGTTTTGTTTTTGTTTTTAGTTTGCAGAATGAAATAGAAGCACAAATAATATTATTTCTGTAATCCAGTCAAAAGTAACATAAAACAGAACTCTTTTATTCTAGATGCATAACAATTTATTGTACAGTTGTACTAAATTAAGTAGTAAATTACATAATTTTGTTTCCAGGGAGCATATCTATATGAATTGATCTGATTTTTCTGCTAGGGCTGGATATATCCATAACAGTGATTTGTGAGTGACACAGCAACAAGGATAACTCTCCTTACCTGACTGGTAGTACATACAGTTTGGTCATGCTAAGCAAAAAAGTCATCTAGACTTCATCTATTTTTTAAAAAGTTTCTATCTGCAAAGCAAGGTGAATGTAATTTTCAGAAGAATGAGTTATTAATTCCCTTCAGCTTTCTAAATTAAAATATGGCCAGAAATTATCTGCTTGATCTCCACTAATAAACTCTACCATAGGTGCAGCCAAATCACTGAAAATACTTACAAACCATAGCATCATCCTGATCCAGCCAACCTGAGTTACTCATAGCTGCCTGGGTGCCTTAGAGGGATGTCAGAAGGATACCTTGAGAAAACCAAGCCAGCAAACCCGAAAAACAAACATTTATTTAAATCAAACAAATGAACAAACAAAACTCCACAAAACTGAAACAACAAAAAAACAAACAAACAGCCCAAGAAAATCTTGACTGGGACCTGACTTAGGAGCAATGTGGTATAGGTGGCCACATTTAGGTTCATACATGTAGACTCTTTCCCCAGTCATGCCTGCACACTACAGGCCCCTCCAGATTCTGAAATTTAATTCATTCTCATAAAAGCAAGGAGTCAATATGTCTGTGTAGCCCCAATTTCAGAAGAACTTTTAGATCCTTCTGGTTAGAACTGAGCTTTGTAGTTAGTCTTAATGACCAGAAAGCACAATCCTTGACTGTCTGCCAGAACAAGAAAATTAAGGCATATCTTGAGAAGTTTTCAATTGAAATTATTAATGTGAACCTAATTAAATAAAAAGGAACATTTTAGTAATAAATGGATAAAGGGGGGAAAGGGTGAAAAAGAATTAAGATGGAAAGATCATATGTGTGAAACCTAAAGATCCTAACAGAAAGGAAGTGAAAATGAAACAGTGGGAAAATTCATACTGGTAATAGCTGCCAGACCTTGCAAACAACATGGGATTTCATAACCAGATCACTACATCTTACCTTTCACTTGAACTACTGTTCATACATGATGGTCTTGCATGGAGTGCTCTTTGATTTTTGAATCAAAGAACTTTTACCTTGACTGTCTAACAGCTTCAGGATACTACACCTAAATTATACTTATTCCAAGGCAACTTTCATCCTCCTCCAACCTGCTAAATCTACCTTAAATTCAGGTATCTTATTAAGCCATCACATCTGGAGATTTAAGAGAATAAAAACCAGCTGCACTATGTGAACAGTTTTATTCCTTGTGGCTCTACCTTGCCAGAGGCAGAGAGGCACAGTTATATAAAGAGTGTTCCCAAGTGTGAAACAATGTCCTCAACCACCAGTTCAAGCTGCATCTAAGCAGCAGTCTCCCACAGTTTTAGTACCATGGCTAAATCTCCACAAAGGACATTCTGAAACTGAAAATGGAGAAAAAATGCAATTGAGGATAAAAAAGACATAAATTGTTTTCTGATTAAATGCTCTTGAAGTCAATGGATAATTTTTCCCAGCAGTCAAGGACTGGAAATATTTTCCTAAATATTTTCTTGGTCCTTATTCTTGCTAGCTCTTTATAGAGAATAACAAGAAAATATAGAATTATATCCAATAATGAATTTAACTTGCTTTTGTTCATACAGTTTCTGCAAGTAGTTAATATCCTTGAACATATTCATTTAATTAAATGTATTTATTACTTTAATTTACTCAACAGAAGCTGGCAAGAATTATTTCATTTAATCTCTAGGCTGCACACCCACACACACTTTGCTGCAAGAATTTTAGATTTAATGTCAGAAATCTGAGATCTTTTTAATTGCAGAGGGTCATGAATATTGTTTCTCCCCTTTAACTGGCTCCTGTCATCAAAGAAGTGTTGAGGGAAGCAGCTGGGACTGTAAATCTCTCAGGAATAGAAAAGCAGTACTAGGGAATTGTAGTGAATTTATATCTCTGAGTGATTTGGGGGTAGTAAAGACCTTCCTTTTAAGACTGCATGCATACACAACTACATCCAGAATTTCATCTCTGAAATGGATTTTTTCATTTCACAGTCATGAAAAATTTTGACCTCTACTGTTTAAAGGCTCTGGCACATGGACCATTTTGCTCTTTTGATCATTCCTTGCACAGATACTGTAATGCCTGTCATTCTAAAACATGAATTTTCTTTCTGTTCCTGAATACTGTCTTTAGGCACTTAAAAAGCAAATCAATCAGTGCTGTTCTACTTCATAGATACAGTTCAAGAGGATTTTTTAACATTATTAGAACTTTCTATAATGCAAGTGTTTGTGTTCATTTATTAATTAGTTTGGCTCTGTCCATACCATGGCATTTTAACAGTCTGTTCTGCAAAGCTGTGGTATTACATTATTGGCTGATATTTCCACCAGTCGTAGAAAACTCACATGAATCTTCAGCTAATTTTTAAATACACTTGCTAAAAACCTTGACTTATTTGCAATTTAGAAGACAGATTTGCATCTGACAATAAGACAGGTCAGGTACCTGCAAATGTCTAATAAACATCCTTATGGCTCCCAGAGGAAGATCCATTATCAAAGAACCTTAAAAAGGAACATTCAAAGGGCTTTGTCAGTGACCTAGGGTGCATTTCACCATACTGCACTCTGCTTAGTGCTCCTGGGAGGCCGTGCAGTAACCTTGACACAGAAGCAGAAAATATAAGCAGCAGTTCCTTTTCTGCCATGGGAAGTATCTATGGCCTATCTGATCAAAGTGAGTCCACAAGACTGCTGCTTCTTATGTGATATAACACAGGCAATGAAGGGGTTACACGTCATATTTTTTCCCATTTGCTGTAAATGTGGCTGGCTAAGGATTCAGGAAATATTTGCTATAGTTCTGTGCCAGCATCTGCTTGTGAAAATCTGATTAGATTGAATTACAGAATGTATTGTCTGGATTTCATAATAGAACAAAGAAAGGACACACCCTTCTCTAAATCCTATACACACTTCTGGGGCTGTCCTGCATTTCCACACTGAACAGATTTGCCGGTCTTCTACTTTAATTTTCTGCCCTTATTGGGTGAAAATATAGGTTGGACTTAAAAAGCACGTCACCATATTAAGTATGACTTTAGTTTTAGTGCTATTTTCTTCTAGCCAGTCCTAAGGTTATCTACCCCCAAGCTATCATGTTCTTACACATCAATGCACCATTTACCAACAACAGTATAAAACATCATGCTCCCAGCCTAGACAACCCACAGCAATAGTCCAAGAACACCAAACTTCAGCCTGGTTTTATTTTACCATGACAATATTAAATATAGCTCAAGAACAAATCTGAATTTTGTCAACTACAGGGAAGTCAGGAATAAATTGTGAAACATTTAAAAGACTTTATTTTCTTTCCAGTTGCTTTCAGGGTCTCATTCTCTCTTGTATGAGCACAGCTGGAACATGTTTTCACAGACAGGTTTTCCATTTGGAGTCAGTTACATGTGAATGTATTGCACCAGTTATTACAGACATGTCTCATGCTCTGGGGAGTCGGGCTACAGTGTAAAAACAGTGCTCTTTGGGACATAAACCTTTCGGCTATTTGATGAATATACTGAGCCTGTTAAGTCCATCTTGTAGTTTCTGCTGCTAAGAGCCATGCTACCTAAGTCAAGCTGCTACATTGTCCCTCTCATTTGTTTAATGTTTCTTGCTTCCTGTCTCATAAAGGCAGAGCTGTGTCTCCTGGGATAGCGCAGATCAAACATCTTTGAAACAGTGAAGAAACCTAAATGTGCAATGATTTATTTTCAATATATGTGATTCATAATCAAATAACTAGGAAGTGGCAGGTAAAAGTGTCCAACTGTAAGATTTGAAGTGCAGTCTGTTTTATGTAAATTGAATGCAAATAACAAATGAAGCTGGGAAGCTGCAGTATCCTGGAGTAAGAACCATAAAGCTAGTACTTTACAAAAGACAGCAGTAAAAAACATAAAGGGGTGGAGACAGGAAGAAAATCCACTGATGTGAACTGAAGAATTATATGGTTTGGGTCACTGACTTCATTTCATCAGTTCAATGGGACAGAATCAAACCAGCATGAGAAACCTTACAGGAAACTCATCATAACTGCAAAAATAGGAGCTCTTGTAATGAAGACTGATACAGTCCAAATTACATCAGGGAGGGAGGAAGGCAAATGGGATTGGTGTCATCTGTCGTCAGTCAGCTCTACAATAGAATCAATAATTTGGTTTTTTATTTTTTTTCCAATGGACTGCAATTTAAAATAACCACAGAAGGTCTGACAGACTTACAGACAACAGAGCTGTAATCTATGGTCATAATTGCTCAGTTACCATATAATACTCATTTTTAAGGTTCAAATCAAAAACTTACAGGATAAGCAGTTTCTAACACTCCATTGCAAAGCTTATAAGAGTACAGGGGTTAGAAAGAATCACAGAATCATTCAGGCTGCAAGGGACCTCTCAAAGTCATCTAGTTCAACTTCCTGCTTAAAATAAGTCCACTTAAAGCAGGTTGCTCATGTTCTTGCCTAGCTAAATAAATCTCTGAAAAAATGGAGATTCCATACATGCTTTGGGCAACTTGTTCCAGTGTTTGGCCATCCTCATTATTAAAAAAAAAAAAAAATAACCATATCTCTCACATAGAATCGTATCTTATAATTATCATATCTAGAAGAAAATTCTCATTTACCAACACGTGCCTCTCATCTCAAAAAACATGTGTCTTCAAGAGGAGTCTCACTTCATCTTCTCTACAGTCTCCCAAAAGGTAGTTCCAGACAGCAGTAATTGCTCATTCTCAGTATTTTCTTCTCAGAGCTTTCAGCTCACAGCTGGATTTGTTCAAGCCCAGTCCTCTCAGCTTTTTCTCATATATCTTGTGCTCCATCCCCTTGAGCATCTCACTGGTGAGCCCAAAATGGGATGCAGTACTTCAGAATTGATTACACAATCAATTCTTTACTTGGTTTGCTGGCTACAGTTATGCTAATACAGCCCAGAATGCAAACATTTTTCTTCAGTGTAAAGACACTGGTTGGGTGATTGTCAATTTGATGTTCAACACAATTCCCAGGGCCTTTCCTCTAAAGCTGTATTACAGCTAGTCAGCTCCAAACTATTGGTGTACAGGGTTATTCCATCCCACATGCAGGACTCTGAACCTGGTAATGTTTGACTTCTTGCGGTACCTGCATTTTTCCAGCCCACAAATATCCTTCTGAAAGAGCAGCTCTGCCTACTGTCATCTTCTGAGAGCACAGCAAATGTCCCATCTCTGCCTCATCATTCAGTTCATTAAGCCCATATTACACAGAATCAGCCTTAGAACTGACCCCCAAAGGACATGACTTGTAAGCAGCTGTCAGATGGACTCTGTCCCATCGATTCCTCTGAGACCAGAATGACATGCCTAAATGAAAAAATGGGCAATTATGGCTCTTTCACTGGCTGTGACTTGTGAGGGCAGATGATCACATTGGCGGTTTGTAGAGCTGGCAGCAGCAGGCTGTCCCGGGGCAGGAGCTGCTGGACAGTCCAAGTCCCCAGCTGTGTGTGAGGGAATGAATCATGGAAGAATGATGAGAACCACCCTATTCATACGATGCCACACTATTCATTCAACAAAACTAGCCCCAGCTGAAGCAGTGAAGCTTTCTGCAAGCTGTAACCATTTCCCAGCAGAGACCCACTTCTGGGTTATATCATGTAATGCAGCCCTGCAAGTTGAAAGTGTAGCCACCTCTGACCAGAGAGCGTGCTGGCCATTCCCATGGGATTCTAGGGGAGCACTGCCGTGGCAACACTGACCACAGGAAAAGGGATACATCAGTATCCTGAGATTCCCACATCCTAGGGGTATGCACAGGGAAAACAACAATGTTTTACGTAAAATGGTCTTACAAAACCCTGGACAGAGGCCACCTAAGGGGGAGCTAGACAATGGTCTAGGTGTAACAATTCCATAGTTACGATAAAGTCCTGCAATTTGGAGAAGTGTTTGTGCATTGTAACACACTTACTCTTTCTCAAAAATAATGAAATAAAGGACCAAATAATTCACTGCATGAAGGACAGAGGATTGTTTTGTTACAACAGACCCAAAAAAACAGGGAATCTCGGTCCTGTTCCCAGTTTTATAGTAGAATTCCTATGTAACATTAATCAAGCCTCTCTTGAACCATATACTCTGTAAAAATCTGTCTAAAAATGCTACCATGACTTTATTGAGAATTCCAGAAACAGAGATAATAGCAAAAAAAAAAATAAAAATAAATAAACAATAGAATATAAGATACTTCTTTTATTGCATGTTCCACATTTGTTAAATGCTATTTACCCTTATTAGTGAACACTCATGAGTCTAGTGGTATTTGCAAGGGTTTTGATATATTTGGCAGAAAATGCAAAGGGTTACCATTGTTTCTTAGTCAAGTAGTGTCAATTCTTTCATAAGGTATTTAGATCGAGGTATTGAAAAATCTCCAAACAAACTTCCTCCACACCCCAGCTCTTCCCCCAGTGGTGCAGGGCTCACAGTGCTCCCACCAACTAGGTGGATCCTCTCACCAATAGTACGAGTGAAGCCATCCAACATTTCACTTTGAAAAAGGAAATGCATTTTCCTGAATATGTGCCAGAATCTATTCCACCCCCAACTCTCTGCACTCCTTAGTTACACATAGTTAAATGGGATGAAAGCTGCAGAATTAGTCATCCATTACTACTCTATCACTGCATTTTCAGTGACAATGACTCACTTTATTGCATTATAAATGAAAGTATGAGAATGGGTGCAGCAGTGAACCATGTACATAAATGAGCCCATGAATCCTAGGAGATTCTAATACTTTTGTTTACACCTGAAAAATAGAGAACCAATAGCTGAAATGAGATAAGCTGTGTTCTAAATACGAAGTATTCAAAATAATGAGCGGAAGAACCAGAGAAAACATGCTCTCTATATATTTGTCTTTAAAGATAGATAACTTACCTATGATGACAGAGTTGCAAGCTCTACAACACTAAACTGGTAGAAACAGCAGCTAAGATGAAGACCATTATATCCAAGGTAGACCCTGTAAATGGCATACAGCAATGAAGTACTTATAAAGATTCATGCTAACATATAGTAAATGAGGGACATAGATACATCAGTTATAATTCCTCTATGCTAGTAACCTTCTAAACAAAACTCAATAAATCTGGAGGAGTCATTCAAAGAAGTTATAAAAATAGGTAGCAAAGGAAGTTACCACCATCTCTGAAGTGTGCTCTTGCTTACCTAACAACTAAGCCAGAAGCTTTCTGAAAATGTCAATTACTTGTACAACAAGAGTAATCATTATTCATCAATAATGAATACTATTGATGACTACATTTCATTTCACATCAAACAAAAGCGCCTGTTCATTCTCATTATTTCAGAATGATGTAAAAAAAGAATACTTCCTTAAACATTTAACTGAATGTGCTATTCACCCTATTTTTAAAACAGTACCAAACTAAGTTTCAAAATGAAGTGAAAAAATTTCATTTGGAGAAGAATGACATAAAATATTTTTATATTCTGAATTTCTTCCCCTCCACCACAGTGTTTTTCAGATAAAACTACATGCCAGATTCAAAATTCCTGAAAATACAGCCAGAACTCTTGTACCATCTGGTTTTT
Source organism: Myiotriccus ornatus (assembly GCA_036023395.1). Lineage (NCBI taxonomy): Eukaryota > Metazoa > Chordata > Aves > Passeriformes > Tyrannidae > Myiotriccus > Myiotriccus ornatus. The sequence goes on from JAYRBT010000082.1 coordinate 95,404,450, forward strand.
GCCCTCTGCTGAGGTAACATCCTTTATGCAAATTTATGTCAGCAAAAATTGTGTTAAGACATATGCTGAAAAATGTAACTGCTAATTTTTTTTGAGACGTTAATCTTTAAAACATTTAGTAATAAGAGTAAAAGTTAAGTCAAAAGAGGTAGGTTGTATTTTGAGGTCTCCGTATAAATAGAAAAGGACTAGTATGGCAATATCCATCTGGGGCACTATCGTGAAGTTCCACTGACTGGGTATTTGGAATATTATGTTATAAGCTGTATATTTCCTCCTATAAGTAAGGTTTTTAAAGAATAATTGCATGGGAGGAAAATAAGAGAGGCTAAAAATAACTTTTTAAACAAAATTTCCTTAAGCTAAGTACACACCAAAAGGTTAGCTGTGTTTATATCTTAGATATATTTTAAATTACAAAAATAAATGCCAGGTTTTTCTACCAATCACTCATGAATTCAGAAAATTTTCTATTGACTGAAAACTATTTTCTGTAGGTCTTCTCACCAGATGCATAAGTATCTCTTGTCTTAAGGCTATGTGATTTAAGCAGAAACTGTGTGTAATACGCTTCACAGAAGTAATTAGTAAGTGATCAATTTTGTAATTCAAGACTTCAACTCACTAATCCATAACACAATAGGATCTAAAAGAAGGCACTCGTAAATGAATTCTTTGCTTGGAAGACACATGAAATTACCACATTGTTCAGCATCAGTTTTTGTGGAAGAAAGAGCAAGAGGTTTCATTTGAATTTTGCTGAGCAGTTAGCTGTTAATTTTCATGCACAGACATTTTGCTCACAAGTTTAAGACTCAAAAGTGTCCTACAGTGTGGGACTGGAGTTTTCTAGTGGCTTAAATTCCTTTAGCCCCCTGGATAAGATTGCGCATTCAATTATCGGGGCACGGATACAATGAAATTTAATTGATTTTCTCTTTCATTCAGAATATACAAGGCTACTACTACCTATTTAGGTTTCCACAGATGTGTCCTCTTCTTCAGTCCACATGGGATTGGAGGACTCTGGACTCTTCAGGTATTTTTTTCTGGCATCAAGTAATGCCATCATATCACGTGTTTGAAAAATCATAGAATGTCTCTTGGATCCACCTTGCTACAGTGAAAATCTGCCCATGCTTATGTCTCTGGAAGTATACATTCTTGGTGATTCAGGCTACAGTTAACACAAATCATCTCAGGAATGAAAGCAGTAACATTTTATGTACATGGTAGTGAGCTGCATGAGCTTTGCACAGATCCCGTATTTCCAAACTTAATTTACATTGATTTGTATTATCTGTTCTTTTCTCTTGGGCACCAAAATCCTCCATTACCCAGAAAACTGAGTGTTAATTACAACTGGTTCTCGAAGGAGATTTGGTTTTCCAGCTCACAGGCACAGCAGTGGCAGATCACTGTCTTCATCTCCCAGAGCCTTCATCTCCTCTGACCCTTGCATCCCAGGAATCCTAACTAAGCATCAACATTTTCATCCCAAAGCAAATTATAAATTTGGTCTCGTTGCTGCAAATTTTACACATTTAGATCATTTCACAGCTGTTACCACTTTCAAGGAAATTCACAGCTGTGGTACATCATGTCCCTTAGGAGCACAGACAAGGCCTGAGTGACGCCAAGACCCAGATACCACAGGTTGGAGGCAACTCTGAAAGTAATTGAAAGCAGTAAGTCACTTTGCAGAGCAGGAATACCACTGCAGTTACTAATGCAAAGATAAAGCATGTGGTTTGCTATAACTGCAAGACTCCTGCCACATAAAGACATTTGGTGTTCTTCTCATTTCACCAAAACAGGAGACAGGTATATGACAACACTTACCACTGGTTGAGGGGACATAAAAAGAGGTAAAAGGGAGAAAGAGCAAAAAATGCAGCTATAGAAGCAATGCTTGAAAGAGACAGAACTGCAACACTCTTCTTTCTCGGTATTTATCTTATTTGCTTAGAAAAAAGTAGTAGCAGCAAACAAAATTAAAATAATTCATAGTCAACTACTTTTTTTCTAGTTTTGCAGTCTTCTGACCCTTCCATATTCCCTATGAATAAAATCTATATAAAACCCCCAAGAAACATTAGTGACAGTCTTTGATGGATGCAGTTATGAATTATAATGAATAATTATGAAGCAGTCTAGATTTGAAGGTTTTATGTACACAATCACTGCAGAATACCAACAAAGTCATTATTAAGGTCCTATTTAATTTGATGTTTTCATTAAGGACTTCAGAGGAAGAGAGCAACCCACACAAATGTAGGGTTAGCTAAAGGCTGATTTATGAAAGTATCTGGGAAAAATGATCCAAAGAGGAAAAATGACATTTCTTTCATAGAAAGAGTGAGAATCAATTCTGCTGAGCAAGTCCAATTTGAAGCTTATCAAGTCAAACAGCTTCTGTCTTAACTTCACACCCCTCCTTAAAAGACTAAGTCAAATTTCTTACCTTCTTTCTGTTTTTTTCTCCCAGATTTTGATATTTAAATACAGTCCTATTAGGAACACGTCACATTTTCCCTAAAATTTATAGGGACAACTTAAGAATGAACAGAAGTTTATGCTGGATCTTTGGCAAACCTTTTCTATATGATACCAATAAATAACCAGAATATAAGTCCCACATTTCATTTTGCCAGCATTCAGAAACATTAATAATTAAGGAAAGAAGGATAAAGGAGGCAGGGTTAATCTTCTCTTTGATATAAAGTAAGTTTTATTCTGATTTCTCCTTGCACTTAGCAACCGAGACATTGTCTTGTTCAGTCACTTAATGCAGGGACTGGTCCCAATTACCCTTCACAACACTTTAGGCATGTCCCCTAAGCCTGTTACTCTATTTCTGTGCACAGGGTATGAAGAAATGACATATTTAATTAAAAAGTTACAAATTCCTCTTTGCTGTCATTTCAGCCAACTTCCTGCCTGATGATAACTCTTCTTTCTTCCACAGCCTATGCCAATGCGGTATCAAAAACATGTTTTTTAAGATATGTTTGTGAACTTTAAAAAAAAATAAAAAAGATATTTTTCCCCAGAGAGCATGGGTTGTGTTATTGCTGCATCAGCAGGTACTTTCTTGCTTCCTGTGATCACTATGCAAGGAGCAGTAGCCACAGGCAGAGTAGCTCCCAAAATCAACAAACAGTCAAGCTGATGGTTAGGATCTGGTTCATCTGGTTTTAAACTGAGAGCAAAGAACTGAGCTGTGATTTAAATCAGAACTAGTAATAAAAGCATGTGGAAGATCAAAAGAGGATGGGAATAGACTCAAATATCTGGGGACCAGTATAATAGCTTTCATTCTAGTGTGTATTGAAAAGTACCAGGTCAGCTGATAACAAGAAAATATATTCTAATCTCATTATTGCTGCTGAATATTGAAGTGGGAATAAGCTAGGTAAGCCTGTCTCAACCTTCTCATTTTGTGTCATCTTAACATGTCAAAGACAGAAGAGTTAAAGGCTTGTCCTTGAATGAATTACCTCTTCTACACATAAAGAAATTCTGTATAGGTTACTGTCTCTCTCATTTTCTCTTTCAACCATTCTTCATCACAATCACAAATCTATGGCTAATCTATAGCTAATTGTCAAATGACATCCTCCATGACTTATTAACTATCAGGGAAGCTAACGTTCCCAGAAATAAAATGTTTGATGGGGTGTTTCCCTCTATTTCACATTCAAATAGCCTGTTATAAATTGATGATACCACAGCTGACTTTTCCTTCAAATGCCAAAGCCTTTCCTATGTAATAGAATGTGAATTCTAAGTAGAAAGACATTATCCTTTATGAACCATATCACTGCAAAACCATAAATCACTCTTCTAAATGATTTCTCCGTGTTACATGAGTAAAATGCTGAACCTATCAATCCTTCTTGCTTTATGAGTCTCGGGACAGCACAAAGGCGTGAAAGCTGAAAGAGTATATATTAATCCTTCTGAAAACTCAAGACTCAGCTAATGTAAAGAGGTGAGTATGCCTGACACTGCTCATTTGAAACCTACAAAATGAATAACCCAAACGGGGAAGGTCCCGTTGTCACATTCTCACAAGGAAGCATAACAAATGGCAATCTACTGAGTATATATCAACAAAACCTGATAACACTAGTAAAAACATCTATTGTGGACCCATCAGCACAGGAAAGACATGAAGCTGTTCGAGTGGGTTCAGAGGAGTCCACAAAAATTATCAGAGGGCTGGAGCACCTGTCCTGTGAAGACAGGCTGAGAGAGCTGGGGTTGTTCAGCCCAGAGAAGAGAAGGCTCCAGGGAGATTTTACAGCAGCTTTCCAATACCTAAAGGTATAAGAAAGATGGGGACACACTATTTAGCAGGGCCTGTTGCAACAGAACAAGGGGTAATGGTTTTAAACTGAAGGAAGGTCGATTTAGATTAGATATAAAGAAGATTTTTTTTTACAATTAGGCTGGTAAAACAGTGGAGCAGGTTTCCAAGAGAGGTGGTGTATGCCCCATCCCTGGAAACATTCAAGGTCAGGGCGGATGGGCTCTGAGCAAGCCACTCTAATTGAAGATGTTCCTGCTCATGAAAGGGGTTTGGACTAGATGGTCTCTAAAGGTCCCTTCCAACGCAATGATGACTCTATGATCCTGTGATCTTCCTTAATATACTTAAATAGATACTCCTGTTTTGATCTATCTACTAACTGGTAATTGTACAATGCTGTCAGGCTCTACGGTATTTAAAAAAGATTATTACATCAATATTTTTAAATTATTAGCATTTTAGCATTGTTACTAAAATTGATTATCCCATAAATTCCTTACTGCTGTAAAACGATGATTATACAAATATTTCTTCTCCTGACAATCACCTTTCATAGTGCCAGGAGGGCTCTTCGGAGGGACCTGGACAAGCTGGAGAGATGGTATGATTCCAACGGGATGAGGTTCAACAAGGCCAAGTGCCAGATCCTGCACTTTGGCCACAACAACCCCCTGCAGCGCTACAGGCTGGGCACAGAGTGGCTGGAGAGCAGCCAGGTGGAA
>JAYRBT010000082.1:95419907-95456496 GCA_036023395.1 Myiotriccus ornatus
GCCGGAAGAGAAGAGAGCGAGGTCTCTAATCTCCAACTTATTTATACTCTGGTTTACGTAAAAATCGTATGGAATACCGGGTACTTGGCCACTTCCTTGGTTACAAACTGGTCACCAGGAAGGCCTAGACTAAAACCATCACAATGACCTTTAAGATCCCATCAAACCCAAGCCATTCTATGATTCCAGCAAGTTGGACTGAGAATCTGATCTGAAGCAGACCACCACCTATTTCTCAGTCATTCCTTAAAACCTAACAAATGACCATTGTCGCCACTCCCTGCAATATCCTATTCCTGCTTCACACAGCATTGACAGGGAAGAGTAATTACTACCTTACCAGAATAAATGAAGAAGAGTATATTAATGTTACAAAGGATGATAAAATCCTTGGCTGAACCTTAGCCTTTAAAAAGGCCAAAAATACCCCAAACTTACAGACTGCAAGCAAATTGTATGTGCAGAAAAAAAGTGATAGAACACTGTTTCCTAAATATTATGGACTTTGATGGGATCTTACAGCTTTTTAAGTTTTGAGGTAATCTTATTGAAGAGGATGACTTGGCAGCTCCCTGCTGCCAAGCCCTACCTTGGTATTATCAGAAATACAGCAAGCTTTCTGTATCAGGCAGTGTCTTAGTCTTTCTCTTCCACCCACAAGTAAAAAGATGACTGAATGCAAGGCAGAAATAATTAGTACTGTAGGCATCTTGACTGTAAACATTTCAGTCCTGCGCCTGGATCATGCCAAATTTACAGGTGACTGAAAAATTAATTCTTACTCACCTTTCACCACTTACCATGGAAGCATCTGAGGTTAAGCTTATTCTTCACCAAATTTCTGGAGTGAATAGAACAGAGAAAGAGAAGAACATCATCCTGACCCAGTAACAAAACCCCTGCAAGATCCCCTGTGCACCAGGGGAACAACCACATAATGTACTGAGCATAAAGCAATACCAGCCCCAGCAGTAGGAAACAAGAGAATGTAATTTTCTCTCCAACAGCAAAAACTATGAATTATTTCTTGTTACTGTTTGAGGACTTAAGTTACAGGATACATAGAAAAGTACATCATTGTGGACAACATGAACACTAGTGACCTCCTCCCCCCAGTTATAACCATGACCTAAGGTGCTGGTGGTATTTACTTGAACTTGAGTAGCGAGTTTAAGTCCCAAATACATGAAAATAAGTGAACAATTGTGTATATCTTTTGTAACACAGGAACTGTTTATCTTGGATCTTCTGGTTTATTTGTGGGACTTCCCAGGGCTTAAAATTTCGCTCCCTTTTTAAAGTGAATCTAGGACAGCATCAAGTGAACATCTGAAGATCAATACCATACATAACTTTCTCTTTTTAGAGCTAAATAAGAACTATTTGCTTGCTTAGAAGGCAAGAGACACTATAATACCTTTGAGGTATATCTGGATAAAATGGAGACTTTTGTTATGAATTCTTTAAACTTTTAATGGAAAAAAAGCCCACATAAAGTTATCAGAAAGTTAGCTTACAGTATTTATGCACACCCTTTAAAAATTGTATTTTAGTTATGTTCTGGCAAATTTTTTTTTAAATATTTTGAAAGTCAACAAGCAAAGGTTAAAAAATATAGAACAGTTTAAACCGTAACCACTAAAGTTTAAAAGTTTGAGTCAGATGCCCAAATTTTACAATGTCTCTCAGGGTTTTTTTTTTTTATTTTAGGATGTTATTAAAGTATAGAACACTCCATAAATCTTTTTGTGAATGAAATTTTTATTTACACACTGTATCCAGAAGCAGATACACAAATCCTTATACAATTATTTTTCAAAAATGTGCAAGAAATTACTATAATTTTGTTTACAAACCAAAACACATTAAAATCAATGGACTTTGGATAATTCACTCTGTGGCGTGCTTAGTACAAATAGTGCACACCACGTCTGAAACAGAGAAAAGTGTAAACTACAGCAATCTGGATTGCAAGTATTAACTTCATGGCACTCCATCATCACTATAAAAATTCTTTAACCCAACAGGTACTCATAAAAAGTTCCTTTAGAATTTTTCACTATCTGTGTAGAATTTAGAACACTTTCCAGATACAATAATGCCATATTTTTCATATTATGAACTATCATCTAGCCCATTTTTTATTTATAAAGAATGCCTGTAATTTTTATTCTTTGCAGTCATAGAAAGATTTTAAGAAATTAAATTGGCAATCGTTAATGCATCCACAGCTTAGCTCAGAATTTGAAAGTTCAGTAAGAGAGAAATACTTCTCATCAGAATCATAGCCCATATATTGCTGGTATGCTGTTTTAAATTTATAATTCCAGTATTCACATAGATGAAATGCATCAAAACAAAAACTGCACAGATTTTACTTAGCCCAGCAGTCAATATTCACAGAAAGAAATTGATTTTAACAAAATGCAAAGTCAGCTCATCTGAGAACAATGAGTTTAATTAATAATTGCATTTCTGATCCTTCTGACAGAATTACATTTTGATTAAAAAATGGCATTCACTATGTCAACAGCAGGATAAGTGCTATATCCTTCAAACAGATCAAAGAATACACATCACTTTCAGTTGTTTATAACACTGGCTTACAAAACAAACAAACAAACAAAAAAAAACAGAGGAAATTGTGCAAATTTATTATTTCCAAATACAACATGTGATTTAACTCTTCTAATTGGTAAAACAGACAATGTTATCAATAATGTCAATCATTTCAGATGCTCAAAAAAAATTTAATTTCAAAGTTTCATTTTTAAAAACATTTTCCCACAATTCAATCCCATAAAAACCATACTTTTTGAACCCTTAAACTGTTGTGCTGAATAAATAGCCATATTTCTACTCTATAAGGATCATAGGCAGTTAGCTTTTATTCCTAGTGTATCTACTTCCAAAGTTCCCCAAAATATTCTCAACCATTTTCCTTTTATTTGTCAAGGACACTTTGTTCCTCTAATTTTCATGAAGCAGAAGTCAACACAATTTTTGTGGTTATTCTGACTACTTCTAAATTGACTCATAGCTAAATGTTACTGTGTTTCTTTTATATTAATCTTTATTATAAGACACTGTAAGTATCTTTAATGTTTTCAAAGTATTTTTTCTGGGTTCCTTCTCCGGGGTGGCCAGTTACCTCAGTATGAAAAAATACTGTGAAGTTCTGATTAAAGAAAACTGAAAAATAAGTATTTGTGTCTACTTACTACTGATTTAAAGTATTTTGATCTTAGTAGAAATATCACTACCATTTTTTTATTCAGAAGCAAAGTGCTACGTGGTTCTCACATCCTATACCTCAGCCACTTTAAAGTGTTCCTTTTGTGGTAGCTTTATGGGAGGGGTGGGAAATGACAAAGTTAACTTGACCTGATTAAGTTCACAGATGAAGAACAAGAAAGGAAGGCAACTCAGAAACTGGATATTTGAAACAGAGTTTAAAGGAAGAAAAAGCATCAACATTTTATGAGTGAACAAACTGAAACTTATAAAGGCATGGGCAAGAACTTCAACATGTGTGTTCTTGCATGTTTTTCAATTCAGCAATAAGACCAGGATATTACAGCTTCAAATATTTAAGTTTCAATGCAATGACTGCTAAATTAATGCATGTGGCATAGTATAAACATATGTTTAATGCATTCAATAGTGGTATTAAATGGCAAAGAAAATATTTAATATACTATAATCTTTCAAAGATTCTGTAGAATGCATAGGCCCTCTAGTATGGGGAAAGAATTTTTAAAGTGAAGAAAATGCCAGAGGATTTCTTCCAAAAGCATCCATCTGAAACCCATAAAAATTATTTTCTTTTTCCTCCCCACAGACAGAATCAGAACACTGTACCATACAATAGGTCATTTGTGCCTTTTTGAATAAATTTAGTGATCCTGATTCAGAGGAGGAGGGGATGGGGCATAACTGGATAGGGGGAGAAGTCAGTAGAGGAAAAAAAAGAAAACAGAATTCACACTTTCATAGATATATCTCCATGGCAGAGCCAACAAATTACATGTATAGACTGCTCTACATTATTTCACTTTTTAAGTTTAAAACTTTATCAGACTAAAGAGGAAATCCTTATTCTCCCTCCCTTAAAAGCAAAGGCAGTCTTTATCCACCTTTGATTTTATTTTTTTTATTTTTTAGTTAAACATTATGGTCAAAAAAATAAATTAAAAAAATATAAATTTCGTCTATCAATTCAGGCAACCCAAGATGTAGTGCTACTGCACCACCTTGCAGCAATACTGTATTCATTCCTAAAGACTCATTTCAGGGGACCAAGAGACTAGATTAAATAAGGAGAAGAAAATAACCTAAACAAGAAAACTGTATCGAAGATGAACAGCCTTTTTTCTAATGTGATGTTTACTGATAAGCCATTCCTACCAAAGCCAGGGAATATGACATTCTAAACTACAAAACAGGTGGGCAGAGGCAGACAAAGCAAGCCTCCCTCCCAAACTAGTTATGACCCCTTTAACAAATAACTCATAAAAGTGATCAAAACATGGGAGGAAAAAACCACAAACCAACAACCAAAACAAAACAGGAAAATGCCATGGGTTAACCTTGCGTGATGAAAATACTACAGTAGAACCTGTACTCCCCACTGAAAGTCTTTTTTTTCCTACAGAAGGTTAGAATAACTGTAAGCTTTTCAAATGCCAGAATCTTTGACAGATATCACAAACATTTACTTAATTGATTCAACATTTCATATGTCAAAACATTTTTCATGACAATAAATTGAAACACTTTCTGCGGTAATGGTATATCCAAACATCTTTTCTCAATGATTTGAAAGACTATGAGAAGAGAGCTTTAGAGATGCATTTTAAGCATCTTCTATACAAAGTCTTATCAGTCCTGTTCCTTCCTTCCCAAAGGATATATAAAAAAGGGGAAAATTATCTAAGGGACATTAGTGTATAACTGTAAATTCTGAAGTGAAAAAAATGCAGAAAAATGAAAAAGGATAAAATTTCAAGTAGCTTGAATATAAATAAGGTAGAAATCATCCTATTAGAAGTTTTATCCCATCCCCAAAATGGCTTATAATTTATGTTCCCACAATCAGAATTCCTAGAGTCTTCCTACAAATCCAGGAAATTCCACTCCCCTGTTCCCCAAGGTGAGGCAGGAAGGAAAAGGACAAAAAGAGGGGACCTAGTAGGTGTTCATTTATTTAACTGATGGCATGATTAGAAAACATAGTATTTGACAAGATCCCAATATCGCAATTTCCTTATAGGTATTATATATTGACTTTCATAGACTTTTTTTTTTTAAAGGCCATTTTTAGAGGACAAAACACTCAGACAAGAAAAAGGCTGAACCAACCTTCTCAAACACAAGAGCGTACAGACAATACAAGGCTTCGGAGGAAGGCATTTGTTTTCTTTTCCTTGAAGATATGCTGCATAACCATATTCTTATCACACAGCTCTGTCTATATGTTAGGGCATATCTCTATAGAAATTTCTAATTACGACACTAGGAAATGGTTCTTACCATAGGTGTAAATTCAGTAATTTAGAATACCAATATCTTCTTTATCCATGATCTTTTTTTTCAAGAGGTTGTTTTAAGGGAAAAAAAAAATTCCATTCAACAAGTTTCATTTGACTTTTACTTATCGTTGAATACACATGAAATGTGCTTTCAATGCATAAAAATCACAGTGGATAGCAGCAAAGGACTTGGGGGAAATTAAGGAGAATTTGATCATTCACATTGTGATTAATCTGCACATTGATGAAAGATATCTATTTCACACTTCTAAAAATAAATTGAGATCATTCTTTCCAACAAAACAAAAAAGAAAGCCTCCCAAAATACACACCCCCCCCAAAACAAACATAAATCCAAATGCATTACTTTTCTTTTACACACAAAAATGAAATATTTTTATGGCAGCAAAAGATTCTGATAATAATGAAAGTCTGTAAACTGTAATTCAATCTCTTTTTGTTGTTGTCGTTCCCAAAGTGCAAGATGCAAGATTCCCGTAAGCTTTCAGTAGTGCTTTTCCTGTAAATAATCCTTCATTTTGTTTGGCAAAGGCAGTTTTTGAATCAGGTCTATTCTGGTGTACTGACGTATTACAAAACGACACAGGTACTGCAAAGAGCGCACCTGCATAAACCGAGACACTGGATTTGTCAGTCTCACGGGGTAAGTGGCAGATCCAGGCAGCCGGGATCTCGAATAGCAGAAAGCTCCATTTTCAGAGTCCCTGATTGAATGTTCAATTAAGTCAACTATAGATGTATGTCCCTCCACATCTGGCTGTTCATAAAAACTAAACCTACCATTTGAGTGTTCAATTCTAGTGTGAAGAGTTTTTCCATGGGAACGAAAACTCAAACTTAAAAGATAACGATCATCAGAACTATCTCGAACGAGAAACGAGCCATCAGGCACATTAGCTAATTTTCCCTCTGCCTCCCAACGTGTAATGGGGCCCCAGTACCATCCTTGTTTTGCAAGTTTTTTCAGTTCTTCTGTCAGACTTGTCACAACCATAGGACCACTGTTCTGTACAGAATCATAGACTCTTCCAACTCCTGGGGCAGTGTTAGGATCAAAATTCAAATGGCAGCGCATACTTTCAGCCACATGGGCATCTGTGCCATTTAATCCATTGAAGTTCCTTTGGATTTGATTATTCTGCATTGGAGGTAGCAAAGGTGAGAGTGGAGGGACATCGCTGTGATTAAGTCTTGGGCTTTGCAACATGACTCCTGTGGTACCAATCAACAAACCATTCACCGTCTGGTCCACAAAGATATCCGGTGCAACGACTACATCCTGATCCACTTGGCTCTCATCTTCATGGAAAGCATTTCCCCCCACTTGAGAAGAAATAGTTGAAACTTCCATGGGTGAGGAACTATCCAGACAGTAACTACGTGATCCTTCCAAAGGATACATTCCCTCATCTAAAGGCACAGTATACTGAATGTAGTCCTGAGGCATTAATCCAATAACTACAGGCACATGTTCATCAATATGAAGATGCAAGTCTCCGTTCTGAGATTCTGTATTTTTTAATGCATTGTTTTGTTCCTGGAACACGTTTTCTGACTGCAACTCATGGAAGTCCTTTCGAACACCATTTAGTGCTGGGCTTGGATTAGAGGAATGGACCAAGGCCTTGACTTTCACTTCCATTTTGATGCAAGTCTCTTCCGAATTTGTAGGTCGAAGGGGCCAGGGAGTTGGACTGTAATGGTGATTACGGAGGGAAGTAGATCTCAGAGGTCTTTGAGCTCGCACATCTTTGAAGGTTATTGGAGCAGATGAGGAAGAAAAGGTGTCATCATCTGCAGAGCTTACAGATGGTGTGCTGCCTTTGCCCTTCTGTTTTTGTTTTGCTGAAAGCCTCCTTTTTAATGTACCCATTAAACTTTCACTTTTTGATCTATTTTTGCCTCCTTTTTCATCTTCACTATTGACTTCACAGCTAGCCAGATCTTTACCATAGCAGCTGCCAAACAAGGAGTCATCTTTTCCAAATTCACTTAAGGATGGCTGCTGAACCACTACAAAGTCACTTTCATCTTTACTTTTATTTAAGTTAAAGGACTTGCGAATTGTTTTCAGACTAATTTTCTTCATTATGACAAGTTAACAAATCTGGCTGATCAGCGGTGCTTGCAGTGATATAGCCCTAACACATGCAGAGCAGCTTCTGCTTCATTTACGTGTCTTATCCAGCCTCATTGAACTTCAAGAGCCATTTCCTGGAAACAAAAAAAAACCAATTAACTTCACAAAATAAATATTTCAAAAATTATCTATAAAGGTTTCCCCCTCTCCAAACAATACAGAAGTCGCAGAACTTAAACAATGGGCATCAAATAAAAGTAAAAATAGAGAGATGACTTAGAAACCAATCAGGTTCAAAAAATGAATCTGCTATTGGATTTCCACAACTTTTCTCTGCTTTCAGCAGGATATTTTTTGAAATATACACACACCTTACATCACACTCACAGACACATATATTTAATGGATGTATACATGTTTTCAACCACAGAAACACTCCTCTCTTTCCCAAGGCTCCTAAAAAGTTCCCACATAAATAACTAGAGAAAATAACATTAAAGATATTGAACAGGATTCCTTCATACAGGTTAAACAGTGATTGGTCCTAAAAACATGGTCTTATAAGGTCATACTTTCTCTACACAAGTTGAGTAATACTCAAAATGTTAAATAATTATAGGAAAACTAACCCTAATGAAAAAATAGAGGGATATTACCAGCAAAGTAGCATATGTTTACAAAAAGTCCCCTCTGGAACTTCTAGAAAAGTAGATTTCCAAACTGTTTTAGGCACAGAAGTCCAAGTTACAGGCTCTTATTGCCTAGAAGTTTCATTCCTCCAGTACTTCTGCCAAGACCTAGTGGACACAGCTGCTCAAGTCCCAGTCAACTGCTCCCACCTGGCATCTTGCAGAGTCATGTACCCACAAATCTGACCTTTTGGTTGGTCTTTTTTTTTTTGTTTCAGGTTTGGCTGTGCTTTGAGGTGGGGGCTTCGTTTGGTTCTTTTTAATGTTAGCTAGACCTTTCAAAGTAAACAGCTTTGCAGAGAGAAGAACGCAGGAAAGAGAAGAGAGAGTAGTTGCTACTGCCACAGAAGTAGGCATTACCAGTAGTAGTAGCCATTATTCCACGTACCTCCAAATACGTGTGATGTTAGCAGCACAAACTGCAGCAAGCCTGGCTCCAATCTAAGCATGGCAAGCTGAATCTTTCAAATCTTCCAATCCTGGTGGACTGAGGGGAAAGTAAAACAGCCCTTATGTACATACTTTCCACTTCTCTCCCATGGTATCACAATACAAGCAAAGAGAAAAACAGTGCAATAAACTAAGTTTTTCAACTAAACTATATGGGTTTCTCAAATAAGCATTCAGAAATTGCACAAAACATGTGAGGAGAATGATTACTATAACCAAACAGCAGTCCATTGGCTACTAGTCTTGTCCAGTCCAACTTTTGTGGTCCTCAAGTACACAAAGGCTAAAGGATCATATTCAAAGCAAACTAAAAGGTAATGTGAGACATCTGTGGATTCTGAACTTCAAAATACCCTGAAAAATTTTATGTAAAGCCCTGGTGCAGGAGGTTGGACACTGCTTCATAGAAGGCAGTCGGAGTAAAGCTTGATTTACATAGATTTGTAACCTACTCCTATCTTCAAATTCCCTACACTATCTGCATCTTCTTATTTCACAGACCAGTTTTGACTTTGTCATAACCTTTGATATTTCACAAGTCCATCTTTAGAGCATGCTCAGCTCCTCCCATTTCCTTTTCTTAATTACCAAACTAAATAGCACTTTCCTTACTTTCTATGGGGAGAAAGTAAAAGGTTTCTCTTGTCTGTAAACTGATATACTTCCTATCAGCAAAGAAAAAATATGCCCAAAAAAATTGTTCCCTAAACAAACAAAAGACTAAGAACCAATTTCTTGCTATAAAATATTAAAACCTTAAAAAAACCCAACCAGTATTTTATCAGATGTTCAGATTACTTCCCACTTTTAACATGATGCCTGTTGTACCAAGAGTCATAAAACCCTAAGACAACATATTCCACTTAAACAATTTGAAGTAGATACTGAGATATGGGTATGACTTTTCAAAGGTTAAAATACTACCTTTACTTTCCTACAAGTACAGATAAAGGGAGAGTTACATGTCAATTAAGAGGAGACTCAAAATGTCTTGCTGACCTTCTATTCCTAAACCATTCGAATTTTGCCATCTTACCAATTTATAGTACTCTTTTCATCATTGGCAAGTAAATGAACCTATAAAATGAGTGAAAATTACAACTTCAGGATTCTATGCTGCTCCTAAACTGACAGAGTGTTGGTTCATTTGATAAGTTTAACTTGTGTATGTATACCAGAAGCCTGGGAACCCTCACATTAGCTCCACCTGTGAAATCCACAATGTTCTCCAACTGCTTCTGACACCCACAAGCTGACACTATTTCCACTTCTCCAGAAATGTTCCCCTATCATTGTGGAAACTACAGCATATTGTTGGCAATTCCTAATCCTCAAAAAAACAAAAAAAAAACACACACCCGTCCCCCCCCAAAAAAGCCAATGAAGCACAAAAAAGTAAAATCTGCCTTCTAAGATAGGGAGAAATTAAAAGATCACTATCACATTGTTGACTACGGAAAGAAGATGCCCCAAACTGTATGATTCACACATCTTTTGTCATTGGTGTGTTTCAAAACAATTAGTTACCTAAAGTTTGGCTGAAGGAACATGGTTTCAACCTTCAGGTTTTCCATAACTAAAAAATTAAACCAGTCACTTGAAAGAACAGGTTTCTATCACTTGCTGGCCTTTCTGTATCAAAATGTGGAGGTTTTTTACAAATGAAAATCCAATATCTAAAAATAATCTCAACAGATCAGTCTCTAAGGCAGCACCCAGATTAGTCAAAACTTTTTACTTAGAAAGCAACTACTGAGCCTGTTTGAGCAAAAAAGTGTTTTACGTCCGTCAGCCTACCTTAGTAGCCAATATCTTTATCAAAAAAAAAGCATGACTGTCCAAATGGGACACTTCCAAGTCAACTGCTCTTGTCCCTATGAGGGACTTCAACTTGCCAGAAATCAACTGGAAGCATCACACAGCTGCCACAGCCCAGGCCAAATGATTCCTTAAAAACCTGGATGACAACTTTATGGAACAGTTCCTAAGACAGCCAACTCAGAAAGATGCCCCTCTTGATCTGCTGCTTGTCAACAGAGAGGATCTTGTAAGAAAAGTGGAGATTGGTGGCCGTCTCGGCCAAAGCGACCGAGTTTGAAATTTCTGTTGACAGGAGGAAAAGCACCAGCAAAACCTCAGCTCTGGACAGGATGAGAGCAGACTTCAGGCTGCTCAGGGAACTAGTAAGTAAAGTCCTCCAGGAAAATGTTTTTGCAGCTTTTAAACATCACCCCCTAAGGGCACAGGAGCAGGTAATCTTTTCTTGGAAATAAGGCAAAAATGGAAGGTGTGTGCCCAGTGGAAGCAAGGTCAGGCGACATTAGAAGAATACAGAGATTCTGCTTGCCACTGCAGGGAGAAAATTCATACAGCCAGAGCTTAGTTGGAGTTGCAGCTGGTCAGAAATATGGGGGACAATGAAAAGAGGTTTTTCAAATAGATGAACAGGAACAGGCACTATAGAAATATCACTGGCCTGTTACAGGGTGAGGATGGTCACTTCCCAAACAGGGATACAGACAAGGCAGAGGTGTTTAACGCTTTCTTTGCCTCTATCTTCAAAGTGAATGATGGACCATGGGGGTCTCAGTGCCCTGAGCTGGAGGACCATGACTGCAAGAATGATCAATTCACAGTCAACACTGACATTTTGTGGGATCTGCTCCTTCAGCTGGATCCCTACAAATCTATGGGGTCTGATGGGATTCGTCCAGGAATTCTCAATTTACTAGCTGATGTCATCGCAAAACCTCTCTTGATGATTTTTGAGCGGTTTTGGGAATCCAGACAGGTCCCAGTTGACTGGAAGGTGGCAAATGTTGCCCCAATTTTCAAGAAGGGAAAGAAGGAGGACCTCAGAAACTATAGCTCTGTCAGTCTCACTTCAGTGCCTGCCAAAATCACGCAGAAGATTATTCTGGGAGGTACTGAGAAATACCTGGAAGACAACGTGCTCATTGGTCACAGGCAGCATGGCATCATGAGAGCAAAGTCCTGCTTGTAAAACCTGATTTTCTTCTACTTCAGGGTAACCTCCCTAGCTGAGTTAGGAAAGACAATAGATATAACCTTCTTGGACTTCAGCAAAGCTTTTGATGGTGCCTGCCACAGTATCCTTCTGGACAAAATGTTATGTGATGGGTGAGCAACTGGCTCACAAATACCTATAGTGAACAGGGTTACATCAGACTGGTGACCTGTCACTAGTGGGGTTCCACAGGGCTCCATCCTCGGCTCAGTGCTCTTCAACATCTTCATAAATGACTTGGACACAGGACTCGAAGGGATACTAAATAAGTTTGCTGACTACACTAAACTGGGAAGAGCTGTTGACTCCCTCAAGGGCAGGCAGTCCTTGCAAAGACCTTGATAAATTGGACAGATGTGCAATCACCAACCCAATGAACTTTAACAAGAGAAAGTGCCGGATTCTGCACCTGAAATGGGCAACCCTGGTTGTGTGTATACACCAGGGAATGAGAGGCTGGAGACCAGCACTCCAGAAAGTGACCTGGGGGTCCTGATCATTGGCAAGTTGAATATGAATCAGCAGCGCCCTGGCAGCCAGAAGGGCCAATCGTGCCCTGGGGGGCATCAGGCAAAGCATCACCAGCTGGTCAGTGGTGTGATTCTTGGGGTGTCCTGTGTAGGGCCAGGAGTTGGACTCTTTGATCTTGATGGGTCCCTTCCAACTCAGTATATTCTATGATACGCATGACTCACTGTACCCTTGAAAATTCCGTATGAGGATACAAGAAAATTTTGATGCTCAAATATAAAGCACATAAACAACATGCATTTATCCAGAGTCCAGTTCATTCACACATGAGAAGAGGATAAAAACCTAGTGAGTGACAGTCCTGGCCAAAGCTCTCCAAAGTGAACTGAATACACCCACCGATGAGAGCAAGTGTCTAAACAAATCTTCCATATGAGATACACTCTGTGATACCTCCTACATATATTTTATCCAAGACAGGAGAAAATAAAGACATCCTGAAGTCAAATACCCAAACTGACCCAGATACTCTCCTTTCTTTGCACATACTCAGTAATTCTGCACTGCATATCAGTGTGTTTAAAAATGTTGTATAAACAGCTCTCAATAGATGATACACACTAACACTTGCAAGTATAGAATTTTCCACAGTCTACATATAGAAGAGCTGAAGCCAAAGAGCCCAGCATGCACCCCTTCCTGGAATACATTGAAATGAACTATGCAACTTCTTCACAACACTCAGCACAGCAACAGCTACACTAGTATTTTGCACAAATTACAGCATCACTGAAGTCTCCCACTGATGTGCTCTTCCAGTGCCATCTGCTGTACAGTGAATTTAGACAGCCTAACAAGCAACACCTCTAAAAATTTTTCTGGCAGGCATTTGCCACTATAAACAGACTGAACTATGCCCATGTACTCCCAAAGTCTGGTGGCTATTTATGCAGAAACACCTGGAACACACACACTGAAAATGGAAGGTTAATCAAATCCAGAAAGAGAATGAGATCTTAACACACAGAATAACAAGGCAGAATGCGATTCTTACTTACGAACTTTCATAAGAAAGTCTGCATCTTGGAATCTTTAATATTATGCAGGCCAAAAAAATACAGGCCTCTGGACAAAAACTACCAAATTACTACCCAGTAAATTCCATGCTTCCTTTGTGCATATAAAAATAATGAAAACTAAATTTGCACACCTTATTTTGAAGAAGAACAACATTTATTAATCACATACAAATGTGAAATTACTAATGAAGATAATTAAGGCTAAGACTTTACTTTACAGGCTGCTTCTCAGAAATCTGAAGAGCAGGCCATGCAATCATACACTAATTATTATGGTAGCCAGCACTGATGTATGAAAAATTATGAAAGTTTCTTTTTTTAAGAAAAATCAGTTTCTGCAAATCTAATTTGAACATTCCAACACTTCAGAGTACTTTCAGTTTGATGTTACAAAACAGTTTCAGCAGATTGTAATCACATACCTCGAAACAGCGTTCACAAAAGTACACCAACAAAAAGTTTCACTATATTTATAGGGTCTTTATTAATTTCTTAACTTTTTCACACTTTTAAGTTAGGCACACTCATTTCCTGAGATAAGTGCTATAGAAAGTGCTGTCAAAATCCACTACTATAGAAATAAATCAGGTTTAACTTTAAAGAGTTGTGACAGAAAACATCATACTGGAAACATACAGCAAAAAACGGCTCTTGGCTGAACAAAAAATTGTCCTTAAAATGTTTAATAAAAATACCATCACAAAAATTACTTGAAACTTTTAATCAATGCTATTTCAGATAACTTTCCTAAAATAAATATTAATCTGCTTACTTATTTCCATAAAGTGAAACAGTTGAGCATTGAACTTGATTTTTTTGAGCCCACAGATGCATCATTCCTGAAAAGTCTAGCTGTCCCTTAGAAATATATAATCTTTATTCTTATACTGAATAATCATAAAACTTACATAATTCACAGCTTCAATTTATTATATTTTAATATAATTATTAAGAAAATAATTAAAAATATCTTGAAAACAAAAAGGTTTCTGCATTCCCAGGCATGACAAGTACCAGGTTCTCATTGCATTCAGATAATGAAGCCTAGTCTAATTATCTGCAGAAGTATGAGGTGTCATTCTCCTGCTGCCCCCAAATTCCCACTGAAATATATTCATGCATTCTTTGGAAGAGCATGTCAAAAACAGTATCTTAAGTAATACAGATTTCAAGTGATATATTTCGGAAATTCTTAAGTGTCTAAATTTTCTCCAAAGTTCATATAATTATTAATGTGAATTACTAAGAAGTTGTTCTCTATACCTGTTCCCATCAACTTTACTTCAATACTGAAGTCTGTATCACTAGAAGTTGTCTTCAAACCAGTACAGAAAATACTGAATTAAGATATTTCCTTCTATGTATTTTCAGTTTCAGTCTATATGAGTACAAAAACTACACATAAAATACTCATTTTATGTGTAAAGAGAGATTCAGTATCTATTTCAAACACCATCAGTTTCTGATAGAACATACACACTACCTGGCAGCTTTTGGCTTTTTCACTATACATGCCATTATCATACTGAAGATGGTGAGATTTTTCCCTTCCTTGAGCTTCAAGTAACTTCCTACATTGCATTGCTTTTTAGTAAGAGTCTTTAAATGAAGCAATCTAACTTTTATTGCATACTCTTATACCTTGAAAATAAAAAAAGGTAGATTGTTTTAGTAGTGGATTGATTACTAATGAATGAACACTGTCCTAATATGATTACAAATTTTATAAAAGCCCTTATGACTTACACATCTCTTTTTCTAGTGAGTGAGAAACTCAGATGTACACCTTCCCATAAAATTGGAACAAGGATAAAACAGATGAGAAGCTCATCTGACAGTACATCATACTTATATCAAGATTACTTAAAGCCTCCTATTTTTAAGCTAACTAATCAAAGACCTGAACACAGAGCAGATGTTACTCACCACAAATTTAAATTTCTACCATCTAAGATTTGAACAGCTGAGACAAGTATGGTCAGCTTCTCTAGAGGCCAATATAACTTAACAGGTTTTACAGAGATTACAGTTTAAAACAAACAAACCAACCAACAGCATGTCAGTTAGTCATATCATTTCTCCTATTTTTTTTTCTCCTTTTAAAAAGCTCAAAGAGAAAACAGTCCATGGGCACTAATGTTCTAACACAGTATAGAGTAACTCTAATCACTATTAGCAATCTTTAGCAGAGAATAAGCAAAGCACACCTCTGGAAATATGTAGAAAAAGGGGGTAAAATAATAAAAACTTGACACAAATTTCTTCACCACCATTAGTGGAATTAAATGTATGCAAAACCAGGAACAGAACCACTAAAAAAGTCCAAACACCTTGACTGCTTGTCTCTGACCTGCTGTTGAAAAAGGATTCCCCTTAACATCTGGATTTCCCTGATTTATTTTTTATTTTTTCATTTTTTTCCTTTGAACACTACTTGATCCATGGCTGCTTGCAGTAAGTACTGTTCTTCTTTCCCATATTTGGTTGCAGGACAGAATATTTCTATCTGATTGGTAGTTTTCCTCTGGGGAGTAACTAAGAGTGTTAAATGGCATCTCTGTTATGGTTCATATGTGTATATACAATCTTGTAACTACAATAATTTCATCACTACAATAGCTAAAACCAGTTACTAATACTAACAGACCTCAGCCAAGGTTACATCTCCCCTACACGAGGATGAGTGACTGGGATGCATGTCTTCTTCCGAGCTATCACAGACACCCTAGCCTGGGGTGTGTTAAACTGAAGTCAGTACCAGCTGGTATTGGCTCAAGAACATGTACAGCATCACGATACCAGAGTTGCTGCTGGAGCAGAAAACTCCAGGGGAGCTGGGTGGATAACAGCCAGCAACCACTTCAGCCATTCCTGCTAGATCTCTCACAAACTAGGAATCAACAACAAAACAGGTAACCAAGTAGACTGTACTTTTAACACACTTACTGAAAGATGGGCACAAGTACCATTTTTCATCACTTTCTTTTAAGAAGACATATGATAATAAAGTATACTACTAACAAATTTTTTCAAGCATGCTGAAAAAATACCAGGAAAAAGAAAGCTACAATTTGGCTCTAAGACCCTGATGAACTAACAGCGAGGAGAAAAGGAGCAAACGAAAAGAACCCTGAAGATCGATGTATGCCAAGCCACTGAAAAAGATAAAAGTGGCACATTTTTGATGAATCAGCTGAGAGAAGTCACTAAAGAAACCTGATGTGTGCGCGTGTTTCACTGCAGGGAACCACATCGATTAAGTGCAAATAAACCTTCGCTTACAGTGTTCACACAGCTGTGCAGAAGCAGATGAAGAATGAGAATAATGCTCAGTCAGTCTCTGTTTTCATTTTTTACTATTTTGCAAGACTGCAGCAACCAGCCTTGCAGCAGGCTGTCTGTCAGCAAAAATTTAGTCCCATAAGCAAAGATTAGACTTCCTGGAAGGTGATTTATATGAGAATTTCATTCTGAGTAAGGGTCCATCTCCTTTCTCCATCCTGACGGAAGGTGGATACCCAAAATGTTTCTTCTCCGTTGTCAGGTACAGCAGTACCTCAGCATGATAACAGGGAGATTTTATGCTTATCCAAGATATTTATGCAATCCTCTCGAACCGTAACACAGTTATGTTAGGAGTCTGAAATGTTGTAAAACTATAATGCTTTACAAACTATCATTCACTTAGTAATACGGACCAACCTCACGTTCTGTAAAAAGGAATAAATTTTAAAACACTTTTGCTCTAAAATTTGTGTAAAGCTATTCGTAGAAACCAGTACACAGTTTACAATATTAAACTGCCTTTGGCAAGGAACAGATTCTGTGCCTACGTATTTGAGAACAAGAAAAGCATTTGAAATTAATATAGTTAAAATGAAAGAAAGAATAGACAAGACAGTTAAAACAAAAAAAAAATTGCATTTCTGTGCTTCTTTCTATAAAGATGTATGCACAAATGTCTAAATCCTGGAACATCTAATTGTATGGATGCAGGTACTAAAACCCAATTATGAATGCAGCTCAGTTTGTGAATGCCGATGTATTTCAAAACATAAGTTTAAAAATGCTCTCCTTTCATTCAAAGCATACACCAGAAAGACAGAAATAACAAAGAAGACCATTTTCTTAAAGTGATTTTTGTGGTCAGCAATAATATGACCACTTTTAATATTAGTAACTAACTAATATAATTATGAGAAAGAGCTTTCCAGCCCTTCCCAAAAAAAGAAAGAAAACATTCGGCAGACATGCAACAGCTAAATATTACCACTTCACATTGACTTATATTGATTTTGGTTTCACTTTCCAAGTTCAGGCTAGTACTTCTACAGCAAGTAGAGAAACACTGTCCACTGCGTGCAATTTCAAAACATGAACAAAAACCAGCTAAATAGGGACTGCTGCCAAGAGATATTTTGATGAGGGGAAATAAAAGAGGTAGCACGAATGATCTGTCCTACAGTGCCATCAGAACAGATATTCAACGTCTCAGGCCAAACCTATGTCACCGATCAACCCCACAGTACACGGGGCACATACCAAACAGGCAGTACAGAAATACACCACTCAATTAACACGTGTACACGCTGCATTACATGTTCGTTTCTTGCATCCAGGGAAAAAAAATGCCAGAAAAAAAACACAAGACATTGTGAAGAGAAAGAGGAAAAGTAACAGAAAGAGAAGCCTTGTACCATATGGTTCCATTATGGGCATGATTATTCTGTGAGGTTTTGAAAAACACCTGAAGGACAATGCAGTCCTAAGTCAAGCACAGCTTCATGGGGTGAAAGTCCTGCTTGTATAACCTGATTTCCTTTTATGACAAGGTAACCCACGTAGCTGATCAAAGGATGCCAGTTGATGTATTTTTTTTTTTGGATTTCAGCAAAGCTTTTGATGCTGTCTCTTATAGTATCCTTCTGGACAAAATGTCCAGCCCGCAGCTGGATAAACACATCATGCGGTAGGTGAGCAATTGTCTCAAGGACACAGGATGACAGCGAATGGGGTAATATCAGACTGGCAACCTCTCACTAGCGGGGTTCCACAGGGCTCCATCTTGGGCCCTGTGCTCTTCAACATCTTCATAAATGACTTGGACACAGGACTCGAAGGGATACTGAGCAAGTTTGCAGATGACACAAAACTGGGAAGAGCTGTTGACTCTGAGGACTGAGCAATCACCAACACTAGAGGGGAAAGGGCTGGATTCTGCACCTGGGATGGGGAAACCCTAAATGTGTGTACAGGCTGGGAAACAAGATGTGGAAAGCAGTGCCACAGAAATGGACCTGGGGGTCCTGGTTGATGGCAACTTGAACATGAGTCAGCAGTGCCCTGGCAGCCAGGAGGGCCAACCGTGTCCTGGGGGGCATCAGGCAAAGCATGGCCAGCTGGTTGAGGGAGGGGATTGTCCCACTCTGCTCGGTGCTGCCTCACTTTGAATATTGTGTGCAGTTTTGGGTGCCTTAACATAAGAAGGATATAAAGCTATTTGAAGGCATCCAAAGGAGGGAGATGAAGACAGTGAAGGACCTTGAGTGGAAGCTGTATGAGGAACAGATGATGTGACTTCGTCTGTTCAGCCTGGAGAAGAGGAAACTCAGGGGAGACCTCACTGCAGTCTACAACTTCCTCGTGAGGGGGAAAAGGAGAGGCAGGCACTGATCTCTGTGGTGACTAGTGACAAGGACTCAAGAGAATGGCTTGAAGTTGTGTTAGGAGAGGTTTAGGTTGGATATTAGAAAAAGGTTCTTTACCCAGAGGGTGGTTGGGCACTGGAACAGGCTCCCCAGGGAAGTGGTCACAGCACAAAGTCTGACAGAGTTCAAGAAGCATTTGGAAAACGCTCTCAGGCGCATGGTCTGATTCTTGGGGTGTCCTGTGCAGGGCCAGGAGTTTGGACTTTGATGACCTTATGGGCCCCTTCCAAATCAGAATATTCTGTCATTCTGTGATTCATATTTCTGCTGAAAATTATAGCTTTACACAGCATCACCACATGTTACTATCCTACTGATTTTTAAATACTGCCAGTGTCCCTGAATTACGAGTTGTTAATTTGTTATAGTCATCATGTTTGCTTTTTGCCTGTCCCAGTTACCTGACATGAAAATGAAGGCAGAGGAAGTAGCTTTAGCACAAAGCAAGCATGACTGATACTTATGCTTTCCTCTAGGTGCAACATGGGATACTCTCTTCTTGAGCAAAAATGAAAAAAAAAGAAAAAAGTATCAGGAGAGCTATAAAGACACATTCACAGGGAAAAAAAAAAACCAAAACACCTTAAACCTGATTTTTATTTTAAACACCTCACTAGTCACACTATCTAGCCAACAGGTGGCTTCATAGCCGATGTTTGTAAAACAGGTATCTTGACCAGCAAGCGGTAAACTGGTCACCTTTCCACTTACATTATGTTTATCTAACAGACAAGCAAAACCATATGTAATTGCCCTTTATTCCCATTAATAACATTCACCTGGCATTAAAGATATAAAGAAAAATAACTCCAAAAATTATCTCAGGGTAATATGATTATTTTCAAAATAACCAAACAAGAAAAAAAAAAAAAAAAACAAAAACAAACCTTGTACAGATACCCCAAAACCCTAGTAATCAAATTCTTCAAGTAATAATCCAAATTTAGTCATCTAAAATATTCCACTAGCAATGAAAAAAATATTGTTAAAATCTAAAAGACAAATATATTTGACAGACACTTGTCTAACAAGTACACAAGCTGAAATGAAAGCAGCTAAACAAGTTTTTGAAATAGAGACTGGTTTGAAAATTCACTATGTAGAAAAAGAGGATTCCATTTTTCTGCCATATCAAGCACAATCATCACTGCAACTGGAGAACCTGTGATTGAAGGAAGATTCATTTTCCTATTTTTCAGCTTCCCTAGAAGGCCTGAACAAATAGCAGTACACTGCAGTCTTACACTTCCTTGTACCTACCATTCTGCCTTGGATCTCACGACTGACCCTGCCTGCACCTGTGGCTTCAAAGTAACCTCCTCTGGCATAGTTTCTGACTGCGGCTGAATGACTCTTTAAACTTGTACGATCAGCTAGGATCTCTGATGTTTTTGCAGCTATCACCCCTACCTCTTTCACCATGCCATTTTCAATAAGAATAAAAGCTCTCTTTCATTAGAAGATAACACTCTTAATTTAAGCTAAGATGCAGCAATCCTTTATAATGCAGTTAACCCTCTACACAAATGGAAGGATTAAATGAACCCATTTATGGTCTGAAAGTCAAGAGCATAGTGTCTTGATTAAAGTAAAATAAAATTGGAAAGATATCTCCCACAACATCTGTACAGAGTTCACCCATGGTGAGAAATCTCCAAGCATGCTGAGGAGGAAGCAGTTAATAAAGGGCAGTCCTTAGAATCACAGAGAAGAAGGGACTGACCTCTGTTTTGGGACTTTCTTCACTAAATTATCAAAGAGAAATACAATGTATTTGCTACACGGATGCCACAAAGATCCCTCCATTCTCCTCCAGACCATACAAAAAAGGTTTAATATCAATACTTCATAATACTTGGCTTATGTCAAGGCCTTTGGTTGCCATACAATTCAAAGATTTCCAAGTTTCAAACCTGCAGACTTCTAGCTCTATGGCTTTGCTTTTTTATGTACATTAAATTTCATACCTTTAATTTCTAACAGTGGGAAATTCTGACAGAATACAAAGACCAACAAGCAATATTATTCAGGTGGGCATTGTAAAAGAAAAGTAACTTTGTGAAATTCTCATAGATTTCATTCATTCATTTCATTCATTTTTTTTTTTACTAAAGACAGTAACATTTTTCCAAAGTGATAATCAATTGTACTACAAAAGCACACATAAATACATATAATTTGAAAATATGTGCACCCATTCGGTATAATTCATACAGAAATGATTCACACAGAAATAGACATTGACTGAAATATGGAAGTTCTGGGAAGAAAAGGTATTGGCTACATTTAAATAGTAATTACATTTAGTCAATCAAGGTCATTCTTATCCCTGAAATAACAAAAACTAGAAGAAATAATGTAATATAGTGTCTCATAGAAAAAAGTACAGGCTACTAGTCAAGAAAGCAAGTTCCCTGGTCACTTCTCAAAAGTTCAGAGTTAAAGTCACATCCAGAGACTATTGTTTGTTTCAGCATTACTTCCTATAGAAACAAAGCTCAACCATCCAAAGGTTCCGTCTGTATGGTCTGTATGCCATGCAGCCTCTTTACATTTTAACAAATAAGAAGACAGGTAGTGTCCCAACAAAGGAAGCAGACATGGCAAAAATTCCTATATTCTTATACATAAAAAATCCAAGGACATTTCTAAATTCAGGAAAAGCTTTCTCTGGAACTCAAAAGTATTTCGAAAACAAAGGAAGAAAGTGGCATGAAACCACTTCTGAGAGAGACACTTTTTACAAAACTGTTTCATTGTAACATAAAAATGTTTACCCCCAATCTTCAAGATACCACCCACGTCATTAGAACCAAAAGTGGTTTATTACTGTGATTTTTCTTAATTTCTATTTAACAGTTAAGAGAGAAAGGCTTAGAAAATACTTTTTATATCACTACAGTAAAAAAAAATACTAGCGAAAAATATAAAACCTAAAAAACATTTTCTATGTATCATGTTAATTAAAATTGGAGAGTCTTTATTCCTTAGGTGATCAGCAAGCTCTACAAACAATTTTACTTCCCAGAAAATTTAAAACATTATCACTAAAATAATCATACAACTTCTCTCAGTACGTAAAATCTCTTGTGTTTCCCCTCTTGAATAGCATACTGAGAAAAATAATTTTATAACCTTTATCTGAACTATTTATATAGCAAACATAGTAGACAATTTCATTAAGTTTCAAAGACTAAGAACACAGAAGTTGAGAAAAGCCCGAAGAGTTGCCTGAGCAATTCTCTTTCTTGTCTCACATATGGGACAAAAATGTTTACATGAATTCTACTCTCCAACATCCTTTAAAATGTATGGTCCTACCACTTACTTACAGTATACCAATCAAACTCGAAATTCCAGACAGAATTATTAGCTTAATTAAGGAAATTTTTGCTGTCTCTATGTTGGACACTTAAATGTTAGTGCACAGGCACTCAATACTCTATTCAACACTCCATGAGTCAGAACACATAGAGCTTAATTTCCACTTTTTTAGATGCATTAATAAGTTGAATAATATGCACCATCAGGTGAAATTAAGGTCATTTAATTCTGAAACCTAAATTCTGAATTTTCATAAAGTGGAGTGATGGGCAGGGGGGTGACCTGTTGGGGTTTTGGGTAAATAACTACATACTTAATTCTGAAATCTCCCCCATCTCTCTGTGATGCCAACGCAACAAGCACAACTCCAGTAGCTGACTGCAGCAACAAACTGCCACACGCTGCAAGAGTTAAAGCTTTCAGTCCCTTGCAGGGGTTTGCTGACAATGGAGAAGTAAGTCAAACACAAGACCTTGGGTTTCATCATTCTGTTGAGACATACCCAACCCTTCAGTATACCTTCTTATCACTGTCCTCTATTGAGTCATGATTCAGCTTCCTGAATTTCTTTAAAACTTCACAATTCAGCAGATATTTTACAAAGTCCTTTCAGCTCAAATGTTTTGTTTATCAAAGCAATTAAATGAATGAATAATCCATGTTACAATACAAAGATGTATCAGGTAGCAGGACGAGGAGCACAAGACCCACAGTGGTATATATCTAAAGAAGTTAAAATTATGCAGAAAAAAATAAAAGCAAAACACCAAAGTTATGGAGGAAGGTAAAAAAAAATAATCTCCTTCTCCCCATCTAAAGAAACCCCCCAAAACAAACAAAAAAACAAAACATAGAGACAAACACCCTTCAAGGTTACTTCTAAACCAATACGTAAACTTTGACCTGCAAAGTAAATTCAGACTAACAAATAGGCCAAGGCCCAGAGTTTAAGCTCTGTATAACACAAACTCTGAGTTGGCTAAACTGGTGTCTCTAGGAAGGCACAAAGCATTCTCACAACTCCTATCACATTTTCCTTGCAATAGAACAGATCTGAGGTTGATGGCCTGCTTTCTAAAAATACAACTGAAAGCAAAGTACATTCTGACAAACTGCAAAGGTCAGAATTACAACTATCTTACCTACAACAGAGATAAAAGATCTGACTTTTGTCCAAGTTAAGATCATTTTTTTAGTACCTAAGCATAAGCAATCCCTCTAAAAATCAACAGGAGCTACAAGAAGAGTCAGATTCCTTAAAACTCACAGACATGAGGACCTTAAACTTTTTTCCATCAAAACCCTTCTCCCTTCCCATACCAGGAGCAGCTTAACCCAGGAAGTACCAGAATTTCAGAGGGATTTTTTTTTTTTTTAATTAACAGCTTCTCAGTAGCCCTTAGCCTTATTTTTTGCATATAAAAGCAGAAGTACTTAGTGTTAAAAGAACAGTATCAGTGGCTACCTCGTGGTTAACACCTTTACCTGCCTCCTCAGGCATGTTCTAAAACTGTCCATCACCACCTCACAGAAAGATGCCACACAAAATTCATTGGCAACCACTTCTTTTTATGGACATCATGAGAAGTGGAAGAATGATCATAGTATCCCTCCAGATACAGGGAGCTTGCACCAATGGAAATCAAGCTACAAATTCTCATTACTTGGACAGCGGTCCGAGACACTCTGAAAGGCAGATTCTCATTCTTAAGACACACTACTGTGCAGCAACAGTTTCAGATGCAGGATGAATTGGGCAAGAAAGTCAGTCTCAGGTTTTCCCTTGACAAGACAGTTGCTTCCTCCACTGGGATGAGAAAAACATACCATCTCTATCTAGCCCATCCTTTTTCAGCTCTGCTATAGAGCAGCTTTAAAAGAAGGACTAGAAAACTTCTCACAGAGCAGCCAAAAGGCTGGTGTTCAAGGTAGCCCCCATACAGAAAGGAGAGGAAAATTACCTTGGCTATCCTTACATTCTGAATGAGGGCTCTACCTAACAAGCTGTTACATCCTATATTTTACATCACTGGGAAATGCAGCTTGTACTGCTTGCAGTCTGTGAAACCTGTACATGCAAATGACAAGGGAATTTTTAGCTACACACTCTTACATTTAATTTTGTATTTCATTGCAGCTACATTTTGTCCATCACATGGATACAAGGCCCAATGTCCACCTATTACATGGTTCCAAATAAATAACAGTGACAACCATTACTTCACTCAAACACACTTGGGAATCCATTTTAAAGGCAAAAGAGCATTTAATACAACAAGTGTAAGGAACTCAGCCTTACGTAGTTGTATCTCATTTCTATTCTGGAACATCTATGCTATTTAACAAGATACAATTCAACTGAGGTTGTCAAACAGTATCAGCTACAGAAGATCTGTCTTTCAGGGTCAGGAAAAGACATCCAATCAGTGAAACAGAAAGTAAGGTTTATTTTGCAGACATGCCAGTACAACACAACAAACCAGAGAGCAGGAGGGGAGGGGCGGGAAATGAACGTCCCTCTCCTTGTTTAAGGATTGGGTGATCTTAAGTTAGGTGGGTGGCCAAGGGGAAATCTTCTTCCTCATTGAGTACCTCTGTAATTAAGCAGTCTCCCCTGGAACATGCTCCAGCAGCAGAACCTGGATCAGTCAAGCAGAAGTCCCACCTCCTGTGTGTCCACTGACCCTCACATGTTCAGCCTGGCTGCCCCTCCAAGGTCTTAAGACCCACTGCAAAGAGTAATTCAAGTTCTGCATTTTGGAAAGTGAGAATGTAAAATACAGCTTATTTAAAAAATGTTCCTTCCCATTTTCACCGGTGGGAGGCCTAATAAGAACAGAGTAAATTAATTATCTTCTTTATGGTTTAGAGTCTATCCATATATGGGAAAGAGGACAAAGCTGTGCTCAAAGTACTGTCAAATACACAGGGTATTTGACACCTGTATAGAGAATATTATCTCCTAATCTCACAGAATTACTTTAACATTTTGTTTCCCCTAAAACAGAACGTGAAATATTAAACAGATTTCTGAATTCACAGTTCTTTTAAGTCCAAGGACTGCTTTTAAGAAGGCACATACAATAACACTGCACAACTCGGACACTGACCAGAGTGGGAACAGAATTTTGACTGCACTGGCAAAGCTGCTTAGCCATCTTTTTCATGAAGTCCTGACTTGTCAGAATAAAAACCTTTTTACAGGACTATACCAGTTCTGACAAAGCTCACTCTACATGCAAATTTTCTCATTTTGGGTCAAAATGAGAGAGACTCTTAATTATTCATGATTAAGATCGGGAAGTTCTTTTTTTTCCTCCTACACCTACGCTCTAATCACCTGCAGACAGAAAAGGCTCACTACCCCAACCAGCAAATCTGAGGGAGAATATTTTAATTAAAGTTTTTAGACAGATACTGTTTTGTCCTGATGCGCACCGGAAGATGTTTGGGTCCAAGGTTCTTTGGTGGCAGTTGTTTTTTTAAAATAATGTTCCACATTTTCCACTTAGCCCAAAAAATCTGATTTTGCTAATATTCAGTCCTAACACAACAAAGATTAATTGTAAGCAGACATTTAACTCAATGGGACTGCTCATTGTACGTTATGTTTAGCTTGCACATAAAAATTGGGCCTTACACTGAGCAACTTTGGTGTATAAATTCTCATACTCAGGATCAAAGATAAAATTTTCACTGTCTCTATGAAGTAATGTGCTCTATGAAATTTACACAAACTCAGAGCCCTTAAGATCACTATCTCCAGAGCAAGGTCAAATTTCTGCAGAGCCAGGAGTATAGAAGCCCGGCTGCAAAAGCTAGCTAAGCTTCAAAGTTCAAGCATGAAAAAAAAGAGTCATGTACACGAACACTGACTTTTTTTCTCCTGTTCTCTCTGAAATAAATTTAAACACAAACTATAAATAAAATGGGAAAAAAAGTATTAGCCCAATTCAATAAAAAAAGGGAACAGAGAGAATAGATGCATACTTTTCAATTCTGATACATCGAAATTCTGTTCCTTTTTTTCTCTGTCAAACAGCATTTAAAACACTGCAGATTCCAAAAGCACTATTTTTTGTAATACACAGGACATCTGAGTCAGTACTGATGCAACTTCCCTTCACTGTCTTCTTCTGATCATCACTGGATTAGACTGCAGTTAAGGCTGGTGCCATTGGTGAGCACAGATTCTCTTTGATCCCTGCAGTAAGGGACTGCAGAGTATTTACATTTATTTGTAAGTATTTTCCCAAGTAACCATATTTTTTGTACAAAATCATGCCAAAGGCCTATGGCTAATACTTTATTACTTTACTTACCACTAACCAGCAGCTCTCTTCCTTTCAAAAGCCAAAAAGAGGAGAAAAGTCAGTGTTTCAGAGTGCACTGGATCAGCACTGCTTTTGCCTCTGCTTTCCACTGAAGAGAGAACACGGAGGGAAAGGAACATAAAAAGCCATCAGGCACTTACCCTACATAGACTCAGATTTAAGCTCTTGCACACAACTAGTGACTCCTACCTCTGAAAACACAAACCAACTATTCTGGAGTCAGTCTCCTCAGGCTGACCAAAATTCTAGCTTGGAAATCTTCCCCAGCACAGGTTTCACCCAAACCAGTATTCCGGCACAAACAGCTTCTGTTCAGTGAATACAGAGAGAATCCCTCACTCGCCCAGTTCCCACCAGCTCCTGAAAGAACATCAATATGAAAAGCTGCCTACCCTGTTTTTGGAGTACAGCTTCCATATGTCTCATTCTCAAAGGCCTACTTTCTGTAATCAAAAACCTTTACCCCGATGCCATTCATCCCTGTTTCTCTATTTTATGAAAACTCTTAATCTGATACCTGATTACCAATCCAAAGGAATTCCAGGGGTATTAAAACCCATTACGGATGCCAAAAACATAGTCAACATTACAGCTTGTAACTGCCCAGTCCTGTAACACTTACTAAGGCAAAGCCAGGGAGACAGGATTCCCTACATCAGAAGGAACAAAGAGAGAAAGCAAGCTTTACCACTGTATTGGCCACATCTTGGGACCAAACATACTTCAGAAACATTTGGAATAGCCTACTATTATGTTCTCAACATATTTGAGGAATGCAGACTGCTTTGGAAAAGGAAAAACAATCACCTACTCACGACTCCTACAAAACTACTGTTTTAGCACATTTACCAGAGAACGTCAAGACTAATTAAGAATAAAACTACTGAAGAAAAACAAGAGAACTCACACTGCAAAACCAAGCCTGACTGGAACCTCATTTCCAACAATTTTGTCATCTAGAGTAGAACTCAGTGTACCATTTTAAGCAATACGAAATATCCTTGAGGAAAAATACCAAAGTTATTAAGACTGCAATCTCAAATGCTAAAATTAATCAATCAATTTATCTGCCAGCTGCATTCACCACATTAACTCAAGACCATGAAAACATTATACAACTCCTCTTACAGTTCAGTATCATATATATGATACAAAGACAGTTGTTGATTATACATTGCACTGAGAAACAAGGAAAAATACCACATATCTGTACGATTTACTTAACAATATGCATAGGTTCATTTTTATTGTTTACATTTTTAACTGCTAAACACTTAACGAACTCTGTAAAAAATCATTAACATCCATTATTTATACCTCCACTGCCAGAGAAAATGGTTCTCATCCAAAACTATTTTACAGCAGTTTACAGTATGATTATTTGGTGTTGATAACAAAAACCCACACACTTTACAAACCTGAGAATTTCTTAAACTGCCAACCTATTGCACTTGGCAGATTACAAAAAGAATGTTTCACAGAAGACAGAGCATGAGAGGCTTTCTATATGTCCTATATATACACAAAAAGAAGCAATGTTAGGGGAGCAGCATCTGGACAGAAATGCCAATATACAGCATCCTTAGGCTGTCATTACCTACAAGCAAGAAGATTTTTTTTTTTAATTCCTTCAATAAAGTCAGAGGTAGAACAAGTCAGTCAATGTCTCCACATCCATGCTAAACAAATAAAGACTTACATTTAACTTGCATAGTTTTTTTGGTGATGTAGCAACCAAGGAAAAATTTTTTAGGTAACATGTGGCTTACAGCCTTGTCAAAAATGAAGCCAACTGAGTTCCTCAAAGAGTTATGTGAACAGCTAAGGGCACAGAAAAGGACCAATAATTTCCAAAGTATTTTATCTTAATATTTTCCAGAAGAAAATTTCATGAGAGGTAATAGTTTAATTAATCTTCTAAAAAATAAAAATATGTAAAGGTAGGTTCTTAAACCCACATTACAGACTAATGAATAGCAGTCAGATTTGCTAAGCCATATACCTCAGAGCTTTCCGAAATTGTCTGGAGTTGCAGATGCTTATTGTTTGCATGCCTGTACATGACAAAAGCAGGAGTCAGGAGACCATGAAAACTGGCAAAAGAAAATATTAGGAGCAACTTTTGTTTTAGTGAGCTTAAGGAACTAGAGAATTAAATTTCTTATGCTTTGATCTGGAAGTTTTAATTCTCACAATAAGTAGATTAAGCCCAATTCTGCTCCAAGTGGCCTTTTCAAATTCAGTCTGTGGAGACTCCAGCAAAGTTTGTGTATCCTTCTTCATATACTTGATGTATCAGTCAACACTTTATATACATACAGTCAGGTTTCCATTTTCATTCAGGGCAATAATTCAAAGCCAGCTTGTTTTGGTTTTAATCACCAGGATAGGCTGAAGTAGGTGACAGGTTTTTATTTCAATAGCTTAAGATCATTAAGCTACTGTGGGGAAAAAACTACTGTAACAAAAACCCCAAAGCTGTGAGTTTTTAAATGTTTATTTCAAAAGTACTGTAACTATTTTTAACACAGAAATTTATTCAACTTGCATGGTACAGTGTTTTAATTCAGAAATCAATTATTTCTAGAGGAAAAAGCAAAAATAATAATAAAAGAAGGAACCTATTGTATGTCATTAATCTTTATATACTGCTGTATCAAGAACATATTTGAGTAGTAGGAAGCTGCTTTTTAAACCTGGACAATAAATATCCCATTACAAGCACAATCTTCTTCTTTTCTAAAAAAACATACTGCTGTATGTAACTTGTCATCTGAAATTGTCAACAAAAAATTTCAAAACTATTTTCTTTAAAGGATACTTCCTTGTCTACTACTACAAATTGATTGGGAGGCACCGGGACCAAGGCTGTAAGAACTTGGGACCTTTAGATCAAGTATAACTGCTGCTTTCTGAAGATTGGTATTTATTTCCAGAAAACTAAGTGTACACTAAAATGGAATGAAATCAGATTTTGGAATAAACATAAGGATAAGGAACATTACAGATATAATTATTTCTCTTCTGAAAAATAAAAAACACAAAAAAGAGGAAACTCTAAGTTTTGTATTTCTTTTCAGTTTACTAGTTTACAGTACAAAATATACAGTTAAGTCTCATAACAAATCTCCATTCTGTTTTTCACTCCAAATCCTATCCAATTTATACTCAATATATTTTAGCATTTGCATTCCTAAATTAGATTAAATTCACTTTTATACTACTTGTATCTTATTTTCCTCCTTGGATCACCACAACTGCTCAAGCTATCCCCCCTAAATTGTTGCTAACATACATTAAAGCCCTGTCGACAAAACACTGAGACACAAACCAGCCAAGAACAGTCTCCTTTCTATCTACTTTATGTTATCACATTGTGGTATCCAAACACTACCAAAATAGTGCTCTGTAGGCCCAGGAGGGCAGTAAAGCCAGGGCAAATAAGGCACTTGAGTAAGGGATTACCCGGGACTGTGGCCTCAGTTTTGCCAACAATAGCGTAGCATATGTCGTGAGCTCAGGGCAAGGCTACCAAATGAAGTCTTTCAAACGTGTATGTTCAAATTTCTCTATGGCTATAGAAAATTTCATAAGAGAAGAAATAATTAACTTGCTTCATAAGAAGTACTTTTATTTAAGAGTTCACTGTCTCACTCCACCACTTCATTATGAGTTGTTACCTACTTGTAGAACCACACAGACTAGTTACCACCATTTCTTCAAGGTACCACCATCTCTCCAAGACTAACTGAAGGTTACCAACCAACTACACAAGCTGGAATCAAAGAAGTAAATACATATCTTTTACACATATCAGTATGTCCATTTCTCATGAAGTTTAGAATTACCCATCACGTCTCCTGAATCCATGCAAACGCTGATGCTGCATACACTCAGTGCCATGAAGTGATGCTCACAAAACCTCTGGGAAAAACACAATGCTTCCCCCTTTCTACTCCATAGCCCTGCAGCTTAGCAAACGCAGGTATCTCCATATAACACGACACTGTTATAATTCATACTTTTAAGTATTAAGGCTTAATTTCATTAAATTTTAACTTAAAAAAAAAATCTATTTAAATCTCAAAACTCAGGATATAGGGGATATATGCCTGATATAGCATACAACAGATGAACCTGTTTTAAGCAAAAGCTCCGTTCCAAACACAGTGCAATGCCACAAATCCAAGGAATACCAAAAAAAGAAGTGAAGACTCCATTCAAGTTAGTGTTTAACACTACATAAAAACAAGCATTTTGAAAAAGCTGAAATTTGCCTTTCATAAGTTACACATAGAACTGTGAGTTATGACTACCACCTTACTGCAGAAGACTCCAAAAATACTTACACATTCTCCAGTGGTTTAAAGTCTTCCAGCCAAGCTAAGTGACACTAAGTAATTTATTTCATAACTACACCAAAGCTTCCGTATTTTCTACAATCCAAAGATGTGGTTGTTAGCATAAAACAAAACTAGTGCTATTTTTTCACCCAGAGTAGAAATGCCTTATTCCTTGAGCGCTTGTGCAGCAGCTCTCTAAAGACAGGAGGCCTGCAGCAGGCATTTTTTAACTAGAGGTATATTAAGAGGCTGGACATGGTGTAAACATTCCTGGCAGGTAGAAAAGAGGGGCTGGGATCTAACAGTGAAAGGGCACAAAAATTTAATAAGTGGAAGAGAAACTTTCCCTGACTGGAGTATATTCTGTGACCAGCTTCTTTAACTCAGTAACCTACTCCACAAAAAAATCATGTTCCAAACTAAGATGATTTCGAAAACACAGGAAAACAAAAGAAAAAAGAAGACAGGACATAGGCATAATACCTCATATCACAGAAGCATCAACCTCTGCATCTCTCAAAAACCTTGTTGTTTTGTAAAGGCTTTTTTCTTAAGCAAACGGGTTGGCACGGGCCAGGACCAGTTGTTTACTGAAAGAAGAGGATCATTAGGGAAAGAGAGTGTAAGAAGCAGCTTGAAGAACAACGAAAGCGAGTAAAGTTTGGAAATTTGGCGCTGCTTTCTGTTTAAGCCAAGTTTTTAAGTGCTGCCTGTCACAGAAAGGCGCCTTTCTCTCGCTCGCCCCTCCGGGAGCCCTTGGCGCACCCTCACCTCGCAACAACCCTACACCCGAGGCTGCTCCCCGCCGCACCAGCCCCGGCAGCCCAAATCGCCACCTCCGCACACCCGCCCCGCCGGAGACGGGGACCCCCCCAAAGCCTCAGACGGAAGGCGGGTGCCAAGGCGGGCTGAGGGGAAATCAGCCCTATTCCACCGCCCCCGATAATGGCACCGCCAGGCGCGGGGTGCGTTCGGGCAGCGGCCCAGGGGAGGCGCGGGGGAGCCAGGGGGGCCCCGCCAGGACTGGTGCGGTGAGAGCCCGGCCGGGCCCCGTCCTGTCCTGGCGGGAGCCGGGCAGCGCCTCGCCGGCCCGGGCCCGCTTCCCGCCCGCCCTGCAGGCCGCGCCACGGCCCCGGTGCCTCCGCGGGGCCTGGGACCGCCGCGGGCTCGGGGAGCCGAGCAAACAAAGGGAGAGGAGGCCGGGGCCGAGGCTCGGGAGGAGGGCGGCGGGCAAGCCGCGAACCGCGCCAGCCCCATCCTCCGGCTCCCCGTGCGGCGCACCAGCCCCCCGCGGCCGCCAGGGCAGGGCGGGGGAGCCGGGGCCCGTTGCCCCGGGGACGCTCACCCAGCGGAGGCCGCGCTGTCCCGCTCCCGGCGCGGGCCTCTCCCCGGGCACCTCGGCCCGGCCTGCGCCGGCACCCGGGCTCGGCGGCGAGCAGCCTCCGGGGGCGGCGGAGCGACACTCACCGACGAGGAGGAGAAGGAGGAGCTGGCTCTGCTGTTGCTTTCGCGGGGCCCGGCCCGGCTTCGGCTCTGGCTCCCTCCCTCGCCGTGCCGCCGCCTCCCTGTTCCTGGCGCCGCCGCCGCTTCCTCCGCCTCCTCTGCCCCCACCCCTCCGTCCTCCGAGGGGCGCAGGGGGGCGGCGAGCCCGCGATGGCCGCCGCCTGCTGCAGGCTGGGCTACGGCTGCGGCGCCCGCGCACGGCCCGGCGGGGGCAGCAGGGCCGGGGGCATCCCCGCTCCGTCCCCCCGGCCGCCCCCGCCGCCCGCCGGACACCGCCGGCCCTCCGCCGCCCGCCTGGCCCGCACCGCCCGGGCCCCTTCCTTTCGCCGACCCTGGGCGCCTCGCCCTGGGCTCGTTCCCGCTCGGCGGCCGCGGCAGACCCGCGGGGGGCGGCCGGGAGCCGCGCTGGGAGGGAGGGAGGGAGGGAGGCGGTCGGGCTTTGTTAGTCCCGGCCCTTTCCTCGCTCCCCCTCCCGCTCCAGCGTGTGACCGCTGCGCCCTGGGCTACAGCAGCTCGTCAATAAAGTTCATAGGGAACTACCGCCCCTTTTCGTTCTGGCGAGGGCCAGCCCCTCGCTGGTAGCGCTCGGCCGGAGGGGTCCCCTCCGCCGCCCCCCGCCCCAGCGGGGTCGTCGAGCCTGGCTTGCCGCTGCCCCGCCGGTGGCTGCGCTGGGCAGGGAGGGAAGGAGGGAGATTGTCTCACCGTGCGCTCTCCTCCACCTTCCCTTACACCTCCTCGGCGTGGAAGCGACGCGCCAGAACAGGCATTACTTTTGTGCTTAACTTTGCTTCACGGATATCTCCGCGGGAAAAGTGACACTAAACTTCAGGCTCACCAGCTGTGCAGCAGCAACTTCAGCCAAGCAGGCTGCCTTGCTTGCTTGTTCTCCAGGCCCGTTTTTTAAAAATAAAATGCTACGTCGAGAGCAACAAAACAGTTCCTAGTATAGGACGTGTGAGACTGACGGAAGCAACTATCAGAGGGCGAAGAATTAAAATCTGTGGACAGCATGGCTTTTAAAAGTTGTCACAAGTCGAATTTCCTGACTGATGTTGAGATAGTAAAATACTACCTTTCTTTCCTGCTTGTGGTATATAACTCCTGCAAATCAGTATCTGAGTTGCAAAGATATGCATAATTTACTTACCTATGTAGTCACATGAGAGTCAGTGAGGTTATTTGTATGACTCGTTATGAAACTACTGATTTCAAGGTTAAAAAGAATCAGTTGAAACTCAAGATTGTGAGAATATTCATGCAACTTCTGCTTGAATTCTTCTACCGAGATCAAAGGTATTTGTGCGTTGAGGTCAGTGAATTGTTTAATTACCAAGGTTATTTGAGGTCAGAGTGTGTCCTGATTTCATTTACATTTTTGTATCACAGGCATTTATGAAGACTTAAAGGCTTTTCTTTAGTCTCAGCCAAGGCTCATATTCTTCATCTGATCAACGGCACTTTCTGACCGGCCAGGACCATTTCAGGAGATGATGACTCTAATCAGAATTGCAAAAAGAAATTAATTTTTTTTTCAAATATAAAGTTTGGCTTTATCATTTATATGTAGAACGATTTATGGTTTTGTTAAGTGTTTTTTATTAGAACTGTTTGTTTTACAATTATGATTACATGTTATCAGTGGTGTATAACAAACAAAGCTAAGAATAGCTTCAAGTGGATCATTTTTAAAACATTATGGATTTTAACTTTTGTTTGTAAAGCCAATACTGTCAGTATGAAAAATACCAGTGACTTTCTAGGTTGGCAGTGGTGTTCAAAGAAAGGAACAAAATTAAATAAATAACAAAAGACTAGCTTTTTTTTTTCTTTTGACAACAGAGTGGGTTCCTTCTTTCCTAATGAACTGTTGTGAGTTTAGCAAACTAATCAAAAAGAGGAACAGGAGAGAGCCACGTAAGCAAAAATGGCCCTGACTGGGAAAGTTTTGGTTTAATTTTTCCGCAGTTCAGTCATTTCCTCAAACAAGGAGCTTTTCTTTATGTGTATGTTCTTACCTTCTTCTCAGGCCTCCTTCTCCTTTGGATACATGTATTTGAAGTAATTATTCTCAGCATCCAGCCAGTATTCTTGCCTGACACGTATATGTAGTAGTAACTTAAGCAGTGTCTTCAGCAGCAGTTGCAGGACAATATCAGTATGTGAAGAAGCCATCTGGGCTAAAAATGTTTTTCCACCCTCAGCTAGCTTTTACCACAGGCAACTTCTGCAGTAGTCTATATTGCATGTGAGACAAATTTTCAAAACAGTCTTAGAAATCTTATTCTACAACCTCCCAGACTGTTAAAAGAAATTAGGTTTTCCAGCCCATGTGTTGACTAAAGGTTTCCATGTGTCTGAAACTGCCCCTTGTCAGTCTTATCAACCAAACAACTTAGCTTTTTGCAGAAATGGGACTGATAGACAACCTTACAGGAAGGTTGAAGGAAAGTAATGCAAAACACTTGGTAGCTTTTTCCCCCAGTTTGTCTTCCATACCTTAACTTTCTCACGAGGGGTATTGTTAAATATGGCTTAAATTAGCATCACTAGTCCAAATAGTGACCTTGCTCATTTTGTCTCCATCTCCTTCCCTCCTCCTGCCCATACGCACCTTTCATTTTTTTTCATAGTGGCTCCAGTCCTCATTGGAGTCCTCTAGATAGCAAAAGGTAGCTCAGGTAACGAAATCTCTTGACGTTCATTCACCTAACAATAAATCACCACGTAAATTAGAATAGATGCCTTATTTCTCACTCCTGTCACTTAGAAAGTGTAATCTCTTTCTGTAAGAGCTCACAGGAACAGCATTTTCAGATTGTTAGTTGTAAGCAGTTTATGAGAAACCAGGATCTTTCAAGGCAGACATGCAAACTGAATAAACAAAACCAAACAATACTTTCCAGCTGGATTAGTAGATGATGTAGTTCAACCTGTTATAAGGTGAGTATCGCAGCCTACACAAATAAAAGAGGCAGTTTGTGTATTTGGAGAGGAAAGGGAAGAAGGATGCAGGGTTGCACTCTTCTCTATAGGTTAGGAGTATGCTGTTTGCTTGTCTCAGTCTTAACATATAGCTTCATGTTTGGGATAGACTTTTTCCCATCAAAATGTGGCAGCGAACAGCCATACCCAACTAAGACCAACAATTTATCACCAAGTCTGAACTCACAGAAGTGTGCTACTGGTGTTGCATCTTGGATTGCAGATGAAGAGAATGGCAGTTTAAGCAGAACCACTCAGATGAATTTGTTCTTGGCTTAAAAACACATATTGAACTAACTTGGGCTGTTCATACATTCAGACAACTTGTTTTAATTCTCTCTGTATGTATCACCTATCAGACTTGCTTTACAATTGCTAGCTTTTGTTTAAAATTATTAGAACTAAAAATTTGGTTTTAGTAATAAAAATTTTAAATCTTTTATATCTGATGACCTTATATGT
This sequence comes from Myiotriccus ornatus, assembly GCA_036023395.1. Lineage (NCBI taxonomy): Eukaryota > Metazoa > Chordata > Aves > Passeriformes > Tyrannidae > Myiotriccus > Myiotriccus ornatus. The sequence goes on from JAYRBT010000082.1 coordinate 95,455,913, forward strand.
GGGAGCTTCTAAAATCAGGAGCTCCACACTCAGTTCTAGTTACTTTGAGGCCTATATGTTGATGAGTTCTCTATTTTGATATGCTTATGTCTTTTTTTCTCATTTGTTATACTCAGAAGCATGATTACAAATTATTTCACAACTTTTAAGACCAAAATGTGTATATAGAAATCTGCAGTTCAGAGGAACAGGTCAGAAACCTAAAGTATGAGTATCCATAGACAACAAAGCCAATGTCATGTTTACCATATCTATTTTTATCTTATTGCTATCTACCTGCCTGGCATAGGTTACCATCATCTTCAAACAACTACTCTGGCCTTGGCTCTTGGGCATGAATTGCAGCAGGAAGTTAATGCCTTTGTCTTCTTATTGCTCTTTGCAGGTGTGTAACTGTATGTGAGTCTTCTTATTGCTCTTTGCAGGTGTGTAACTGTATGTGATTGCATTTTAATTGCATTGCAAATGCCTTCTTTCAAGTTCTGTTAAGTATATTTCAGAAAGGGAATTTGTCGTAATTTTATTAAAATTTTCAAATTATTGTAATGCTTTACTGGAACCTGATCGTTTAGATGGTAAATGTT
>JAYRBT010000082.1:95461752-95515020 GCA_036023395.1 Myiotriccus ornatus
TCTTTGCTGTAAATAAAACATACTCTTGTTTTTATAAATATGTTGATAGGCAGCATGGAAAACATTAATCATTGTGAAGCTGAAGGATACTTAGTAAAAGTGAAATGCATGAATTGAGAAATTGAGAAATGTTGATTTAAATAGTATTCAATAGCTACAAAAAAATCTATGCAATCTTGCTATGATCACACCAGAAAAGCCTTTTTACCAAATAGGTAAAAGAAGAAAATCTCTATTTGTATCATTTGGAAAAAAAAAAGAAAAAGGACAGGAACCAAAGTTATTAAAAACCATATTATTCAAAACTAGTTTAAGAAGTTATAGAACATGTTGAAAATATAGAATACTTTTTTCATAATGATACTCAGTTTTCATAAAAATAAGAAAACAAATACTGGTAATATGTAAGTGTATACTTTAGTGAGAGCAATTTTTATATGTAGGTAATTAAAGACAGATGTTTCTGTGTCAATCTGCATATAACTTTTTAGAAGCAAAAATTCAAAACAACACCTTTATTCTATGTAAATCCTTAGCAAAATTGCTGTATGCTTCAGGACAACTGTGGCTTCCTCACTCTTGCTTAAATGCTTACTAGAATGGCAATAGTATGTACACTGCTGAATGGTAAACCTTTCCTGTAGCAATGTAAAGACAAAATAAATGGGACTTCATTTTAAAATTTTCCTGCTTCAGATTCAGAGGAAATCAAACTACTTTTTTTATTAGTAAAAGCATCAAAATTAGTTACATGGAACATCAAAAGCCAATTAACATAAACAGACGTGACTATTTTTTTGGTGTTAGCTCTTGCAAAAATGTTCTATTTAACTAATGCTCTAAAATTTTTGATAATTTTTTTACTATTATTGATCATTACATCAAATTATTGCTGGGTATTGTTCATTCTTGGTTGAACTGGTATCAATAAATACTGATTGTTGTACAGTTCAGCTTCTTTGTCCTTAGCATTCAGGTTCAGCACTGTAAGTGAAAAACTGTCCTTATATATATAGTTTTGATGAGATTTAATCTACTCAATATCCCATAGTTTCTATTTGGTGTATTAAATCTTAATCAAGGACTTTTTTCATAGTAAGATCAGTAGCAATCTATTACATTAACAATATTTCACTTAGCAGGCAAACTTGAGACTCACAAAAAGTTCACTTAATTCAATGAGACCTATGTTTCATAAACTTCAGATGCTTGGCAATACATCATTCTCTTTTTTAAGTCTTCATTATACGAACCTAGGCTACTCATTTCTTGTACTTTTTTCCAGACTTTCTGAACACTAAGAGAAGCTCTGTGGCTAATAACACTTAATATGTATGAGAGGCAAGAAGAGGAAACTTTTTGGACTACAGTTAGTGATGAAGGCAGCATTTTAGAATTATCTGTTTAAGTAAAACCAAACATTTATTTTTTTTTTTTTAGTGTTTGACAAAGATGGTATTATAACAGTGCCGGTATGGTCTCTGAGATGTGGAGTCTGCAGCTCCTTCTTGAGCTTGCACCTGTCAGGCTGAGAGGAGGGCACCCTTCAGGAGGTGTGGTTAATTTAACTTCCTACCCAATCCACAGTCTGTTTAATGCAAATCCAACACACATGAACAGGGTCGTGATTTTGAAACTAGTTGCAGCAGCTGTGTGTGGTTGGATGTGTTGTAAACATTTCAACCAGTCAAATCTGCAAACCTTTCTTCGTTCTCCACTCCCAGCAGTGTGTCCCTGATGTTTCCCTTGAGCTGAACCTAGAGATTGTGCTGCTGCAGGGAAGAATCAACTCAATCCCTTATTCATACTCAGGGTCTGTAAGGGAAGGAGCTGGGTTAGTTTTCTGACAGTTCAGCAAGCTGATCCAATTCATAATGATGTGTATTTGCTAGATCCCATGCAAGGTTGGGAGGGAAAGGGAAAGAGCAGAATCACCCATGTATCAGCAGCTCACAGTAACACCAGATGAATATAAGCTAAAACCACACCCATAGTGCATGAAATCCCTTACTGAAACAGCAACGTGAACAGGTAAGACAGCCAGAGGGAAGAGTGGAAGGCATTGTGCTTTGACCGAAGTTCAGCAGGACTTCAGCAGCAGACACCTTTTCAGAGTATTTTTTCATCTGTCTGCTGTTCTGGTTCTTGAATTTATCTTCCATACCAGGTAAGAGCTCTAAAACATCCACAGGAAAAGTTCTATAAAGATTCTAGAAGGAACCTCACTCATAAACATCGAAATAACTACTCTTGACTAGTCACTTCATGCCAGAGGAAGACTCTTCTGGGAATGCTCAGTGATTTCAGATTTTCCAGTCTGCTTGTGAAGGTATGCTAAGTGGTTGATCTTTGATGAAAATGGATTCATTTCAGTGCAAATACACTAATTGATATTACCAGTTGCTAGCCAATCATTTACTAATTATTCAGTGGTGCAATAGAAAGTGAATGTATGCCTTGCCATAAAAACTTTCAGATTACTGGCACAGAAGTCACTATGGTGACTTTATTTCTCTATAGCAATTTTTACTGCTTTACCTATCACTACCCTGTAAGTCACTAGATTCTTTCATACCATATTGTGACTATTTATATGCAGGTGGTTCTCACCAGCTCTCTAAGGACCCACTTCATATCAAAGTTTAACTTGTATATGGTAATTCACTGTTAGGTTTCTTAGCAAGACTGCCCTAAGCAAATAGGCGATGAATCTAAAAAGGGTCATTTTTCTCTAATAATGAAATTTAATAGAGCGTTACTTACACTTTAACATTCATCTGATAATCAAAACATATTTAATTCTTGTTACTTTTAGATATCATTAATTCATAGGGGAAACTTAGATTTTTTTTCCAGTCTGCGACTCTCTTATGCAGATTCAAAAGACAAAAGCTGCATTGTCTGCTTCTAAGGAAAAACTGCTGGAGGCACTTCTTTTGTTTTTCTAATGAACACCATATGAAAACAGGAATAGAACAACTATTTACTTACATGCAGTGGTCTACTAAGATGTCATACATGGTCTACTTCCCTCACCGTGACACTGAAAACATTACACTGGTCAGTCCATGTACAAGACTTTTCTTTCATCCTCCCCCCCCCTTTTTTTTTTTTTTGCAATGCAGTATTTCCTTCATTATTTTGATTTGAATTTTTAATGATGGTTCTCTGTGTATGGGTGAATGATACTGTTATGTATAGTTTACCAGACTTAAACACATCAAAGAGCAATAATATTTAAGAGTTTTCAATGTTACAAAGTCAGTCTTGCTCATTTCCTTATTTCAAAGTTCAGATTTACTCTTCAGTAACACTGCAACTTTTATTGTTCCTGGTGCTAGAAGTTCTCATTTGTCTGGTTAAGGATGATTTGGAGAGCATGTCGGAAGAGGGATGGATGTCTTTATAGACTTTCCTGTATTAAACATCTATGGTTGAATGTGGTTTTGATGATCGGATATAATGATTTACAGACTTGCTTTCCAGCCTAGCATTTTTCTCTGTATTGGTTCCATACCAGGCAGAGTATATATCTTCCTGAGTCTACTGGCATAACGGCACTATCCATGTTGTGAAATTGTCAGACCTTGGCCTTCACCATTCTGTTGCAAAATAAAGAGAAATAGTAGCTTTATGCGAGGCTACTAGTGAAAGGTTTTTTTAACCCTTCACCTATGTATGCAGGTGCATACAATTAGCTGAACAGCATTTCTTTGCAAACAGAATATAAGTACAGACATGTATATATGTATTTCCACATATATTCATTTTTCTGTAGAGGTTATTTTCTTCTTTTTGCGTCACTGAATTTCTTATAGAAGAAAACCTGATCTACTTGTTTTAGTAAGTGTAACTTTGTTTTATAATGAAAAGTAACTTCTAGAAAACTTTCAGCAAGTCAAATAGATCCCCATATTAAACCTTATTAGAGAAATAAGAATACTTAGTCCAGGAGAGACAGGGTGAGCAAAAGTAAAGTATAGAAAATTACTTGAAATTTTCCAGTTTCTCTGAAAGTTTCATAACAGCTAACCACCATCAGCTCAACATTATCAAGCTTTCTACTAAAGAATTCAGTGAAGAATGACCTGTAGAAAACGTGCATCAAAAGCCAGTGAAGTAAGGCAATGATTTATTTACGCGCATTCCAGTATAGAAAGTACACCTTTCAAAGGTAAGTGAGGTGTTCTGAAAAAAATACTGCCCCTGCTTGAAAAAAACCTATGCTTTTTATTGAATGCAATATATTAAAGTGAAATAGGTAACAAATATATCTGAAAGTGACTGCACAAATATTCTGTTCAAAGAAATCATTGGTAGGATCTGATGTGATCAAAGGCTTTTTTCTTGTGAAAATGAAAAGCTTGATAATTAAAAGCACAGTTTGTACAGGATAAATAGGTACAGGTTTTTTTCACTTTACTATAAATTGAGTCAAATACTTATTTTCTGTTACATAAAAATATTGAGATCCACCTAACACTATGAAATAAGAAATAGCACATTGATGGAAGAGCATTGGCAGGAAAAACATTACATGAAGAGATATTTTAAGTCTTGCTTCTCCCTAGTTACACCTATTCTGTCTAAGACTGTAACTAATGGTGTGACATCTGGCAACCATATTACCTCAGGCTATGACCTTGTCGGTTCTTGTAAAACTGTGGGGAAAGTTTCACAGTGTAGGGATCAGGTTTGCATTTTTTTTAACTGTCTAGAGGCACAGAATCAAATATAGATACAAGATATTAAGCTCTTTCATTTCTAAATAGCTAAATCTGCTTCCTTCACAGCATATTCTTTCAAGAGTTGCAGTTAGGTCTTCTGCGGACAAAGAAATTAAGTGGTTGGCAGCTACAGGAGGGAGCAGTTCCTAAAGCTTACAGGAAGTCTACTTTATATTCCAAATTTATTAGTACCATCCATCTTGAAGAAATGTATAGCAAAAGAAAGGTGATTCTGCAAAATTGTGAAGTATTACTGCCAAATTTTGTAGTCAGGAACCTTTTTGCAAAGTTTGTACATTTTCACTATCTGTTTGAAAAGGATGCTGATTTCATTACAAAGGTGTTAATATTAAGAATTAAGTGCATTGTTCCCTGACTACATTTAAAATCATACTTGTAGTTCAATCATAAATATTCACTCTTCCACCTACTGTCAAGCTAGTAATAAAGAGAGGATAAACCAACATCCTCAGTCTGCTTTTTGGCAGAAATCACTTTCTGTTAGATGACACTGTTAGAGAGTGAGTTGCTTTGTTAAGTCTCTGGGAAGTCTGTCACAGTATTTTCTCATTGCACGACAGTGGTCACCACAGAGCAGAGTTTTTCATTTCAGAGATGGTCATACTGCGTTAAGCACTGTGAGAAGTGGCATCTGGAGAAAGTACATCTGTGTAAAAAGGAAAGTCAGGAGGAACATTAGTGCAAGGGAGTCAGGGATGTGTGCTGCAAGGCACGTGGGTGAACATTTCAGCGGTATGACTAAAACCTGAGGACCACAGCCATTGCTGGTGTCAGCTCTGCAGTTCTTACCCAAGTAATGAGTGCACAGTAAGGGACTCTTCATTTTGGGCATGAACACCCTTGGATTTGGATAGTACTAGCAACTAGATCTTGAGGCATCCACGAGCATGTCCAACCTCAGGTAAAGACAAGGGGAAGGATGTGTAGATGCTTAACACCTGAAATTCAGATGCAGGGAAAGCCAGGATCACCACTCAGACTCACTCTTGTTTGAAGGTACTCGTAAAAATGTTGCCTTGGATGAGCTGCAAAAGAGCAACAGAAAAGAGCATGAGATGGCCTTTGCCTTTAGCCAGCTTGTTTTCCATTCTGCATGTACAAAATAACTCCTATCCCTCACCTGCCTCTCACCACAGTAGTGCAACTTAATTAGAATGGCAGCAAATTCATCCCACATGTCACACCCCTCACCATTATGCAAGTACTTGAGTATCTGCTAGGAACCTTGGTCAAGAGAAACAGTGCCTGTGGTCCAGGTACCATTTCCTTCATTAAACACTTATTTAATGTCAGTATCAAATAGTCTGCCATTAGTAAAAATTTGCCCAATCATGTTTAGAACATTAGACTGAGGTAAATTTCCCTGTTGTTTTCTTCCATAAATTTAAAGCAAACTTAAAGGCTTCTTGGAAAAAACCAGTTTTCATATAGAGGGACTTTAATGCTGGACAGACTTGACAAGTTTTCCCTCTCTGTGTTTGTCTGAGTTATATTCCCTGTGGAAAATAGAATAAGGAAAGGAATATCCATATGCCCTAGCACATAATAGGAAAAGCTAAGTGAAAGACCATGGGAAGATCTCTGTACTAGTAATGTGCAAAACAAAGTCCAGCACTATCCATATGAAGCAGAGACATCTGAATTTATTATATTAAATCAAAAACCTAATCTATGTAATAATACAGATATTAAGCAAACAGTGCTCTCACTTATACAGAAAAAATAGAGACTAAATCAAACACGTTAAAATTTAAGTATGCAATTTTACAAGCTTTGATATTCAAACTTCATTTTTTTTATAACCAGGGATTCCTACATAACAGTCAGAAAATCTGCAAAATTTTTAGGTGCCTGCAACTGTAATAATATTCTAAGAAAAATATAAAAAAACCCCAGCTATTTGAAGATACATTCAATGAAATGCATGAAAATGAATCAACCTTTTTCTTCCATCACCAAATCAAGAACTATAGCTTGTGTACTTTTTCAAATTCACAAATATTAGAAAACCTAAATATTTTTAAATTTGTCCTGTAAGTGACTATCAGTCAATTCTGATGTTAATTAGCTTAAAGTTAGCTTTGTAAAACTTGAAATTTTTTTCTGTTCCTCAGTATTTTGATACAGTTTGATAATTATAGTTATGTCACTGACTGTATTGTTCTCTGATGTTGAAATTTGCAATTCCATAAACTGCAAGTAGTTGGCTATGCTTTGAGTTTTAGGATTCTAGTTAATACCAATTCAAACTAAAAAAATATTTTATCAAAGCTTGTCTGTAGAAACTGGATAATCCTGTGCAGCTGTACTGTAAATGCATTTGTTACTTCTTTTAAAGGGCAATCTTACCTTTACTTCAATGATTAAATTATACCACTAAAATACACTAACCTAGTGAAACAATGCTTAATAATATTCCTTGAAGAAAACAAACAATAGATTAATACATTATAATTTTAATTTTCTAATTTTATCTTGGATAAATGACGTTTTGCATTCTTGACTACTTTAGATTCTGAAAACATAACTGGAATTTCCTACAACAATTTGTTTTTGTTTTTGTTTTTTTTTTTAATCTTGGCTGAGACAGCGCTTCGAAGTTGGAGCAGATCTTGGTTGCAGTTTGCACCAATGTAACTAAGTTTTGAGAAAATGGCTTACAGAACAAACAAAGAAATAAAGAATCAAGTGTTCTCCGCGTAACAGCGGTTTAACAATAGTTTCACTTTATGTGTAGAGCTTTTGTTTCTGGATCTGGGAACAGCATATGGGCAATTCCTCTCACCCTCGGAGGTCAGATTCCATTATATCTGACCTCCACGTTACAAATTAGCAAACAAAGCCAGTTGTGAGCCTTCACTGCTTGTTATTGTTATTCATGCAAATCTGCTGCAATGTACCATTTAGAACAGTCCTTGTGGTAACCAAACTACACGACAATATATGCAAATGACCAGTGGACTGAGATACAAAGAAAGAAACAAGAAGTTAGCATCGATTTTCCCAGCTGTCCACATCTGCTGTCATTAATAGCAAGAATATCTAAAATAAATGAGCCAGTCCTTTGTTGGAGGAACGAGGGTCTTGCACACAAGAAACAATGAAGAGAAGCCCGTAGAGAAAAAGAAAGAAAAGGTGTGAATTCAGTTTATCAGAAGGTTCAGAGCTGTTAAAACCCCAGGAGGAAAAGAAAAGAAAAAAAGAAAATTTACATTGAGAAGCAGGTTTATTTCAATCCGTAAGAGTTCTTAGATGCTTATTCATGTTTGTTTTCTTTTCACAAGGCATATTTAAAGGGCATTAAATACAACTAAAATAACAACATGGATTGATTTTGGTGTAGCATATTATGTAGAGTATTTTTGGTGCAGTTGCTGTCAAATTTCAGGATCCTCAGAAAGGATATGTGCTATCCCATGGAAATGCCAATTTAAGCTGTATTAAACTGGGGAAGGCAGACGACACTAGTCGTTTTGGAGTTGACCTAAAGTAGCAAAATATTTAGGCATGACAGCTATATCAACTTAAATGCAAAATCTCTTGTCGGGGGATTCAGATTACATTAATTCCTCGTTTTGATGGTAACAAAGTGGACTGTGCTAAAGAGTGTACAGAACAATCCTGTAACAGCCAAGAGATGGGATGTTTGATCTTATAAATTCGTTCTGTATATAATTTACATAATTTTTTGTGACTCAGCAGTTGTTAATAAAATAGGTTTGTGTTATATAAAACTTCATGAACTCTGAGCCAAGTATCTTTGTGGCATTTATCCTTAGAATTTGACTTTCAGTTATGGACATTTCCATGTAAAAGAAAAATTAATCTGTTTTATGTTGTTAATCATATTCCAAAGGAATTCCAAAGTTTGATGGCATGCTGATGTATGTATGTGGGACATGCAGCACTTTGGCATAACTGAGTTACATAATCTGTAAGATAATGAATGAAGATAACTGTACTCCTGTTTTTCTGGCTATTCCTGTTCCCAAATTTTCATGTTTTTTCACTAAATATGTATGGGAATTATTACATATATTACATAATATTAAAAATAAGTCTCCACTGAAAGGCATATAAGTTTCCTTACTACCTCTGTTTTTAAGTCACCTTCTCTTTGACTTGAATAGTTCAATTTGAAAATCAATGGAAACTTTTTCCTGTTTCAATTACATAAATGTAGTTCAGTATAGTCATTAGAATTTTCTGTTTAGGACCTTTCCATATGTTTAAGATTTTCAACAGAGATTTTACAAGCCATAAAATCACATGATATGCCATAGAGTATTAATTTCTATTTAAAAAAAAATAGAAAAGAAAGATTAAATACTGGGATGTTAGATTTTTTAAATATATAATATTAAACTGATAATATAACGAAGTGTAAAATGATTACTATGATTGAACATATATTTATCTCATTTTCCTCTTTCTTAGGTTTAATGGCGAACCCTTCCCATGTTTCAAGTCATAGTCCCAGTAATTTCAGTTATGCATGGGGATAAAGTCCTCCACACAATTATGTATCTACCTTAGTGCTTTGGCAAAATACAAATCTATTAGAGTGTTGTACTTTTTGTCTCCACTGAAGGTCTCTATCCCAGCCAAGAGTCAGACTTTCTTTAAAAATTTGATCTTCTCATCTGCATGCAAATAAAGTAGCAATTTAAGCATAGACATTTTCTACCTGATTTAGTTGTAATTAGATAGCTAATAATTCCTGCGAGTATGCCTTATTTTTGCTTTAACTGTCATAATATTCTAGCCAAACTAGAAGTTATCATCATATAACATATGACTGTATAACATAATATGTCTGTCAATCCACAGGACATTTTTGTATCTTTCTACATTTTGCAAGAATTTTTTCCATGTCATTTGCCGGGAATAAGCACTAAAACGCATCCTGAAATACTATGCTGTTCATTGTAGCTGTTGTGATACACTGCTGAGCTCAACTATCTCTAATATCAATACCTTTTATTTCCAAAACTAGTCATATCCGGACACTTGAGAGTGTTTACTTCAGCCTGGCCAGTATCTCTTTTTGAAGTTATGAACAATTTTCTCAAAAAAGGAAGTTCTATTAATATAAAATTACAAGCAAGAAGCCCATGTCTACGTTCTTCTCTGACTCATCTGTTATCAAAAGAATGAACGTCAGCTTTAGAAAACTCTATTTTACAATCATGGCTGAAACTTCAAAACTGTTTAGAATCTTTCAAAGTCAAAAATTTGCAATGTTAACATCTCAGATTAAACAAAGAGTAACAGAGAGAGAAAAAACACTAGCTTTATTTGTGTCATGGAAAGATACAAAGGCAGGATTTATTATACCTGATCAACATCTGCGTTAACATCCTATCTAAACCTGGTAATCTATTTAAAGCTTTGCCCAGTGTGAGATGGTTCATCTAAAGAGGAAGTTTTGCTACTCTCTCAAATACCAAGATAATTGTGTAATGCTGTTGAAAGCCTAGGAGATGCAACTATTTCCTAGATTGACCAAATACTAAGCTGAGCCCCTAGACTTTCTTAAAGCACAGGTCTAGGCCTGAGACTGTAGCCAGGGTGTGGTGACTGGCTCTCTGGCATCGCCTCCTGTACATGCTCCCCATCAAATACACGTCTCAGCTGACAGCTGTGTTCAACTCTTCTCAACCAACCTAAAGCAAAGGGGACTATGAAAATAATTCCTTAAAAAAGTGAGAACTAGCGACAGGAGGTTTAATGAAAAGCCAGACTTCAGGCTGGAGCACGAGCAGAGGGTTGCTACTAAAAAGCACCTGTGACTACATGTGTGCACACTCTCACTCCTGCAAGTTTTACTTAAATACCCTTTGCACTTGAGGACAGGGTCTCTTCTAGAACAGGACATTTTTTTGCTGCTGGATGAGATAGCTTGCTGTGCTAACTATGAAAACTGTCACATCCATAACAAGTAACTTGTGATGAAATATTTAAGTAACAGAATCTTCTTGGATTCCTAGTGGCATTCTTTCAGAGAGCACTCAAGTCTTCATGGATTATGAAGTCAGTGGAATTTCTTTAGTTGTGAATTACTGCTCATTTTCTCAGAAAGAATTGTAAATGTAGCTGTATATTTTATTGTAATATATCATTTTATCTTAGAAGCAGCAGAATAGCTAGGGTTATCTCAGTGCCACCCTATTTAGCTCTGCTTTTTGAAGTTGGTAATTGTCAAACAATTTCAGCATGAATGGTTATCATATAAAGCCTTAGATCTGGATAATACTTTTAAAATTAGTTGTAAAATATTGCTTAAATCATCTCTGACTTGATCTGAATAAAATATAAACCAGAAATGTTTTGGGACTGAGTCATACTGAGGGATATTTTTCTCCCTCTATTCTGACTCCTAGTATTTTGACACCAGCATTTGACAGTTCTATTTTTCTGAAAGGCCAGTAAAATGTTTAAGAGGAAAACTAAATTCCCAAGAGTAAAGAACTGGGTTCTTTTTGAAAAATAACCAACATACACTTTAGGCTGGTGTGCAATTTGCAATGATGTCAATAGGCTTGCATTTTTATGTACTACAGCTTGAAAATCACATCGATAAATACTGAATTTCTTTGAAGAAGGAAAAGCTTGTAGAAACTGATGTTTAAGAAAATGAATAAAAGTGAATATGTATAGAAATTGACAAACAACATGCTACCCAATGATAAATATACAGAGAGTGTTAGAATCAGAGGGGTATAAATAGTCTGTTGTCTGTCAGGAATGAAAATGTAAGTACGTAAAATGGAATGTAGAGAAACAAGATTTATCTTTAGTCAAAAATATATGAACTAAAAAAAAGAGTTAAGAATATTTACAGAAGTCACACATAAGAAATCATTAGAAACAATTGAAACAGGCTAAATAAAAACATAAATGCTAGACAGTACATTCTTTTCTTCAATGCAAATATGAGCTGGAAGATTTTCCAGACTTTCTTTCATTTGTAGTTTCTAGAAGAGATGTGGATGTCACAGCACTGCAACACTGTCCAGTTTCCTTATTTTTAACAGGACTAGGATATCTAGGTCTCTTAGCTTCTTATGAAAGCCCTGAGCCCTAATCCATTTTATGGTGAAAAAGATGTTTTGTAAAAAATCTACAGCCTTTGAGAAGCTAAAGGGTGGTTCTATCCCTTTTTTCTTAGGACAGTTACTATATCAGTGAAGTCATTTACTTCATTAAATTTTCCCTTAATATTCCTCAATGCAGGAAATCAGTTTTCCTTCTGTTGTGCTTCTGCTGCACTTCAGTCTTCAGGGCAAAGAAGAGCAATTGACAGTAAGAAGTACAATGGCACAGGTTGCCCAGAGGTTCTCCTACATCCTTCAACTTTTGTAACATTTCCTTTAAAAACAGAACAACAACAACAAAATTAAAAATCTTTAATTATATCCCTTTTTCATTAGTTGGCATGCACTGTAAACCATGTGTTAGCTAGTTGGTGTCTATAAACACACAGCAGTGAGGCTGCAGCTGGCCTTCAGGCAGAAATATGCTGCTGCTGAAGCAGAGCAGGATCATGTCATTTTGGAGTGTACAGCCTATGAAGCAGTAATTTGGGGCTAGATTGCAGTTTTAAGCTCGTGCTAGCAGTGAGGAAGATGAGCTGTACACTAATAACAGTTCCCAGCAATACTCCCTGTTGTGCTGGGAGTGCACACACGGCAGCTGCTGCTGCCCTTATGGAGAGCTGAGCACACCCTCTCCTACACCAGTCCATCTCTGCTGACATCTGAGTATAAACAGCATCATCACTTGAATGGTGTCACGGCTGCTGCCTACCATTAATCAGGTTTCTGTCATCACTTTTGACAGATCCTGATGAAACATGAAGTTCTGAATAGAGCAAAACAAGGAAACAGAAGAATATGCTATTCTTCATTTCTCTGCATACATTTATGGAGAAATGCTAGACAACAGCTTGTCATTTCACTGAGAGATGTCTACGTAGTGATACAGCTTTCAGACAGCTAAATGGGTGGCTTGGAGCTCAAAGAGAAATCTGGGGAGGCACAATCTAGGACCAAACCTCTCGCTTTGAAGCATCACCAGCTAAATGCTGCTCCATATATAGCAAGGTGACATGAACCCATGGTGATCTTTCCATCAAAGTGTGAGCCAGTAATAGATCCCCGACTTGAGACAATTACAAGATTGAGATCTATGAAGTGATTTGTGATTCATATTGGACAAACGATTATCTAGCCCTAATAACAGAGAATCTACACACTGCTTATTGAAAGGCTCGCATAACTCAAGTGGATTCTTAGTGAAATTAGCTATTTACTAATTGTAGACCTAATTAGCGCAAACTAAGAGATAGTTTCAAGGCATGTTTTTATGACAAATGTCTCTCTTAGAGATAAATATACATCTACATAGATAGATACTGGGATACTCTTTCCTCTGTTCCTGACATTAGCAAAGGGAAAGTATATATAGCTAAGTGGCCCTTTTGCATTGCCCTACATTCAATATATAGAATTTAAATCACTAAGAAGCACAAAACCAACAAAAAAAATCCTCCATGAATCAAAAACAAAACTTCAACCAAACAAAAAAAAGCCTTCAAAAATATCCTTAGGTAAGGAAACACAGATTTCTGTTCTATAAAGTGAAGAGTAGAAACATCATCCAACAAAACGGTGCTAGCTCTCCTAATGGCCACCATTACATTATTCATTTAAAAAACCATGTATTTTTCTTCACTAAATATAGGGGTTTGGAACATTTAACATTTAAATACTATCTGTAAACAGAATGACTTTTCTATGAAAAAATGAAAAGTAAAACTTTATCACTGTTACATCCAAATATGCATATTTTGCGTGAAATTTGCTACTAGTTAAAGATGAATGTGTGAACTAAGATGGTAAAGAATTCAGTACCGAATAAAAATATTTTTAGCCCAGCATGTGTAATGTATCTCGTATCTTTAGGATGCTATTAATAAAGTTTTCCTATATGAAACTAGAAAAAGCATTGCCAGGGTTTGCAAAAATATAAATTTTTGCCATTTATACTTTGAAAACTCAATTAAGAGTGACTCATTGATAATAGCAGAAAGCTTTCCATATTTTTATGCTTATGAATACTTCAGATTATTAACATCCCTTAAAAGTGCCTAAATTTGAAAATAAATCCTCAGATAACGCTTGCCATCAGAAAACTAACTCCTATGGGCAGACCTGGCAAAATTAGAGCTAAAAGAAGGTGGAAATCAGAGACAGGTGAAGAGAGACTTAGTGGAAATCTTTTCCTTGTGTTACTTATACAGATATGTATACACATATAATAATAATAAATTAAAATAAATATATATATATATAGAAGTCCACGGTGCTGGTGAAACATAGGTGTTGGGTTTCTTCTGCTTTTTTAAATAGTGCTGACAACTAAGCTTCAGTGTTTTAACATATGACCTCTTCTTCACTGAGTACAACTGAAGCTTCTGTGTTTTATATTTAACATGTTAACCAAATGAAATTATGATCAAAAATTGTTAAAATGACAGGTTGGCAGCTCTGCTGGGTGTCTCTCTGTCGATGTCTCATTTATTCTCTCAGGCTACACATGCCAGTACAGTAACAGAGTGCATTCAGCTACCTGCAAATGAACCATGCCCTCTCTCCTCTCTGTCATTCATTGCGTACCACCAGTGAAGACCAGAGAGGCTTGATCTTGCTGATAAGCAGCCCTGTGGTTGATTCTGGAGGCAGAATACGGTCCATCCAGATCACTGCTTGGCAGCTATTCCAGCTAGTATGACTTCGCAGTGTGACATAAGCTAAAACTTATTTTTGTCAGTTCACTAAGAAAATGTGACTAGGTGAAGGCATACATATGGTTACATTTTCAAACTGACTTCTGAAAAATGTTTCCAGGATATTTGGAAAAATGCCTGTTTTTAAAGACAGAACTGAAGTTTTGTACAGAAAACAGATTTTCTGCATACATTGTATCTATTACAAGTGCTACAGGTGAATTTGAGTATGATGCTTTTGAAAAAGTGCTTATGGGATCAAAAAAAAAAAAAAAAAGGCAAGGGTTGCCATTCAGTACATGCCAACTGGCAGTCTTCAATTTTTAGCAATTCAGAGGGTGATATGACGCTGAGCAGGAAAAGATGGTAAGGAATACAATGGAATGACAATTATATAAAATAATTTAGATTTATTTAGAGATCAAATTACCAGAAACATACCTTACCTTCAAGATCTTAGGTAATTAAAAATGTACATATTTTTCAAGACTGTTTAATCATCTTAACAAGCTCTGAAAACTTGCCAAAAATTGAGAAATCTCACATTGTTCATGTTACTGTCCAAGAACATTCAGGCAATTACAGATCTTGCAGATGTCATGATGTCAGATTTGTGGGCAATGACAACCCATGTGACTTTCTGCTGCCTTCACAAACAGCAACTGAGAAATGTGCAGTATTAGAGTCTCTAAAAGTTATTGTGCCAATATAAAAGCATGCAGTAACAAATGAAACAGCAATAGTAATATTTAGAGGACAAGGAATGGAACAGCAAGATACCTGGAGTTCAATATTAAGTTTCAAAGCCTAGGGAAGTCACATGAGAAATCAAGAAATTAAATCTATGTTAGGGACAATATTTATAAAAAAATCTAAATCTGGAATGAATTTATATAATACTTTGAAACTGTGTTCCAGATAAAAATACAAATGTTTTTATAATTTTTAGGATCTTGATAACAGAAAATTTTCCCAATATGTTTCTTCCAACTGATCATGAGATAAAGAGCATTTAACTCCATTGTCAAATATTTCAACATACAACTATTGTGTTTCCGACATTTTTCAAAAGCTAGAAAAGTTAAGAATATAAAATATATAATTCCAACTGCATCCAATCAAATCACTGCTGTGTGAGTATATCTTCCTTTTTGGAGACTGTGCCCTATTCAAGCCAGGACACAACTTACACTACAATAGTTGCCTCGGTAATTTCCTTCCTCTTGTCCTTTCTGCCTGATGTGAGTCTACAGTGTTTAGAGGATGCAAGACCCACACATGAACAGTGGGCCACCTCTTATTTGTGTGATGAGAACCATGATTTTGAGGAGCTTGGTAGATTCTTGAAAAGAGAGATTGGAAACAAAAATCTCCTCTCCTCTTTCTTTGGGACTGTTTTCGGTTATTAGTTAATTCTAAGGGAAAAGTAACAGTAGAGAAAAGTATTAAATAGGAGGCACTCAAAATTTATTTATCTTCTGTAATGTAGAGACTCTGAACTAAGTATAGTGGTTAATGAATGACCAGAATTATGAATATGACCATGTGGCTGAGATGCGTAGGGGGAACGACATGAGCTTGAAAAACTAACTTTCTGAGGTAAATATAGAGTATTACATTGCTTGCAGATCCTATTATTACTAATTAACAGTGATAATGTTCAAAATTATATTGAGCACTAATAATGTCACCCAACATTTTTACAAGTCCATAAATTAATGATACAAAATGATTACTCCATCAGTATTTTATGAAGAATTATTTCCTGTTTTGACCTAGACTTTTTAACTTAATTACAGTTACATCAGAATAAAAACAAAAATGATATAATGTTGGCTAAAGTGGGAATATCTTCCAAATCCAAAAACTGATTATTACTTAAATGTTTTTATCGTTTGCAATGATGTACATCATTAGTATTAGTAGAAAAGAGTAACTCCCATGGTAATTTAACAGTTCTCAAGAACATACTGTTTTCTAGAATTGTAGACTGTCTTGCAATATTTAATATTATCTGAGCAATAATCTACAGAAGTTCCCTTTAGAATAAACTGTCTTCATGAAGTGCAGTAAACAATGTGCTAAATTATATAAAAGTGGTAGAGAAATGCCCTGATAAAAACTAAAAAGCTAGATGTTTTAATAACATCAAAGGTCGCATCAGTGGTTTATTAATTTTAAATGGCATAACCATAGAATTTCTTCATAAAAGGGAAAACATATGTGGCAATTATGCACACTGAGCCAAAAATCGTGTGTAATGCACTGTGCCCTCAAGTGAAGAAAACCAGGTATGTATGCTAGGCATTGCCTTGCCAGCTCTTTCTGTGAAGTGGAGGCAGATACAATTAATGGCATCTTAATCCAGCCTTTTAATTTTGGCAAAAAAACCCCAAAACAACTCCAAAACATGCCAATGTTCACTTTAATTTGGCTTGATATTTCTGAGGGAAGAAAATGCCTACTATCTATGAAAAGGTAATTAAAAATCTGTGGGCTTTATCTCTCTCTTGAAGGGTTTGGAATTAAATGCTGAAAGCAGGATCTCTTTGTCAGAGTTGTAAAGGCTGAATTCCTGAAGTTCCCTTTCTGGTTCTGGTGTGTTTCCTTTGATGGGATCTAAATTCAGATATCCCATGAAAGTAAGAAATGTCGTACCAGGGTACACTGATCTAGCTGTCTCCAAACCATGACAAAAGACACTGTGCTGGGGGAGAGCTGCTTTCCCCTGTCTGCCTCCCCCATCCTACCCAGGCATCACAACCACTGCCTTGGCAGGTCAGTGGGCACATCCATGCCTGTGCTTCCTGTGTGTTTGGGGTTTACTGTTATTACCTGCATTGACAACCTCCTGTGTCAACAAATTCATTACCTGTGGTGTAAAAATGTGCTTGTATAAGTTTTAAACAAACATCACACAAGGAAGATTTTCTCACTTAGGTTTCTTAATGTCTTTTGTCTTGCAGTTCATGGTAGGCATTTATATTGATACTGACTGACTCACCAAATACAATAATCTGTATGAAATTAAATTGTCTAGCAGTTATTCAGATGCAACTGTTTTCTATGCACCACTCTATAAGTCAGTTTCATATTTGCATATTCTATTTACCATAGAAGATATATCCAGTTAAATGGAAAATAATAAAGGAAAACAGAGAAATTAGAAAGTCTCACTAGGGTAGAAAATATAAAATAAAATAAATTAATAATATCATAATTGAGCTTCCAAATTTGCATCTGCACTGCTACAAATACAAACATTTGCAACATGTATTTAGATTGGGTATTTTGTACCTGATTTAGAAGCCTAAAATTCAGAAATTTACATTAATGGACCTGTTGAGATCGTGTCACAAACTTTAGGATAATGCAATAAATAAACGCTGTTCCTGGTTGCAGAAAGCACAAAGGAAAGGGTTTTTATACACGAAGCTCCACTGACATTTACAGAAAACCTTTATAAGTCTGCTATCATCCTACTGATTTAGAATACTAATTTCAGGAATTTGCTAGTCAGTGAAAGCAATAAACACACAGCTGCTGCATATGCATATGGTTATCTTTACTATGCATGTGGAGTAGGCCCAGTATGGACTGCATATATATAGGTAACCAACAGGTGGCTTTTTTTTTTACATTTCAGATACTGTTGGACTTTTTTACCAATAGCAGCTAGTGAACAGAGAAACATGAGAAAGCCTGGATGATAGCAAGCAAGGAAGGCCTTCAGGGACAGAAATGATACTTTTAAGTGGACTCTAAAATGAATTGAGAGGTAGATTGAGGAAATGGTTAATACACAGGGATAATTTTCTCAGGTGGTGAAGTCCTTATCTAAACTCTTTTGTCCATTTCTGCCCCCTTCCATTCCCAATGCTCCTGTTCTCTTTGCTTTTTCTCCTTCCTTTTTGCAATCTTCTTTCCTCTGGCAAGTCATAAGGTTCATTTTAACTATATCAGTCAGTGATGTTTGGGTATCACAGTCCCTATTTGGCGTTCCCATCAGAGAGGCACCTGGAATTCATGGGTTTTTTGCATCTGATATGCCCTGATATTTCTTTGTAAAGTCTCTGCTCCTTGACATATGTGAAGAGCTGGACAGCAGGAAATTCACAGAGAACTGCAACAGTTAAGCTCAGAGGTACAGTAAGGATATTATCAATAATGGTATCAAGACCCTGTCAGATAAAGTCTTTGATATGTTGATCTTCAGAGGACTTTAGAAATGTAAAAGGACAGAACTCAGAGCAGTAAGGAAGGAAAAAACCTGTTATGGATAGATATAGCTTTGAAAAAAGAATGCAGACATATAAGACTTCATCCTGCAATGAATGAGTCACAGAAATGATAAATAAAAATAAAACGAAACTGAAAACTCCTTCAAAGTTTCTTAAAGTTCATCTTTCTACACCATTCAACAGAAGGGAAATTTAAAGTTTTAGCACATCCCATATTGAAAGTGTTAAAAGACAGCTTTTGTCAAAAAACCTTCACAAAACTGTGAGAATTACAAAACCGTCTTCATTTGAGCACATGCAAACACTTCGTGAGCTTAGACACACAGTAATATCCACTGCTTGTCCACCTGTCATCAGGTTACTGGGAGAGAACCCATTTGAAAAAGAAAATATATATTAAAAAAAGGTTATTTGCATTATAGAAACCAAACTTGTGAGGAGTCAGGAGTAGGCAGCTCTTTAAAGTTCATCTTATGTAGAGTGCAGTAAGAAAGCAATAAGGGACAATGTAAATGAGATTGAGTGACTAATTTCCTCAGTGGTGGAACTCCTACACATTTTAACTGCAGATCAGTTAGAATATACATTGTAGAAGAGACATCCATGTTAAATAATGCCAGCGGAGAGTAGAAAGTCAAACGGGCTTCAGAAGCAGTTGTGGGAATATACAAGCTAAAGGGAACAAGCAGGTAAGAGGGAAAGTGGAGGCACCAGTGCGAGTCCAAAACAGGAGATGCAGACACAGAGGGTTTCAGTGCTCCCAGTAATGAGAGACTAATCTTCGCCTACTTAGGTAGTCTCACAATGCCAACAATAATTCTTGAACCCATCCACCATTTCCTTCCATTTTTAATGTCCGGTAAACTTTTTGTGTGCGTGTGTGTGGGTTTATTATTTTTATTAAGATACCCACTTTGCCCTTAATATATCACTCCTTTATTTGTAACAACGAAACTTGATTACTGATGATCATCATGAATACCAGTCTTGAGCCATGGTTGCATAAAATGCCCCAGCTGATACAACTAACTAGGCCTTCATTTAAGAAAATCTGGATAAAATGCCCATGCTTATGGTGCAGGAGTATATTGGCAATGGACAGTGCATGTGTCTCCCCTGTGTTAGTAAGAACTCAATGAATTGATTTTGTAGCTACTAACTCTAACACTGAAGACAGCATAAGAAAACATTTGCTTTTCTGATGCAATGTAGACTGACTGTATTTACAGAGGTGAGAAGGACTTGGATCAAACACTCCTGTAGATGAGAATGATGCATCTCTTCCTCCTGAAAAAATGTTTTTATTTTGGGAAATGCCTGCTTCAGCAATTCCTTCTCCTTGCAGGATGAATGAGATAAGGATTCATTTTATTATTATCGTAAGTATCACATGGGATCTCATATAGTTCCCACCAGTCCTGTTTGGGGAAATGTGAGTAGCCCTGTGTGCATCTGGTTAGAGCTCTTCATATTTCATTGCACGAGCATATCATGCACAGCTAAAAGAAATTTTTAGTCAGTTAGTGATACTTCTTCTGTAGTTGCTCTTGAAAAAGCACTGATGGATCCATGTGAGTTCAGCCTCTTGTGGAAAACAAACCCTTGTTGCAGCAATCACAGTACATTTAAAATCAGCTTAATAAAGTCCCTTTGTTTTATTGCTCCACAGATAGAAAGACTGTCTTGGAAAACAACAGACAGTTCTGAGTTGCAATTAATAATTTAGTACAGTCTTGATACAGCACATGGAGGACATTAATGTGAGTTTACTGTGAAAGTAGCACAGTGCTGGAGACCAGGGTAGAAAAAAAAATTAGCCATAAACTGAGAGGGCAGTGACATACATCCTTTTGGAAAGCATTTGCATATACTGTACTGCACTTTCACATTTTTGTTGGGTGCTGATAAAAACGTAGTTTCTCATGCAATACATGGTATTAATAAAACACCCTATGAGTATTACAAGACCATCATCTTTTGTGCATCTGCAATTACACGCAAAAAATTCAGGAGCACATACACACAACAATGTCCATCACTTGTCCACCTATCATCAATTTTTTTTTTCCAATTATGATGGCAAGCACACACTTTCAAAAATAAGATCAGCCCTCTGGCCAGATGACCAACGATGTGTCACGTGTCTTTACTACATGTTTAAGAAACTCTTCTTTGTGAAATTACTTTGCATTATAAACAAAGCAATGCAATTCTAGAGTCTAGGCTACACAGAAATGAAAACCCAAGCCCCCTAATGATTCATCTCTTAGTTCTCCCCCTTATTCCTTTACTTTACAGAAGTCAGCAAGAGTTATTTCTTGCATTTCTTTCTGTATCTCACCATCAAAGTGATATTAGCAAATACATTAGTAAATTACTATAAACATAAATTGTAGAATCATAGAATGGCTGCAGTTGGAAGGGACCCTAAAGATTATGTAGTTCCTGCGCCCCTGCCATGGGCAAAGACACCTTTCATTAGACCAGGTTGTTCAAAGCCCCATCCGACGCAGCCTTGAACACTGCCAGGGACGAGTGCCAGGACCGCAGCTTCTCTGGGCAACCTCTTCCCGCGTCTCACCATCCTCACAGTACAGAATTTCTTCCTAACATTTAATTTAAACCCGCCCTCTTTCAGTTTGAAGCCATTCCCTCTCGTCCTGTCACTACATGCCCTTGTAAAAGTCTGGCTTCCAAATCGGGGCCATGGGGCACTAAAGGCTGAAGAAACACATATTTCCCTTTTTAAGTTAGTGTCTGGACTCAGAAAAAAAAGTAGTAAATAAATTTAAAAAAAAAAAATAAATCATAAATCCGACGTTTGCAGAAGCTGACGCTGCAAAGAACGACGCCAGGCGGGAGGATGCGAAGAGGCGCGGCCCTGCAGGGGCAGAGGCACAGGCGGGGGGCGCGGTGAGAGCCGCGGGCTGGGCATCGCACCGCACTCCGGCCGCCGCCGAGCCGCCCCCGGCGCCGAGCGCCCCGCTCCGCCCGCCGCCCGCCCCGGGCTCAGCCCCGCCTCAGGCAGCGCTCCGGCCCGCACGGCGCTCCGCGCGAGGGCCCCTGGGAGATGTAGTTTCCCGCGCTCCCGCCGGCGCGCCGCGGGTCGGCGAAAGCTCCCGGCGTGCTTTGCGAGCGGCGAATGGCGGCGGCCGGTCGGAGGCGGCGGCGGGAGGACTACGATTCCCGAGGTGCCCCGCGGCCTCCCGTCGCCGGGCGGGCGGGGCCGGCGCGGCGGTTGAATGCGGGCGGGGAGAGGGCGCGATGGAGCTGTCGTCGCTCGTCAGGAAGCTGGGTAATGGCTCCCCTCTCCTCCCGGGGCTGTCCCGGCCCCTCCGCCCGTGTGCAGGGAGGGCGAGGGGCCCGGCCGTGGTGTGCGGGAGCGCCGTCATCCCTGCCCGGCCTCGGCCGCGCCTCTGGCTCCTGCTCTCCCGCTCGGCTCCCCGCTGCGGGCGTGGGGGGGACGGCGGCGCTGCCCTAGGTGGAAACGCTGCCCTAGGGGGAAACGCTGCCCTAGGGGGAAACGCTGCCCTAGGGGGAAACGCTGCCCTAGGAGGAAACGCTGCCCTAGGTGGAAACGCTGCCCTAGGTGGAAACGCTGCCCTAGGTGGAAACGCTGCCCTAGGTGGAAACGCTGCCCTAGGAGGAAACGCTGCCCTAGGCAAAGCCGGAGGCTGCTCCTTCAGAAACGGTGCCTTTCGATTCAGTGGGCTTGGGTAGTTTTGGGGTTTTTTTTGTCACATTGGCGAGTCCGAGGCAGCTTTCCGTATCCACAGCATATTCTGGTAGAGGTTCAGGCACCAGGTTGTATCAGGAGTGGTGCACTTGGCACCATACTATGTTAGGATAGTTTATATGTCCCACCGCTTTGTAACCATGCAAACATGCTCGATTAGGTTATTGCTGGTGAGCATAATCATATTTGTGTTCCTTGTAAGCATAATACTGACAGCGTAAAAGCTGGCTTTTTTTCCCCCCACAGATCTTTGACAGTATTCTGTTTGTCCACATAAGAAAAAAGTTGCATCAAATAATTTTACGGCTTTTTTAATACCTTTTTTTTTTTCTTTTGGACAGGTCATGAATTGACAGAGATAAGAGAGCGATCTCTGAAGACTATTCTATTTAAATTAGATCACAACTTGATTTCGTATGCTGATCTGGTCCATGAAAAAGCGCTTTTTCGTAACCTTTTGGAATGGTTCAATTTCCCAGTCGTACCAATAAAAGAGGAAGTACTAAATTTTGTGAACAGTTTGATCAAGGTATGGCATACTAACATTAATTTATTTTTAAACTATATAACCTTAGAATGCCAAAGCTAAATAAAGCTGAATATTATTTTACTTTGTAGCTCCATATAATGAGCTTTTTAGAGTGTTTTTGTAAAACAGGAATAATAAAGCCACTATGTGTAGACCAAAATTAAAACAATTTGAGTGACTTGAAAATGGGTCAGAGGGCACCAGATTATAGCTGAAAAAAATTGTTCTTTTATGGATTTCTACTTTAGTTTCTCACTTAGTGTTTCTTTTTTTCCTTGGAGCATTATTTGCAGCTAGGCATTTGCAGTGTTCCTGGAAAATGAAGATTTGAACATTGATGCAAGTTATTTTAAGAAAATTGAGAAAATGTTACAGAAATTTCAGATATCGCAGATTTTTATATTCTGTTGTTTTAATCACTACGCAGCAGCTAGGCAGAGGAAACAAATAAGAACATCCTTGATACTGATGGATGGTTGTCATGGTTTTAACCCCAGCCATACACCGAGCCCCTCACAGCTGCTTGCTCACTCCCCCACCAGTGGGATCTGGGAGAGAATTGGAAGGGTAAAAGATAGAAAAAGTGTGGGTTGAGATAAATACAGTTTAGTATGGAAAGCAAAGCAAAACAAGGGATTCATTCACCACTTCCCATGAGCAGGCAGGTGTTCAGCCATGCCCAGGAAAGCAGGGCTCCATCACCTGTAACAGTGACTTAGGAAGACAAATGCCATCACTTGAAATATCTCTCCCTTCCTTCTTCTTTCCCCCACGTTATAGACTGAGCATGCTGTTGGAACTAGATGATCTTTAAGGTCCCTTCCAACCCTGGCCATTTTATGATTCTATGATATAGAATATCCCTTTGGTCAGTTGGAGTCACCTGTCCCAGCTGTGTCTCCTCCCAGCCTCCCATGTGCTCCCAGACCCTTTGCCAGCATGGCAGTATGAAAAGCAGAAAAGTCTTTGGTTCTTTGTAAGCCCTGCTCAGCAATAACCAAAACATCTCTATATTATCAACCATGTGTGCAGCACAAATCCAAAACACAGCCCCATACCAGCCACTGTAGAGAAAATGAGCTCTATCTCAGCATAATGGTTTAAATGAATAAAGGCAAAATATAAATTAAATATTACAATTTTTTTTCCCTCCCCCTGCTGCTCTCTACCCCCCACTCATCCAAACACCTTGAGACTTTTCAGATTAACTTTGTCAATTATTTGTCCTAATGTAGCATCCACCTGCTGCCCAGAAAATGATTGGAATTGGTGCAGTGGAATTTTTCTCTCAGCTTCGCCCTGATGTGGATCCAAACTTGCAGGCCATAATTGATGGGATTGTGGATGGACTGTTCTTCCTTCCTTCTGAACTTCCTTCTAGTTCTTTATCAGTATGTTATCAAGCTCAGTCTCAGCCTTCAGTAGATCAACCAGGTAAATTACATATTTTGAACTGTAATTTATTTTAAATTAAAATAAAGGGAAAGGCTATGTAAAGCTGGTGTTTTCAGCCATAATAGGCAAATTATTCCTAAGAGATCAGTGAATTGCATGGTAATCAAATTCTGCTAGAGACAGTGTGACCTTAGCTAAACCTCCTGGTGCCATTCCTGTAATGGAATTCTTTGTCCGTTTCTTCAGTGTGTAGTATCTGTTTTCTGTGAGGTACAAAGAGCACGATACAACTTCTAAGAGCAACTTTATGGCAGCAAGTGTAGCGACTCTGAATAAATCTGTGATTTAGTTAGTATGCTTTGCTGCTGTTCACTGTGTAACGGGCTTTAGCTTTGAAAGCAATTCAGATCTTAAAAAAGAAAAAGAAATAAGCAGTGGTTGATCCTAGTGGAATGATTTTTAAAACTACATTAGTTGTATGCACTCTCCCACTTAGTTTTGCGTATTCGTCATAGAAAAATCCATAAACTTTCTTTAAAATGTCATATTTTGTGTGACGTACTTCGCATATATGTGAAGTGCTATTACTTGCTTCTGTTATCTAGCTCATTGTCTGTCTCCTGCAGTGATTTACAGTGCCTCTTAGGTGAAATGGCAACCCATGAGGTACTCCTCTTCCACCTTAAAAATTTTAGCACAAAGTTTGGTGGAGAAAATTACAAATCCTGGAGGTGCTTACTTCATCCTCCTGGTTATTGTGGGAAAGACACTGCTGTTACAGTGCATGCTGTGCGTGCACACCTCTCTTGCTCATACTGTTCAGTCTCAGAGATAAAAGCAATTTTTCTGTGGTTTTTGCAGCCTGTCTAATGCTTGGAGTTCTCGTTTGCTAGAACTGTGTGGCACTATGTGATGCCTGGCGGTTGTGGTTTTTTTTTTCTTTTCTTTTTTACCTCTTTTTCTTCCTGGCCCATATACTTCATGTTTCCACTGTATGGGAAAAAGTATAATAGTCTCCTACATGCACATTCTTGTCTCATCTTTTGGAACTACTCAATTGAAGTTACTTAAGCTGTAAATTGTATGCATGTGTGGATGAAATAATCTTAGTGCTTCCTAACAGGAATGTTGTATTTTTCTTTCTGTTTCTTCTCTAACTTCAGTTACTGGGAAAAAATGTAAACTACTAATCTGGGTATTATTTAGTGTGGTCTTTTGAACCAAATTCTGTGGTCTGGGGAGATTACTTTTAGTGTTACATACCTTGTGTATGTATTTATAAAGTTTGTGTATGAATGACATGTATTTAACAATATACGTATTATATTCAAGGGGGACAGCTTTTTGGGTAACGTGAGAAGCCAGCAGTGTTGGTAGAAAAAGGCTATAAGTAGTTAATTAAAAAAGTCTATTTTATTGCTACGTAGGTAGATTAAAGGAAAACCTTTTGTTTAGCTGCCAGTTCTCCATCAGGCAATACGTTATGTGTAATTATTTTTGCTATTGCTTGAATGATATTGCAGAATATAGTTATGAAAAAATAAACATTGATACACTCTCTTTACTCAATTTTTCTTGTAATCTGAGACTATTTTAACCTATTAAGGAGACTGACTTAAAACTCAAGGGCAAAAGGGAGGTAGTTCAGGATAAACATGAAAATAAGTTGAGTTTTTCTTTTTTGTGTGTATACATTTTTTAAACTTACCTTTTTTTTATTTTAGTTCTGCCTCAAGAGGAATTATTCACTGGATATTTTTGTCAAGGTAGAAGTCATACACCACAGTTAGAAATACCTCCCAAAAGAACAGCTGGTATGTGTAGTTATGAAGGAATATGATAATTATAGCAAGTGCTTAGAGTTGTAATTTAGATTGAATTTCATTAGAAATGTGCATAGCAATACTGGTTATTCTTTTTCCTATTGTTATTCTGTGAAATCGAGTACCACAGAAACTACAATTATAACACTTATAAAAATGACACTCATCTTAATAGATCTTTCTCTTTTCTAGTAAAAAGCTTAGCTTTTTGGAATATGTAAAGTATATTAAAAAGTGCTGCAATTGTAAAGATTATTTAAATTGCTAATGCTTTTCAAAAGATCTGTGTTTCATAGTCAAAAGTGACTGTTTAAGTACCTTTTATTTCAACAAAACTTAGCCTGAAGTACCTTTCTACTTCTTAGAAAGCTGGATTAGATACTTTGGGAATGTTTACCTTGTATCTAAATGAAAACCAGTGTTATACTTTGATTTTTTTTGTCAGTAAGATGATATAAGTGTTTCTCTGACAAGTAGAGACCAATAATACTTTGGCAAGTCTTTACCTGTACCAGTATACTAGTAGCAGTTCACAGAAGTGTGTCAAATTTAACATACAGTATGGTGCTAAGAACTAGACTTTAAAATATGACTTTGCAGTTAGTGTATGTGAATCATCAGTTTACTTCTTTAGTAGTTTATAAGCTGTCTTAAGAATTACACAATAATTATTACAAACTTTAGGTTAAAAATAGCTTCAAAGTTATTTTTGTTAGAAAGTTATTATGTGTCCTAATTTCATAAGAACGATAATTTCTACTGCTTTAAATGCATGATGGCAATTTTCTATTTTTAGAGCTCATGCTGATAAATATTCTCTAGTACCAGATTTGCTAAAACTTTCTTCATTAAGTGTATTTCATTTGGGTTTAAGATTATTTTAGTGGTGTTTTGGTGTTGCTGAATACTCTCATTAAAAGCACTTGAGTTTTTGGAAGTCTATATTTAGTAAAATGTAGTTCTTTTTCAGATTCAATATATATATTTCATTATATATATATTTCAGTATAGTTCATAAGTTTCTTTGTCTTGAATATATACAGTATAACACCTCTATAAAATATATTACAAAATATCTGCTCTGTTTTTTTACAGTGAAATGCTTGAAATTTTCCACATTTCCTTGGCTAACTCTGACTTCAACAGATAGACATGTACTGTCATCAAATGAAAGGTGCAGTAATAGAAACACTACAATTTTATTGTAGTTTTTATTTTTCTGGAATAGTGGTTTACGATTTCTGTCCTGCATTATAAGGCTGTTCCTGTAAATAACCTAATGAGCTAATTTTTGATAAATGATTTTGAAAACTGTGCTGAAGTTGAGCAGTGTCACTCTCCATTCTTAGTGTTTAAATCAGAGTATGTTTGGTCTTTTTTTTCATGATACTTCACTCTCTTCTAAATTTCTCAAGTAGATAAAAGATTTCATTCAGTTAATATTAGAACAAGGTGGAATAAAGTCATTATTTACTTTACCCCCATGACCACTTGGTAGGAAAATCCATACTTTCAGTAGTCCCTTGGCTAGGTTTAGGCCAATAAGTTTAGGTACAGGATCTTACCCAGGCACCAAGTCATTCTGATTGTCTTTCTGCAGTGATTTTATTTTTTTTTTTAACTTTCATTTAGAAAAACAGTGTTTGATGTGGCCCAACGAAAAATTCTGTAGCTGGGATTCCTTTTGAGTTGACACTGAACTGTGATAGATTTCTATTATAGGGTTTTTGCTTGTTGTTTCCTATTTGAAAGATCTCTGAAGCTGTAAAACCTCTTTAATATTTAACTTCCTTTATGCCTGAGTATAGAAAAAGAACAGAGATTTGTAAAACTGGATGTATTTTTTTACAGTGATTTCAGAAACAGTGGTTTCTGAAACAATTAAAGTGGAAAAAAGTGAAGTAGAATATCCTAAAGGTTCTTATTATTTACTAATATACATCTCAGAGAATAGCTAATAAATTTCTTCCTTTATGGAACTTCCCACATAGGTAATTCAAGTGCTTTTAAGTCATACATGAACCTAAGTAATGAAAGAAACTTTCTTACTGGTATGAGTTAGATTGCTTGCTGTATAACACTGAGATAATTACCAGCTTCAGAGGGACTATCCAGTATTTGTTAGTTTCAAATTCAATATCGGTAATGTTATTTCTCTTTTTGGAACCTAATTTTAAATGTGACTTGATAATAGCTGGAGTTGAGTTTATTCTTTAGAATATATAAGATGAGCATGGCTTTAGAAATAATTCAACTTTAAAAGTGGTGTGACAATAGAAGTACAGAGGTTTTTTTTCTTTAGATTCTTCAGTGTTGTGATTTTAACTTTCTTGTAAATACTTGTTCAAGGTAGTAATTACTGGTTGGTTCTTTTTAAATTTAATACGTATTTAAATATGAACTTTTAGCTCTTTAAGAAGTAACAACCAAAGTTTAATTTGGAGTACATGTGAGCTTCTTCAGGATGTGATTATGCAAGATTTTCCTGCTGAGATCTTCCTTCAAAGGCCAAAGATTGTACAGGCAAGAATTCACATAAAGTTTTATGCTTTTGTTGTGCTGTGGTACAAGTTGTGCCAAGGAAGAATTGTTGTAAATTATATGATTTGTTTCTAAACAAAATAGTTAAACAGAAGTTCCTTTCTGTTAACTCTAGGTGCATAGGAAAGGAAACATTGGCTACCTATTGTGTTTAGAGAATTTTTTAGTTGTAATAATACATATTGCTAATCAGTAATGAAGTGTGTTTTGAAGTAATACTTGGTTTCTTCTGGATAAGTTAAATTTGTGGTGGTGGTGTATGCACACCCTCTAATGGGCTTCCATAATGAAAGTAGTGACTTCATTGGAAGTACAGTGTGGAACTCTGCTTTTTCCTTAGATGTGTTAGTCTTGCATTCAGTAAGAAAACAGTAGTTAAGCCTATTTATTGTTTGCTATGATATTGAAAAACCCTTGGAAACTTTTGTGGACTATATTTAGCGCAAGACTTTTGCTGGCATAGTTGTTCATGAAAGTGATTAATGTTCAGCTGTTGGTGTTGATGGTTTTGCCTTTGCAGAGCCTTTTGTCCCTGCTAAACCTGGCTTTTGTAGGAGATGGAAGACATCGATTAGCTTTGCAGGCTGTGTCCTGCTTGCAACAGTTGTGCGTCTTCTTGAGAAGCAGGCTTAACTTTCATAGAGATCCAAGTTTTTCTTCCACAGAGCAAGGTAGGTATTTTTAAGTACTTGAGATACTGTTATTTTTAATACAGTTAAGATTGCCTAAAATGATTTTTGAAAAGAAACCCCTGAAACCTACAGCAAATGTAATCTTGTGAAACTGTTTTACTGAATAAATGGTGTTCAGTACTACTAATGTTAATACAAAAAAAATTGAGTACGTGCATTGTTTTAAAGTACTTACTCATTTTAACAGTTTGCTGTGATTATCCATTCATCAACTTTTTTCGGTATCCAATTGTTTGTATGTCAGCAGGAAAGGGATTTTTAACTAAAACTAGATCAAATCTGTAAAATAAAAGTAGGCAGAGATTCAGAAAAGTTTTCAAGCTGTTAGTTCTTAACAATGTAGTTACTGATTTCATGAGCTACATTAACTTTTTTTTTAATGCTGGTGGCTAAAAATAGTTTAATCGCTGTTTTGAGTTTTGCAGTCATTAGGGCTACTTCACAATGGTCTTAATGCTTAAATGTTATAGCTTTAATGGTGTAAATTAGCTGTAATGGTCTTGTTTCCATTTTGTCGTCTGAATTGAATCAACTCTTTCTGTAAATTGGTAGATTGGTTTTCTTCATAAGATTGCCACTATATTTGGTGTCTTAATAAATTATATTGGCTGTTAATTCAGTTATAACATCAACAAGTCCAATAGCCTTAGGCAGACATTATTGTTTCTATTTTTAAAACTCAAGATTTATGATTCAACTGGAGTCTTCAGTGTTTTTGCTTTGGAATTGCGTTTCCAAACTCTGCTACTTGCCAGTGACAGGTTGTCCTAGCTCACCAGTATTTAGTTGGTGTTTTCCATATCCTACCTGTCTTACTTTTACCATTCACTCGATAGTATCTTTCAGAATAATGGATTCCAGTAATGGAAAATATATGCTTTGTGTTACATAAAGGCACAGTTTCCCAGAATTCATCTATATCTTACTGTCAAGAGCCAAGAGGTCCTCCTCGTTCTCACAATCCATCACCTGGAAGTAGTAGCCCTCGGCCATCTGTAATTGGACGGACAGTTCAGCGTCCTAGAGGAGATGGTCAAGATTGGGATGCAGTATCTTCCAGGTGAATAAAACAGGAAATAACTTAAACTTCAATTAAGAAATTATTAATATAGGATTATATGATCAGCTCCTTGTCAGTGTGTGAAATGGTGCAAGAGTTTTGGTAACTGTGAAAATTCAAACAACGTTTTATGAATTAAACTGTTCTTTAAAACAAAATCTTTTAAAAACAAAATCTCTTCGTATCAATTGTTACTGCTTGTGCATGTATTTGTAATACACAGACAAGCATTTATTCAGGTATTGCTATAAAGTGAGGGATTTTTCTTTTTTTTCAGCAGATGACCTTTTAAGTTAAGTAGAATGGCCATCCCATAGATAACAGTATATCCTATTGTCAAAAATGCTATGATGTAGACAGCTTTCCATTAAAATCTTTAATCTTTACTTTTAAATCTGACAACAAAATTCAGTTCTGTAACATCTAAAAGTTTTACTCCAATATGAAATTACAAATTGTCTGTATACCCTCAAAATTAAGAGATTTGTGTGTGGTTTTATCTTTATTTATCTTGACACAACAGACTTAAAGCTGCTGTTCGAGAACCAATGTGTTTTAGTATGTGAAAGTTTAAAGGTCTTTGTAAATCCTTACTGTGTGCTTGTTGGTAATTCTTTTGAGTCTCTGTGGTGAAGGGGCTTAGTGACTGAGTAACTCCTAGGCATGCAAATAGACTGTGATGATAATATCTCATGTAGTAAATTGTAAATGCATCTTGAGAGTCATTATATTAGAAGTTTATTTTGCTCGTCTAATATATTAGTATTTTAATATGTAACTAATATTTTAATGTCAATGAACTCCAGGCTTATTGCATTTTAGGGCCTGACCATTTTTAACATTTCACAATTTAATAGTAGCTGGTGTACATTATGCAAGAAACAGTGATAGCCTGGCTATCAGTCTAGTAATGAAATCTACATAAGAATAGGGACCAGTTAATGTGGTGATGAGACATCTAGAAACCAGGAAGTGGTAGTTTGTTAAAAGTATATGGCCATATTATGAGCTGTTCATGACTGTATGTTTTTATCTTCTTGCAGCCTGTGTGCTGCAGTAGAACTGCTCACTGTCCATAAATCCCATTTCTTACAAAGATACAATTTAGCCCAGAGGTAGCATAAAGAAAAACATGATGTTAATAGAAGATACGATAGAGAGAAATGACAGAAGTGTTACTCTGACATTACTTATTTTGATATGGAAGAGCTGCTTTTAGTGAATCTAGTCCTTTTCAAAATAATTGTAATGTAAATTGTTTGTTTATTACTATTCTATATGTAACTCTTCTTTTTCCTTGTTCTTAAATCTTGAGACTCTTCAATCTATCTGTTTGTCTGTTTCAAATTCTGGAAACTTAACCTTTCCTCTTCTGAATTGCTTTTATGACTGATAACTCTCCTTCCTTACACTCTGGTAAGTGTAGCCAAACACACTACACACTACTGAACTCTTCTATTTTTCTTGTAGTCTTCTATTGACCTCCTAGTCAGTTGGCGTTTAAATTCTTAATTGCTGTTCTTTATACATCTTTTGCATTTAATTAGAAAATATAATGTAACACAATCATGCCACAGTGCATTTTCTTCAGCTTGTTTAGTAATTAAAAAAGGAACCAAACAAAAGCTACAAGTCAGGTTTTTAAATACAGGTTTTTAAAGCAAATCTTAGTATAAGAAAAAACATAAACAACATGTGTTCTGAACTGTATTAATTATAATGCTGGCAACAGAATTAAATTATTTTTTAAAACAGCTGAAAAAGAATACAATTATGAACTATATACTGTTCATAATATATGAACTATATATAATATATATTTATTAAAATATGTCTATAATATAATAACACTACGTATATTTTGTAATCTATACTTGATTGCACTTAAGGCTTTCTTGGGCAAGAGAATATTTTCTGTTTTACAGTTGGCAAGGTAGTCCTAAGGCTTTAACATAGGGCACACTTTGTAATTTTGCTTATAATGATTCTTGTGGCTAGCTATATAGAATGGTTTTAAAATAGTAGGTATCACTGAGGATGAAATTTGATTTGGTAAGGGGCCTTGCAATTGAGAGATTTTGTTCATCACAAAAAAGAAGTTTCAATTCAAGTTATATTTCTCTTGCAATATTGTATTCATTACATGTGTATTTCTTCCAGTACACAGTGCTAAGTGCATTTGAAAATGACTGCCAAAACATTAGGCATTCACTTGTGATATTACCAGTTCTGACATTTACAGAACCAACCAAACAAAATCCCCTTATTCCTGCAACACTGGTGGATAGCAGAGAAAGAATGGGATGGAAGGAAGGATATACTTAAGGAAGGAGAACATGAAAATACTTGATGATATTTTTGACATGTGTACACATAAGGGTTTTCTCTTTGCAAAAGTTAATTACGTTTTTTTTTTTTTTTGCTTGTTGTTCTAAGTGGAAACAGTACTCAAGCAAATGCAAACTCCAGAATCTCCCTGCATTCCCCATTTGATGTAGGACATATTGATCTACCAGATATTGAAAATGAGGACACTTTGGAATTACAGATGAAGCAGCTTAGCCTTCCTCAGTTCTGTGTTTCCATCTTGGAAAATGCAGTACCTCTTCTAAGAACAGGTGAGAAAGTGTTAAGTATTTCACTTATTTATCCATCTCATTTTTAATACAGACCTCTTAAGAAGCTGGTATTATGAGGTGAGTAGATCAAATAAATAAGGTACAGACAATTAGTGAACTACTGT
Source organism: Myiotriccus ornatus (assembly GCA_036023395.1). Classification (NCBI taxonomy): domain Eukaryota; kingdom Metazoa; phylum Chordata; class Aves; order Passeriformes; family Tyrannidae; genus Myiotriccus; species Myiotriccus ornatus. Next base: position 95,495,051 of record JAYRBT010000082.1, read on the forward strand.
AACTAGTTACAACAATTCCTTTCCTGGGACTTTGTTCAGGTCACAAAGGTTGAATCTTCTGGTTGATTTCCAGAATTGCTGCAGAAGTTTTAAGTACTGATGGTGGGAAGAAGTGGGTGTGTGGTGGAAAAATGACATGGCTGGGTAAAATGTGATACAAGAAGATGAAAAAAAACCCACGCTTAACCAAAAGTGTTCTGATCTCTTTAAGCATAGAGTTTACCTCCTGGTAATTCAGGAGGTATATTCAAGAAATATATTTAAGAAATAATAAACAAAAATTTTGGTGAGAGGTTTTTATTCATGTGAATGCAGTAATGCATTGTACTTGATTTAAGAAATGTAAGTAATGATAACAACTATAATTTTAATTTTAACTTATAAAGGTTCTAAATTGCAAAGCCTTTTTGAAGGACAGTCTTTTTGTTCTTATGTTGTCTCAAATGATATTTAGCTGTAAAATGTAATTCAAAACAGATATTGGTAAACATAGTAAGGTTTTCAAATATAGGAGATGGAAATGTACATGTATCTATCTATAAGTAGGATAATAAAAGTTAGAGGCTTTAACTTAAAAATTGCATGAAATATGTATGAAAATTATTCAATCCTCTTTTCTTTTCGGTAATAGACCAACTAAAATGAATTAAAGTTTTGTTTTTCCCTTTCAGAATAGTGATATTTAAATATTAATTAGTCACAAGTACATTTGTGACTTCTGGCATCTTTTATTTATAATGTAAAACTACAGAAAATGTATTTTCTATCTTTTCCTTTTCTGGTGCCTGTCACTTCAAATCTGCAGAGTTAAAATACAGTTTTTCCACCTTTAATTCTTTCATTGAAGCTTCCCATAGAGTGTATGAGGAGCAGCTGAGGTCACTTGGTCTGTTCAGCCTGGAAAAGAGGAGACTGAAGGGAGACTTCATTGCAGTCTACAACTTCCTTGTGAGAGGAAGACGAGGGGCAGGCACTGATCTCTTCTCTGTAGTGACCAGTGACATGACCCAAGGGACTGGCCTGAAGTTGTGTCAGGGGTTCAGGTTGGGTATTAGAAAAAGGTTTTTCACGTAGAGGGTGGTTGGGTGCTGAAATAGGCTCCCTGGGGAAGTGATCACAGCACCAAGCCTGGCAGAGTTCAAGAAGTGTTTGGACAATACCTTCAGGCACGTGGTGTGACTCTTGGGGACGGTCTTGTGCAGGGCCTGGAGCTGGACTCAATGATCCTTGTGGGTCTCTTCCAACTTAACATATTCTGTGATTCTGTGACCTAAAATAGTTTCACTTTCAGATAAAGTTTATCTGTCTTTGTTTCTCTTTCCCTAACGTTTTTTACACTTTTTAAACTCTACTAGGTGATATTTCTTCATTCTTCCACTGTGCTGTAATGAGACACAGATTGTAAGGAAACTAATATTGGATCTGAAAGCCTGTGATCTGAAGGCACACTGTGAGACAGTGTGATACTGTGAGACAGTAACACACTGTTTCTCATGCGGTTATATTTTGAGTTTTTTATCTTCACTAACATCAACAGGCACTTTTATGAACATTGTTATCAACTTATATGGTATAATGTAGATTTTTTTCTATTTAAATTAAAAGGAAAACCAGTAAGTTTATTGAAAAATTTGCTTCCTTGTATTTTGCAATATAACATATATTTCAGTTAAGCTTAAATTTTACTCCCTGTGGAGATGTTCACTGGAATTTTTCTTCTTTTGTGGTGAACTGTCTTGTGACCCAACTCATTGCAGAAATCAGTAGTGTTGTGGTTTTTTTGTTTGATGGGTTTTTTTATCATTTTATTGTAATGGAGAAATATATTAAGTCAAATTGGCAACGTTTTGCCTAAAATAAATGGAAAATAGCGCTTCCATGATATAAGTAAAAACAAGCTTTCAAAAAAGCCTGGTGCTATTCTCTGTCATATGCTCATTCAGAGCAGTATCACTCAAGCTGCAAATTGCATGAGCTGTGGTCACTGTCACTGCATATCTAGTCACACACACAGATATAAATTTTTTCCTTAAGTATATCAACAAGGTTCCTGCAGTGTGTAAAATTTCCAAAAGACAGAAAAAGTACAAAGAAATTAAAATTTAGTCAGAACAAACAAGTAGACCCTTCTCTTTGTTAAACATTTTGTTTTGAGGATTCTTCACGACGCAAAATTTTTATCTTAGTTAAAAAATAAATTGGAAATTGAATGGTGTTTTGTGAAATCCATCCACGTTTTTTTATAGAAATATACCATCAACAAGTAACTAAGCCAACAGTTGCACTAAATTGAGTATTTAGGTGAAGCTGTCACCATATGGTTCCTTAGGATGCCAGACAGTTTTGGCATCCTCAGTTGTATGAGGCTGAAAATATTTGGTCTGGCTCCAGATATTCTGCCTTGGTCTTCATGAAACCTTCTAACCTTTGACTGCTTCTCCTCTATTGTTTCATTACCTGGAGAAGGTAAGGGGAGGTTTATATTTGTAGTAAATGTAGGCTGTACGTATTTAAGCTCAGGCCAAGTTTGTTTTGTGGCCACATGTTCAAGTTTAAAACTGTACAAAGTATAAAAGTCACTAAGAGACCAGATGAGCCTTGCTATTAAGAGAATTCAGAAGAAGCAACGAAAATGAAGAAATATTAGCCTAAAAACAATGGGGGGAAATTGTTACGGAGAACAGTACAAGTAGATAAAGTGGGTATTCATCTTGTCTTTCAAAAGATCTCAAAAGAAACGATCTATCAAGAAAGGCACTCCTGGCTATATTGAAATGCAGATTAACTGGAATAGGTAGTATATACAAAAGATTTGTAACACAGTGGTCTGGGTGGGGGAAATTAGTGACTTTATCCTGAACTTCAAAGAAGTTCACTAATCAGATTTACAGCTTTAATTAAGTTCATTATTATTTTTTAAAATAATTTTACTATATGATTTAAGGAAATGCAGACTCTTTTTTCAAGTATACAATTGCTTTAATGTCTTCTGTTGTAATTTTGGCTGGTTTTCATCTTCTGTGATTCAGAGCTCTTGGTGGTTGAGGGAAGTTAGCATTAGTTTTGTAGAAGTGTATAGGAAAACTACAATACAATAATTTTATATTTAGAATAAACCCTTGTTTACAGTCATGTCTTCTGAATATCAAAGTATAATATTTTGTCTGCATTTCAATTTATCCTCTCATTTGTGTTCCTAGGCAGTCAGAGAGTGACAATGGAAGTTCTTGAATTGCTTGTTGAAGACATGTTCCTTATTGGTGATGCTATTTCTGAAAATGTTTGGGAAGATGATAGCCTTTTTGCATTGGAATTGGTAAGATTCCTCAGACTTTGTTCAGCCATATTTAACAGTCTTCTTTTATAAGCCTCTGACATTTTCTTCAGTGATTCATGTACATATCTAATCTTCTGCTGAGCTACCCTTTTGAAGAATTTAAGTAGTTTATTACTAGTTCTATTGATGACACATTATTTTTTGGAAATTTAAGTGCTTTTACCAGACAACACTTGAAGTTTCATCTCAAAATAAGTGGCCATTGAGAGAAACATATGTAGGGAAGGGGATCTGTGGGAAAAGCACTGACTACAAATGTTGGAGACATTTGATGTAAATGGCAACTTTCGCATTCTTTACTCCTTATAAACTAACTGTTTAAAATTAGGGAAATAACTGTTTAGATCCAAGACTAGAATTGTAAGATGCATACATGCTATCCATTTCCTATACAGGAACTATAGATCCCTGCACAGATTTCAGATAACCTTAACTATGTCGCTTAGCAGGGAAAGAAGGAAGACTTTTTGGCTCAGGAGAGATTCGAAGCATTAGGGTGCTGTTGACCAAACAATTTAAATTGCTGGAAATATATCTGAGCACAGTTGAGAGTTCTTATATACATGAAATATCAAATTAGTGAATAACAGATGAAATAAGAATGTCAGACTTGATTTTTTGAAGACAGGTGAAAACTGAAGCATAAGCTGGCATGGCTTAGGCGTGTAACAAACATATCAGACTTACAGACTGAAACTTATCTAAAAATGAATTAAATGCACCTGACTTAAGTTAGAATTCATGAAAATACCACTGAATATGAAACAATAATAACTGCAATATTAATTAAAATATTGCTGTAGGTTTCCCTATTTTCTATTTTATAAATGTTAATCTTTATATTATTTATAGGACCTATAGCAAATGAGAATTTTTTTCTTTGAATTTAAGCTACTGATCTGTGAAAATCAATGATAATTGATCAATTCCAAATTAATGCTGAAGATTTCTTGCAGAATATTTAATCTCAGAAGCTTAATACCTTTTATCTAGTTGTTTTATGATCTGAATCAGTATGTTTCATTGCTTATAAGTCTATCAAACTAAAATATAAACTGTGACCATCAATATATGTATATCCTACTGCTTATTATTAGTAGGATAATGCTTGCTTCCAGGCTACTAACAAGCAAAATTCTGCAAATAAGCTGGGTAATTGTACACAATTGTACTGATTTTTTTTTTTTAAAAAAAGGGGAGAGGTAAAAAAAAAAGCTTTGCTGTTTCCTTTGAGAATTAATAGGGATAAAAAAACCTTTGATGTTTTCAAAGTTTGGATTGTGAGTTGGGATTTTTAATTTTTTTTTTAATTTTAAGATAAAGCTTTATTTGCAGGTTCAGACCAGGCCTTAGTATTTCCATATTAAAATTGAAGTTCAAAAGTGTAGTGAGCAAAAATTAAGGGCGGGGGGAGGGGAGAAAAGTGGGAGAGGAAAGGTGAGAGAGCAATCGGTAATGGGTAATTATTGAACAAGTATTCAGAACTAAAAGTGAAAGTAGGCTGAGGTTTACTGCATAGTTCTGTTCAGATGACAAACAATGCTGTGTATTTATGCAGTTTTAGCGTATTTGATGTAATTGTGTTAATGATACTTTGGGTGCTGTATAAACACTGTAAATATGAAGGAATGTTTCATTTTTTTCTAACTATTGTATTTCTGATTTTGTTTTCAGAAAGATAAATTGCTTCTGGTCTTAGGTTTACTTGGAGAAACTATATTATATCACAAAACCAATATAAGTGCAGAACAGCCCAAGGTGATGTTGGTGCATCACAGAATGGCATTTATTAGCATTTCACTCTTCACTGTTAGATTGCTGCAAATACTTCTCCCTGTAGAAAAGGTATGACATCACTAATTAGAGATGATTGTCTTTTGCTTTTGCATTTTAAGAGGGCAGAAAGTGTTGTCTTTCTCAGGGATTAATACTGGGAAAACAGCCATTGGACAGAGAATTAATCTGATTTGCATTGGCTGATGTATGGTCACCGAGGGCAGCTTTATCCATTCTTAGTTGTCAGTGCATGTTGCAGATTTCAGATCTCAAAAAACAATTTTTAATACAGTTTTTAAACGAGTTTTTGAAATTCAGTGTTCTTTTCCTTCCTATATTGTTTTTTCTCTGGTATGATGTACCATTTGCAAAGCTCTGCTGCCCCCTGCTTGTTTATGGTATGCATGCAAGTACGACTAGAATGACATTAAAGTCATCACTCTTAATCTGATGAAATGTAGTGAGGAATTATGTTTCATACATCGTAGTGATTTTAATTGTTCTTTGCTTCCAGAGCTCCTTAAAAGGAACTATGGGTTTAAATTTTTTGGACAACTTTTTAGTGGAGTGTGGCTTTTTTTAAAAAAAGTTATTCAATCAGAGTAGAAGATCAATTTTTACTTAAAGGGTTTTTGTCACAAATATTGCATCTTGTACTGCAAATAAGTGTAGACGGGCTAATCTAATGACTTCATGATTTTTGTCTCTAAGTTATTGTGCACATAATGTATCCATTCTGTGTATGAGAGGAGTTAGAAAAAAGTTACTGTATTTGAGGTCAAAAATTTAGTTGAAATAATACTGAACATTTGCAGTTAAAAATCAAAAACTCCAAACCAAAAAGAGAAATTCCAGTTTCTCTTAGCTCTTAGTTTGCAGTATGACCATGTGGAATTATAGACAGCTTTTTATTAAATACAGAAGTTAATTGTGATCTGTGTATTCTCTGCCATCTCGTGGTCAGCCAGTGAATTGACTCTGGCCAGCAGTTTGTATTAGTGCTGTGCCTGGACCATACACAACTTTGGTTGCTGATATTAGGAGTGACATCTAATTAACTATCACTTTTTAATTAAAAAAAATAATTCTTCATACAGAACTCATTTAATGATATGCGTTTCTCTAATTTTTACATAGCAGCAGTAGTGATTGTATTTGTTGGATGACTGCAAATGCTGTTTTTGGTTTTACTGTGTTTTCAGGCTGTTATTCTGACAGTTGTTTTCTTTTTCAAAGGCGAGTAAAGTTATACAAAAGAGTTTGCTGAATGCTTTATTTCTTCTCTCTCTGGATATGTCCTTCTCCTTGGAATACCCAAGCATCCATGAATCCATTGCAGCCTATCTGGAGCAGATGAGTACTGAGAACTACAGTATTTATAAACAAGTTTCAGAAGCTGCATATTCGATTGAATGCACTTGTAGCTTTATGGTTGAAGTTCATAAAAAGGTGTGGTATTTTATTATATAAAATACTTTCTGTAGGCAATTTTCATTCCTTCACTTCTTTTTTTATGTGGTAAAAATTATACTCTAACGTGGCAGATCAAGATCCGTAAGTATGAGAATTCCATATGATGCAAGATGTAGTTAATTTATATTTGTTTTCATTAATACTCGTCATGACATTTGTAAGAATATCTTATCCTAAGTAAAAGAAACAAACAAACCAACTGGATATTGGAAGTGAACACTGGACCTTTTATGGGCAAAGAAGTAAGAAGCAGGAAGCTATTTGTTTATGTTTATGAAAATATGTACACATATAGGATATGTAATACCCCATTTTAAATTTATTTAATTATATAATGTGTGTGTATGTATGTTGTGCAGTTGTTAAAATATGGTTCAGAAACTTTTAAATCCCCATTACTTTGGCAATTGCACCTTTAGAAAACAACTGCTTTTAGACTGGCTGAGAGTTGTCTGTGTCACTTTGTTATGAAGACAATGAATGTGCCTTGCTTTATTAGTTAAGTGCTTCTAGCACAGTACTGAAACACTCTTGTCTATTATCTAAATGGACAAGCAATTTTACAAAATACTAAAATTGATACTAAAATAAATGAATAAAATACAGCAATATAAATATAGTGCTGTCTTAAATCAGAGTTAATCTATCCTATATTTAGGCTGGTTCTGTACTTAATAGAAGCAATACTTTGCTCATAAAATACTGTTTACAATGCAGTTAACTCCATCAAATTTAAATGGCTCATGTTTAGTGTATCTGGTAACCAAATACGATGAAGATGTATGCACTTAAATTTAGAAAAAAGAAACTGGCTCTTTAATATTAAAAATGATTTGTTAAAAGTTTAATAGAATCTTTCATTATACTCCTCTCACATAAACTGCATAATGATTAAAAAAAACAGTAATTTGAATAGAGTTATTGTGTTCGTGCTGTGAACTGTTAGCCATACATTACTCCCACAGAATTTAATAAAAGTTTATTTGGATTCATCAGGTGAAGGGTTTTCAGCTCTCAGGAAGATGTTCTAAATTTTTTTTGTTTGAAATGTATTGAATTACTTAATTATAAACTTCTTTGTGAAGACTGAACTAAAACCTACTTAATATTCTATTATGATAAATTTCGAAAGAATAACTTTGGATACTTTTAATTTTACTAATTCTTATAGTTTCTTTCTTTCTCTTCATTTTATGTCATAGGGGGACAAGAATCTTTCTGAATTAATAGAATTGGCAGGTCAGGCCTTGTGTAGTCTACCTTTCCACCAACACTTCCCCTTGCTTCAGGAATGCATTGACATATGCTCAAATATGTGAGTACATGACTATTTAAAACACTGCTTGTGAAAGTACAATATATTTTTTTAAATTGATAAAGTTTCTCAAATAGAATCTCAACTTGTTTATTTCCTGTATTTGAACGATTGTTTTCTTTTAGCCATTGAAAGGTCTCTTTTAACTGATTTGTGTCACTCTGTGGGTTTATTGAAAAGTGAATTTCAGGTACTAAAAACTTAATGTTTTATTCCATGTGTAAGCTTTTATGATTTTGTATACAAAGTTGTTATGTGATTTACAAAGAAACAGTTTTAAAACATTTGGACTTGTCTTTCAGACTTTTTTTTAAAATCCTTTGTTCCAAATATATTTGTATAACTTTTATTTTACTTTCAGAAATTGATTTTTGGCAAATATGTTGTAATCTCTGAATTTTGTCTGTTTTTCAGGGTATATATACTCTTGCAAGAAGTATTTTTCAGAGATTATCCTGAAATTGAACAGGAAAATTTTTATAGACATCTTTAGGCACTGTAAAATAAACAATAGTTAAATTATTATTTTTCATTTTTAGTTGGAAGTCTGCTGAGGCCAACTCATTGCTCCAGGCAGAGGGTCAGAAGATGCTTCTCTGCCTCTTGTCTCATCCTTTGTTGAATATAAAAGCTGAAGCCTACCACTGCTGTTTGGAAGTAGTTAAGGTTAGAACTAATGCTTACTTAACACTCTTGGTGTTGCACTCAATAATGCATATTATATGATTTCATCATTAAAAGTATTTTTAATGTGAATTCAGTTTACTGTGTTATATGCTGGAAAATCCGTGTAGGCCTGGACTTGCAGCTTGCTGTTACGTTTTTGGTGTTAAATCAGCTCGTTAAGGTTATACTTCAGGTACTACACTTCAAAATGACAGGATCTCTGCAAGGGGAAAAGCAGTGACTAAAAATGTTTTTATTTTTTTAAAAGGCTTCTTAATAATGGTGGTCACTTTGTTTTCTGGCTGCTGTTATAGAGTTTTTTTCTTTTGTTCTGTTTCTGTTTTTGAAAAGAATTCAAGTGTTCAGTTTGTCTGCTGAAATGAGGTTCTTTGAATCACAGACTCACAGAGTTGGGGTCTTTATCTAGATCAGGTTTCTCAGAGCCCCATCCAACCAGACCTTAAATGTTTCCTGGGTTCCACCACTTCTCAGCAGCCTGCTCCAGTGTTTCATCACCCTCATTGTAAAAAATTTCTTCCTTATATCTGGTCTAAACCTACTCTCTCTTTGTTTAAAACCATTATTCCTTGTCCTATCACAAGAGGTCCTGATAAAAAATTTGTCCCCATATTTCTTACAAGACCCCTTATAAAGTACTGGAAGGCTGCAATAGGAGGGCTGCTTAGCCCTCTTATCATCTTCTTGGCCCTCCAAACAGGTCCATGTCTTTCCTGCACTGGGGACCCCAGACCTGAACACAGCACTCCAGGCAGGGTCTCATGAGAGCAGAGGGGCAGAATCACCTCCCTCAACCTGCTGGCCATACTTCCTTTGACACAACCCTTGGCTTTCTGGACTATGAATGTGAACTGTCAGCTCATGCCCAACTTTTCATCCTCCAGTACCCCCAAATCCTTCTCATCAGGGCTGCTCTAAATCTGTTCATCTCCCAGTCTGTACTGATATTGAGGATTGCACCAATCCAGGGGCAGGACCTTGCACTTGTCCACGTTGAACTTCATGAGGTTCACATGGGTCCACTTTTCAAGGGCAGATTTCTCATTTCTCATCGATTTTTTTTGTTCAGGTTTCTTTATGTATAAAGTTTGGGTTGTGTTTAAGAACAGGTAAATCCTCTTATGTACTGCTTGTTTTTTGTTTTTTTTGGTTTGTTTTCTTTGTTTTTTTGGGGTTCTTTTTGGGTTTTTTGTGTGTGTGGGGGGGGGTTTGTCTGTGTCTTGATTTTGTTTTATTTTGATAATTTGTCACTCCCTTAATTTTTTGTAATGATAGTCCATGGAATAAAGAGCATGAACATCCTAGAATTATGGCTGTACTATATGTTGAGAATGGCAGTGTCATATTCATCAGGTTGTTTTAGGTATTCAGTACTCATGGCTCACAAAATAAAAATCACTTTTGTATTTTGTTATAATACTTCATTGTAATTTTTATTTTCTATAATGGACATCATCTATACTTAGTGTGCTTATAGCACAATTCAGTAATGTAAAAATATGGTGGAGCTAGTCTTTCAGAAGGTAAACACCCTATCTCCACTGAATGACACTGGTCTGTTTTTGTGAGATTTTTTTATCTGCCTGTTTTAGGTTTTCCTTTTTTTAATGTAAGGCCAAACAACATATACAATTTTTCTAGTTTATTTTCACTATTATTTAAAACAGGAACAAAATTTCTATTTCTTAGTCCTGTGTAGTAATAGGAATTTTCAGTTAGTGATCTATAAAGATTCTTTCTTCCAGGTCTATAAAGTTTAGCTTTCAGAACTAGTCATCCAAAGTGCATGGAGAAAGCCTTTCACTGCTTGACAACTTCAGGCAGTTTATAAAACAAGATGTAGTACTGGAGATTGTCTTGAATTTTTGAACTAACTGACGTTATTTTTACTGAAGGACTGTTTAGGTATTCATAATATTGCGAAGCCTGTGTCTTCAGTCTGCCATGGAGTACATTTTCTTCTACATCCCAAAGTGTTATATGAAATCTGTACATTTGGCCTTCAGGAAGATAAGAATGAGGTACTGTGTTTAGTAGCTGTATTTATTTGTTGATGTGCATGCAAAGAAGGTGTTGATATTCTCCACAGTGGTCTGAGGCTTACCTGAAGTTTTGATTCAATATGTTTTTTTGTATGTAGGAAAGCTATGAAAATAGTGAAATTGTAGTAAATTGAAAGGTTTGGGGTTTTTTTTTGCGATGAATTCAGAGACAAGATAATATAGTTATAGGACGTTATTAACTGTAATAGAGACCAATGAAAATAAAATATGTTTTTTTGCATATTTTCCTGTAATATATTCGGCCCTAATAAAATGTGCATATGATGAAATAGTATGTATGCTGCTTTACACTTATGGGAGACACACACTTTGAAGTCCCAAGTCTCTGTAAAAGTGGAGTGACCTCTGAAATGGTTGAGGAACAAAAAGACGCTTTAAATCTGCAATGTCTTTGCTATAAACTTGTATTTCATCACTACAAACACATCTGTGTTTGAATATAATTACCTGAGTATTATACAAGTGTTTTATAATATTATAGAATAGGACCAAATTTCCGTTGAGTTTGTTTATATGCGTGACGGCTTAACGTGTGTTCACTATTTCCTAGCTCACATACAGAACTATGTAGGGAGTTGTGAGAGGAAGAAAAAATTACCTAAGTTCTTTGTAACTCCTTTATAGCTGATCTGTAAGGTTCCTACAGTCAGAGGGAAAGAACATTGACAAACAAACTATTTATTTATTTTCAGCTTCTCTCCCAGAATGATATTTTTTTTAAACACAGTACTGTGCACAGTTCAGTTTAGAAGTGACGTTTTTAGATCTGAGCATTTTAAAAGAAGTAAAATATCTTTAATAATGTGCTACATTTTTATAGTTTGTATGTAATTTATCTTTTGCAAGGAAATCATTTATTTTTGACTACTCTATTGGATGCCATATGGAAAAGACTGACTGTTTTCTCTTAGTGGTTGGTCAAGCATAAGAAATAGTTTTCAGTTGATATGGCTGGGAATAAAATGTCCCAGAAAGGCAAGATCAGGAAAGAAAAGAAACAGAATTTCTTTTACCGCAGGATAGAGGGACCAATAGGTGTATAATTTTAAGTAGTGATTTAATTTATTTCAGAAAAGACAAACCAGAGTTCTAAGGGGAAGATGGCTGGGTGATATTTAGGCAGAACTATTTTGTGTGTTTCCTCTGAGAGGCGCTTCTAACAACTTAGTGTTGTCATGTGTGATGTGTAATGTTGTAATGTGTAACTGGCAATTTAAAAGTAGCATTCTGCAGTAACAATATTTAGTCTTTGAGACTTTTTGTATAACATTTCCAATTACAGCATTAACAAACTGGCTTAGACACATTGAAGGTTGCATTAATGGTTTGTATTTTTGTGTTATTGAGCAGGTGAACTCCACAGCCAAGGCCATTCTGATACATTTATTGCAAGGACGGTTAATAATGGCAGCATTGACTTGGAGCAAGTTTATTGAGGCCCTCTGTCCTGTCATTCCTGTTTTACAGGTACTTCTAAGCGCTTTAGTCTGAATTTGATGTACAAAATCATGTAAATCATGTTAAATGAAGTAGGAGATGGAAAATAGATTAACAGTAGTATACCTACAGACTTCCTTTATCAGATGTCAAATGGAGAAGTGTTTTATAGGGGTCCTTGTATCAGTCAAAGTTAGTACATTGAATTTGTAGACAAATTTTAGCCTGCTGTTACTATAATATGAAATTTGGAATGTTTTAGTACAAATGAGCAAGCACTGACTGCAACTTAAATGGTTTGAAGATATGAGTGGATAATCTAAGTACAGATTAAAACATTCATGCTTTATAAAATGAGTTAAGAATTACTAGAATGATTGATATTCCAGATTAAATAAGTGGGGATTTAATATAAACTGTAGGCTAAATACGAGAAATTTTTGTGAGTAGAATTTCCCTCTATTCTATAGCCTATGTGGCTATGCACAAGAGATATTTGAGTAGAGCATACTAGGCGCCTTTGTTTACCCAATGCATATAAAATGCATTGTATTTTACTCTAATTTTTAAAGGTTTGCAGTATCATTCCTCGACATAACTGGTTGTGGTTTGTCTGTTTGTCTGTGAAAATGCTTTGACAAAGACCTGTAGAGAGATAGAATTTAGTGTTGTGAAGTAACTTTCTTGTAGGGACTGAATTCTGTTTATTGAAATGGAAACTGGCCTTACAGAGCAGCATCATGGTAATATATTGAAGGGTAAAACTTCAGGTCAAAGTACCTTTTTTTTTAATTTTTTTTTCTGGATGTTGTTTCTTCCCCACCGTCCCTTAACCTCTAAAAAGGGAATTACCTTGTCTCATTTGCTAAATTAGTAAGTGAAGTTTTTTTTTTCATTTTGGAAATTTTTTTTGGTCGTTTTCCTTAGGGTTATGCTGACACAAAAGACACTTTGGGTAACTGCATCCTCTCTTTGAGTGAAACAACCTCTGACAAAGGAGAGGGTACTCTCCCTAGAACTACTAGACTACAGGCTGCTCTGCGCCTTCTCTTCTCAAAAAAGCAGTTGTAAGTAATGCTCTGTAGCATTTCAGCATGTCTTCTAATGCTGATGACATTGAAAAAACAACTGATTGTTATGCAGTGGGTTGATTCGAAAGGTTGATTAATATTGAGTTGGGTGATTACTCTCCCTCCCCACCCATTAATTTTATAAACTAATAATTTCTAACTATACAATCAAAGTCCTCCAGTATGAAGGCTTTATATATTTATTTTAATTATTTACTCATTTAGGGTTCGTTCTGTAGCACCTAAACATTTAGCATTCCATCTTTTGAGTGAAGAAGGGGCAAACCTGAAACGCCCACGTCTGGATAGTAATGTGCTTTCCAGCATTTCAAACCTATTTATTATAGAAAGAGCTATTGAGCTAAAATTGGATGATAAAAAGGAGTCAATAATTAAGGTGAGTAAACTGTCTAAATTTTATGTCACTGATGAGCTCTTCTACCTACCCAATCACTGAACTTTCAGAAGTTTACAATATTTCGTACAAATTGGCTTGCTTCATAAAAAGAAATCTCTTGTTATGTTCTTTATGTGTGAATTTTAACAGTAGTTTTTATGCTACCTTATGCAACAATCAGAAAAAAATACCTCTTTTTTTTTTCTCTTTAGAGAAGACTTGAGTGCCAAGAACACAGGCCTGCTTTGTTTATAATAATTTCCTTGTGCACGGATAGAGCCTGATTTTTTTTTTTTCTCACGTAGAGAGTTTTTTCCCCACAAAATCAATGTTTTTACAGAAACAGACACGAATCATTTTTGATATGTTAGACTCTAAAACAGATCAGAAACTTTGGTCTGTGTTTTCTTAATGTTGTTGCTTTTGCAAAGTGAAAAGCAAATCACGAGTAATTGACCTGTGGGAAAACTTATATTTCTCTTTTGTTTTTCCATTTTTGCCATCTCCCCTCCTTTATCCTTCCTTACTTACCCTCAGCGCTTTCAGACTGACAATATAATAAACAAATGCTACGATGCCTGTTCTGTGAAAAAAATTTTTCTGACGGCTCGTTGTACACTTGATTTATACTCTTTCCCTACATCCTGACCGTCCATTTCTCTAACCCTATTGCAAATAAAAGTCAGTCCCTTCAGACTTGGAAGCATGTGTAGCATTTCTGTGTAGTGTTGAGCTTTCTGTAGTCCTACTTAAATTAAGCGTTATTTGTTATAAATCTGCATCTGTTGTGCACTAGAAAGTATTGTGCTCTTATATTACACAGGTATTATTAGAGATTTGTTGCAAAAAGATTATAACCTAACCCATTGCTATTATGTGCATGTGGGATTTAATCAAATACCTTCTAATAAGAAATTTAGATATTTTTGTTTTCTCCTTTCTGTTAGGAAATATGGCTGGTTATTTTGTGTCATGATAGCATACTGGATACGAATCTAATATAGTTTTACTTTTAGGCAGAAACTGTTGAAAAGCTGCATGATATCTTGACTTCTGATGCTGTTGACCTAGTTTTACGGAAGTCTGCAGCCGAGCAGCTCGCTGTCATTTTAGAAGGTAACATTCTTCAGAGAACTTATATTCATGTGGTGGTCATACAGCTACATTTGCTGTATGCTTCTGCTGAGGGTACTCTTTGTAATTTTTATGTATATTTTTGGATCAGAATATTAGCACTGTTGTGGATGATCTACCAATTCAAAAAAAAAAAAACAAAAAACTTTGTTGTTGTTGTTGCCCTCAAGAATAAGAGGTCTTATTTAAATAAAACAGCTCCCTTGGGTAGTAGAGGAGTAAGCTCAGTTCTGTAAGCTCTGCAAGGGCTTGCTTTCTGCTTTTCCTTTTTAATGTTCATCAGTTTATTGATCTGTCTCAGAACTAATGAAGCTTCCAATTTTTCCTATTGTTAATTCAGATAATCGTATATTTTTATATAATATATGTTTTTGCTGGTGGTGTTTCTTAATTAGAAAAGTTGATTCTTAGCTTATGCAGGCTAACTAAAGGGATTTTATACTTAGTGATGAATTACAGGTGGTTTTTGTAGTTGTGTTGTGTTGCTCTCCTGGGGAAAAGCTATGAATTCTGGTAAAGGAGATATGATTGAGTTAAGATGCAAGTAAGGAATCTTGCATAGAGCATTGTTTCACTCGGGGCAGAGTCATAACTGTAGAGTTTCAAACCTTGATGTTTGTATTCTATGTACTCAAACTGATGGAAGGATATTTTCTTTAAGGAATTTAAATGCTAATGGCAAAACATAGTGAGAAGGTGAAATCTTAGATAATATTAAGATTAACATTTTTTTTTGTCAGGAAAATTGTCACAAAAATGAGGAAATATCTACTTTGTCTCATAAAGTGCATTTATTTCAACTGCTAAAGTTTTCAGATGTTTCAAAAATGAAACAAAGCATAACATGAAATTGTAAAGGAAAAAGTGCAGCTTTATCAGGACAAATTTCATATGAGGGATCACTTTTTAGTTATTAAAAACAAAACAAACACAACCAGGTCAAATTACATACTTTTTTTGTTGATGAATATTCATAAACCAGGTACTCTGAAGGGTGATATCACTGGAAAATACTCTTATACCATTTTCAGTTCCATATTAAATTGTTAAGTAGTTTTAAAATACAGTAAGTGAAATCCTCATTTGACTGAAATTGAGTTGCACTGGGAATTACTGTAATTCTTGAACATAAAATATTTACAGGAAGTTATGTAAGATATATAAGAATCTAGTGTTCAAGAGGCTACTATAGCCAGATAACAAGACTTTGAGGAGGCCTGCCTGTAGAGATCTATACTGCTGCTGATTGACAATTTTGGAAACTTGGTCTCAACAGCAAGACTTTGTGATCTTACCAAAAGAAGTTCAATATTAAATTTGTGTGGAACCAGTCATCCTTACTCTCTTTTGTTTTTCCTACAGATACCAAGATGCATGAAATTGTGAAAAAGTTGGGTGTGATAGAAAAGATACTGGCTTACCTTAATGAGTGTGTACATGTGGATGGCAAGGTAAAACTATTGTTGCAGGTTCTTCTGTAGGCGTTGTGCAGCATGACAGTAGTAGATTTTGCCTTTTTTTGCACTTGTAACACTAGCTTTTGTGCATTAATACTGCATTGAATACAAATGTTTAGTAACAATTGTAATTGCAGTGTATGTTTTATTCTATTTCTGATAATGCTAAGATTCTCTTAATGAGACAAGACTGATTTGCCTACCTATGAGAAGAGTTAGCCAGAGAACTGGGCATGGTGTGGTTCTGGAGTGTACCATAAACTCCCTGATGCTTTCTCAGTACAGACCAAAAAAGAAAAAAAGTTAATGACCTGAAAAAAAAAAAAGTGTTATGTTAGCTATCATAATCTCTAAATTAAAATCTGAAGAAAATTATAATTTAAAATGACATGTTATTGTAAATATGTCATATTGAGTTTCAGATTTAAGTAATTTTCTGGCCAGTAGAAGATCATCTCACCAGGGAGGGTCTCAAAAGATAAGATCCTATTTAGAGTTGAGTGTGTATTTGTTGTAGATGATGGAGCTTTCCATTTTTATAATATGTCTAATCTGATGCTTCATTTTTCTCTGGAATTCATTCTTTGAAATCATTTTATGCAAACACATTTGGGCTGTAAGGTGCTCAATGTAACTTTGGTGAATAAACCATTTGCATATTTCTTGTCTTGCTTGCATAGTAGTATTATCACAGTCCAGCAGTCCAAACCTTGAGTTCTTTTAAGAAACTATGAGAATTTTTATGTGGTAGCGACTCCTTCCCAAGAAATGTACAAGAGCAGAGAACTGCTTGATGCTTAATGGAATTCCTTTTTCTGGTCAAAGTAGTAAAAATTGCATTCTTCTTCAGAAATGGTAATTTTTTTTTCCTAGATAATCAGTGACTAAGATTATTTTTTCCCTGTAGCGTTAAGGAATGTCTTGTCCAGTTTATGAAAGCTTGTATACAAGTACTTTTGTAAACCACTCAAACACAGTTGAAAAAAAATGAAATATTGGATTCCTCGGTTTTTTTGTGGGTTTTTTTAAATGTCATTTTTTTAGTATCTTACCTTCTTTAAAGAGATAAAGATTAATGCACCTATTGTTTTGGTTTGAGTAGTGAGTAGGTATTGCTTAATACTGCAGAAGTACAGGCATGGGAAATTTATTGCCCCAAGCAGATTATTTATAGCCAAGTAAAAGTCTGGGATGAGCTTATTGTTAGCCCTTTATGAACTTTAATTTAGTCCAGGAAGGGCTCAACCGAGACCTCTCCGGGGCCTGTGATGTTAGAACACTATCCTGAGGGAATCTACCCCAGATTATGATTTTCCCCTCAAATGATTTTTTTCTTATTTCATCCTAAAATCAATAGCAAAGAAAAAAACAACAAAAAATCTTATATGTTCTTAGAAAAGTGGCTTCTGAGAAAAGGATAAAAGAAGTAGTAGACAGAAAAAGCACCATTTAAAATAAGGCTTTGTATATAGTTGTGCAAAAGACTTTCTATACTAAATAAGTAGGGCTTTTGTTCATTGAGTATTAAACTAAACTGTATTTTTTTGATGAAGTTGAAAAAACAAATTTTAAAGGCACAAACTCACGGGTAAAATAATGGTACTTCGAAAGAAATGCTGTCTTCTCATTCTTAGAATCTGTGACTTCATATCATATTTTTGGTCATTCACTGAGACTTTTAACTGTTAGCAAACTTCTTTCCATTCTTAGGTCTTGTGATCTGAGAGGCTAGGATGAGAAAATGAATGTGATATAATAAATTATTTGCATTAAAAAAATTAATAAACTTACCTGGTTGTGAATATTTAGGGTTTTTAAAAATCCTTCAGCTCACATATATCCTTCTTAAAAAATACATACTTTGAAAGCAAATGTTAGAATTGTGTTATGAAGCCAGAGACCAATGAAATGACCATCAATTAATAATAAAATAAAACCAAAAGTGAATAAAATTTTTTTAATGAATATGCAGTTGCTGTCTGGATGAAACGTGCTTGTCTAAGGGAGTTCTAGGCTCCTCTGTTATAAACGACTAAATATATTGGTTAATGTCATGATAGTTTGTATTAAGCACTTCATAGTAGATTATACTAAAAGTTACCTCTACTTAATTTTTTAATCTGTTCCTGCAGCTTATGGAATCCATAGCGTTACCATGTCTCATGCTCTTACGCAAACTTGTGTGTGCTGATCCAGTTATTCGCCTGTCCCTAGCACAGCAATCATCTGTACTGCTTTTGCTATTCAGAGGTAAAGATTGTGTTTTGACTGTAGTACCTGTGTGGAAAGGTGGTTAGATGTTTAAGCAAACACCTTCTTAAGAACTTTGAGTCACTTCAGAGTCTAATATTTAGAAGAAAAATCACTGTGTGGTAGCAATATCCGTATTGAGTTATCTGCTCAAGATGTTGGCAAAAAATGTGGAACGCAACTGCTTTTAACTAGTGTCCTATGTATTATTGTTAACATTTTCGTATCACATTTTTAATTGTCTTTATTTTATTCAGTTTCCCTGATACTCCAAAGTGATCACGCTGTTTTAACTGAAGCTGCAGTATTGCTTTGTCTTCTGTTGTTTGATGAAGTAGCAAGAACAGAAACATGGTATGAAAACCAATTACTTAGTTGCATATGCTCTATTCAAATTTTTAGGTTTTAATTGAAATTCGTTTTTATATAATTCTAAACAAGTTATGCCCCAAACTTTTATAGATCCAAAATCACATATTTGTAGCCCAAACAAAATTGTTTCAACACTTGGGTTACATGCTGTGTAGGTCTATATGGCATATTTTTGCAGTATAAATACCTCAATGTTAATTTGAAGTAAATTTTATTTTTCAAAAAACCCTTATTGGTCTGTAATCCATCTTTTCCATAAATAGAAACTACATAAATCAAATAGCTATCTGTAGTCATGGCTCTTTTTTAATTTAGCTTAATTAAAATTCTTCTGTCTACTTTGGCTTTTAAGTGTGGCAGTTGTCTTTAAAAATGTCAGCTTATATTTTATTATTTAAAATTTGCATATGCATAAGAGAAACATGTTTTTAGAATTCACACACATGAAATATACTGAAAAGAATTATAATGCGTATTGGTTTCTAATAAAAAAAGGAAACAAGCATGCGGGATTTTAATGTACAGTAGACCTGCAACAAGTATTCCTTATGTGCGTGATCTAAGAACTTTGTTAATATTGCAAAATCATGAAGAAACATTGTTTATTAATAGAAAGTATTCGTCAGTGGGTGATTAAAGATCTATCTGAAGAGAAAATACTTCTATATCCAAATAATAAGGAAATAATGCGTGTAGCATTAGGAGAAAATCAAATCTGAAAAGCAAGTTTAATAATTATGACCTAATCTCTTGCAGGGCTGATGGCATAACCAGTAATGATACTGGCGTACCTGCCTTCAGCTTACCTGTTGCTGTTGTTCGAAGGTACGTGTGGTTGGTGATTTTTTGGTTGGTTTATTTTTTTTTGGTTGGTTGGTTGGTTTTGTTTATTTTACAGTTTACTTTGCTGCTTTTCATTTGTTGTCCTTCCTGAAGTATGAATGTGGGAGAAGGAAGGGAGACCTTGGATTTAACATCAAAAGTTGTCAGCATTTTTAAATATGAAGCTTTTTCTCCAAGTCTTTTTTTTTTTTTCTGGAAAAGGAATTTTAAAAACTTTATTTGTAAGCTTAAAAGCTAACTTTAATAGAAGATTTAATTTAAAAACAAGCAAACAAAAAGGCCTCATGTGTGGGGGAGCCCAGCTGGCCCTGGGCTCTCTGTAAGCTAGGATACTGAAGATGGAACTTTACACCTGGCAGAGG
>JAYRBT010000082.1:95564592-95574622 GCA_036023395.1 Myiotriccus ornatus
TCCTCTGAGACTTCCTTGCAGCTCTGTTGCATCTTTCTCCATTCTCTGTAGGCTTCTGCTGGCCCACCTCCGACAGCTTTCTGTATTTATTTCAATGACAGCACTGCCTTCATCACCTTTTCCCTTGAAAATTAGGGACATACAGTTGCAGCATCCTGTCCTCCTGCATGTTAACAAAGTGAGTTATAAAATGTATATGACCCTATAATTTCTGTTCACTGGCACTTAGACTGCCATAAATAGCCTCACAATAACCTTTAGTCTTAATAGCTTTCATGAAAGAGGAAGAAAATACTTAGACTGCATTCACAGTTAAACAGAATTTTGAAGATCGATCTGTCTTGAAGGATGGGATATTTATCATGTCTGTTTTCAAAGAAAACAACCCTAAAATACCTTCAAATTCTAAGAGCTGTAAAATAATTTTTAACCCTACAGAGGAAAGTGCTATTAAAATGAAGATGGATTCCCTGAATAGACTACAGACTTTTAAGTGGTAATATTCAACTTTCATCTAGTTTCCCTAATAAAAGGCATGGCTGTGCAAGCTAGAAGTCTCTTGAAAATCCTTATCCAGGAGAACACAATTACCATTTGCACTAAGTGCAGATATATCATGCTCTTACTTGGTTGCTTTATCTTTTATGATAAGCTTGTAATCAAGAAAGAAGTTATTAAATTCAAAAGAGGTAAGTGCATAAAATCCACTAAAAATGAGGCTTTCAGATTTTTTTTTTAAGACGGATGTGTCATCTAGTGGATGCTTAAATCTTTCAAAGAAATAATTTTCGCTTGAGCGGTAAAAAATTGTAGATTAAACTTAACTCATTTAGTTTTGATTGTGTGTGTTCATGCAAATAGAGACATTAAGTCATGACTTGCTGATGAAGTTTTCAAACCTTTGAGTAATAGATTTTCAAGCCTACTTGAAAATCCTCAGAAAAAAAAAAAACATTTCATTTATGAGAAAGGAACTATTTTTCGCTCTTCCAGCAATTTGGACCTATGGATTCTCCTCACTCAGCAACTACACAGCCCCAGATGGAGTTTTCCATTGGTTCCCTTCCGTATCAAACTTTCAAATTACAGCAATAATGGGCTTGTGACAGCAGTACTGGCCAGACTGGGGTGGGGAATCTTCTGTACTGAGACTATGGTCCAGCTTTTTATTAGGGTTTGCCTTCACAGTAAAATAGAAGCTATTGTGACAGCTTCTCAAATCTGCTTGTCCTTCAGAGAAATTTTTCCTGTCTTCCAGAGGGGGGAAAAAAATGATTAGCAGACACAGAGAGTGTCCACTGGGGAGTCTAGGGACAGTCTACACTTCACTTGAGGTTGAAAAAAAAAAAAAAAAATTCCTTCAACTGTTTATCCCAGATGGCTCCTAAAGTAATCATTTACAGCTACACTGCTGTGATAGCGGTCACACTGCCTTTACTTTAGGGTAGAGAGGGAGTTGTGATAAATATAATTTCACAACACTGCGGTCCTCGTAGGCTCATCTCTTGGATACACTGTGGAAGATGTTCGTTCTGCATTTATCACCTCATCATCATCATCTTTCGGTGGTTACCTGACCTCATTCAGCAATTCTGTGTGGCCTCTGGGTGTTCCCAACACCTGATTACTCCCCCTGTTGTGTAACAGGGAAGGATTTGGCCCCAGTCCCAGCTATTCTTGGGCCCATCTTATTTTTATAACTGGTGTTTACGTGCTGAACATCAGCAGTAGGAATTTTACAACTCAATTTTGTATTCAGCTGCACGTTCCCCTCCACCCTTTCAACCCTATGTCAGCCATCACAACTTTTCCAAGGTAAAAAAAATACATGTAAACACTGGTCTGATTTTCACTGGAAGAGGAGATTCTCAGAGCCCCTGGTTTCCTGCATCCAAAATGGAGACTGTCTGTGGATTTGCAGCAAATGTATGTGCTCAGGTTCACAAATATACTCATTCCTTAGAAAAACATGGATCTATTTTGAATGATCAATCTGAATGTTATGTCATCATTCCAACTTCTTTTCTGCTTGCCAACAGGACTATAAATTTGTACATTTTCAGATCTCAGTTCTGAGTGTTTACTATATGCATGCAAGTCTTTGCTGAGCAGAAATGGAATTTTAGTAGAAATCAATGCTACATATGATACTGTTGTGTTCAAAATGGAAATGTTAGGAGACAGTTGCAGTTAGATAAGGTTTCAAGAAATAGAAGATGGAGCTGTTTGGAAAGAAGTCCACTTTTTGTTTCACAAAACTTTTACATTTCCTTTCCACTTGAGCTGAAAGTACAAATCTACTTTATAAAGAAATAAATATAAAATATATTTTGATTAGTATTACATTTTATGTGTTTTTAATGTATTTTAAGATGGTTTTATTTTTTCAGAAAATTCTAATAAATAACTTCAGTGCTACTGTTTTTCTACTTTTATTCTGTCTCTTTTCCTTTGTTGTGGATTACTGACACACCATTATCTACCTTTTAGATCCAATAATATATTATTTAGAACCTAAAGATGTAAATTCTTCTACCTAGTGATTCTATTGAATACACAAATCTTGAATTTGATTTGACATTTCTAATCTTTAATATGAACAATTATGTAATTTTATCAAACTAGTCTGAAATAGAACATTGATTCTTTTAAAATTAAAGAAGAAAAAACACTTTTCAATATTTCTTAGTTTTTAATAGAAAATTACATGGTTTATTACAATTTTTGTTGTCCTTTATTTTTTTAAGTAGCGTCCGTTGGTTTTTCTACTTTGCCCACCTTAAGACCAAAATTCACATGAATTTATTGAAATCTTCTGCTACCAAATGTAGCTGATGATTCTCAAGAAGCTAGCAGGTATCTGTTGGTCTGGATTTGCAAAGGATGGGTGGTGCATGCAAGCCCCTTTTGATATTGCTAAGCTGTCAGAGATACGCCCCCGCAACTCTTCAAAAAGCTGAATGCTTTGCTAACCTTGCTTCCTTCCCTTGCAAATCCAGTGCAAGAAATTATCAGAATTAATAATTGTGACCATAATGTATCAAAAACGAAAATATTTTATTAATGCTAAATTATGCACATTAAAAATTGTGTAATGTTCTAAGTAGTTTACACGAATGCATCACTGTGTTTAAAACCTACAAGCACGATTTCTTTTTTTATATTGGAATACTGGTTTAATAAGCATTTTGTAGAAAACTAAGCATTCTCAAATGTGAAATCTCATGTAGCTGATTACTCCAGGCTGGTAGGCTGGACCCAGAGAGTTGTGTTTAATGGAGCTTGGTGGCTGGTCTCTAGTGGTGTTCCCCCAGGCTCAGTTTTGAGACCAGTCCTGTTTAACATCTTTTTTAATGGTCTGGATGTAGGGATGGCATGCATCCTCAGTAAATTGGCAGAGGACACTAAATTGGGTGGGAGTGTTGATCTGTTTGAGGGTAGGAAGCCTCTACAGAGAGATGTGGACAGACTCAATCGGTGGGCTAAGGACAACTGCATCAGGTCAACAGTACGAAGTACTGGGTCTGCACTTGTGTCACAGCAACCCTATGCAGTGCTGGGGGAGGAGGGGCTGAAGAGCTGTTTGGCAGAAAGGGACTTGAGAGTGCGGATTGACAGCCGGCTCAATATGAGCCAGTAGTGTGCCCAGGTGGCCAAGAAGGCCAATGGCATCCTGACCTGTATCAAGAACAGTGTGGCCAGCAGGACTAGGGAAGTGATCTCCCCCTGTACTCGGTGCCAGTGAGGCCAATTCTAGGATTCTGTTCTAGGGTTCTATGATTATGAGTGGTCTTCTAGTATCTCATGTGTGCTATTTTGTTTACTTAGATGTAGAGAGACTTTATGGCATATGGTGGAAAAAAACCCAAATCAAACCACTTTATGAACTGAAATAAGCAATATCCTTGACTCAATAGCTATTTCACAATAAAGTTTTGTTGGGAGCAAACCAGACCAAGTCTGGTACAGCTGAGATCACAATCCATGACGATAGTATTGAAACGAACAAAATGACAGGACAGAATGCATTCATCTACATATCTTAAAAGGACACACTCGTCAAAGACTACTGATTCACTTCATTTAGAGCAGGAAAGTACTGGATAAATGCAGTTTCTAAGTTTATTGATAAAAACTGCAACCAAGTTCCAATTAATTTGTTGTTTCTCCCTGAAAATGATGGAAAAGCTGTTTTAGATGCCTTAAATATTCTTGGTCTGATGCTCACAAGGATAGGCAGAAGTTGATTCTTTTTCTCTGATTTGTGATATTGTGCCATTTTTGTGCAATACAGGTTCAGCTGGACAGAATGTTTGGAAAAGAAGAAAGGATCAAGAAAATCTGCTGTACTTCCTTTCACAGTTAATGCAGGTAAAGTCATGTCTGCTTTCAAAAGAATCACTCTACAAGGGGATTTCTGACTCCTAGTTTCAAAGCTGATGCTGTCTTGACAAACCTGAGGTTAATAACCCCAAATCATGCATATTACATGATTGGTTTCTGAAAAAGAAAAAAAAAAAAAGTCTAGCTAACTTACTGTTTAAAAATAGTAATTTGTTATTGTCTTTAACTATACTAGGAGCAGCAGAAAAAAAAGAAGTAAGGACAAAAAAAAGTACTCTAAAAGTGAAAAGACTCATAAGAAATTTGGGGAAAAAAATTTTTTACATGTGTGTGAAATAAATTTCTCATCAGCCAGGCAGGATTGACTGAATAGCAGCAGGTTCTTATGGCCAGTAAAGAGCAGATCTGAATCCACAAGCAGTCCTTACCCATACAAACTTTCTGTAAGAGCTTTAGCAGGTAAAACTTATATCTATTCTCCTTTTTACAGAGGAAAAGTGCTTCTCAAACCAACAGGAAGCATAGGGTATTATGACACAAGAAGCCCTGCTAGCACATTGAAGGTTTGAAGCACTTGAAGCTACCAGCACACAGGCTGGCAATCCCCAGTGCTCAGGTAATACATGATTTACTTCTCTAGAATAAGCGATATATGTGACTTGCACTTTTCACTGGTGTTTCACATTTTCTTTAAAAAGTCAGTTTTAGTAATGCTTCCTAATTGAGATGATCTTCAGAATACTGACCTGGAGTTGAAATACTGATGAGATCAATAGCAGCAGTGAGTGCCTTTTAAAACCAAATCTTCTCCTTTACCGAAATACCCATCGCTAACCCTAAGTGGCAGTGCAGAGCTTCACAGAGACAGAGCAGTACAGGAGATGGGGGGGATGTCCTCATAGCCTGTGGCCCGGTATCTTACACATACTGGGAGTTATAGGATCACCTGTGTCTGTGTTTTAGATCCAGGGGTAATAAATGTGTGTTATTAAAAACTTTATAGCCAATTTAGATGGTGTCTTCTAACTGAGTTTAACAACGAGATAATAGGTCCTCAGTTTAATTTCCTGTGTAATGCTGCATCACAGGGTCCCACTGACTTCAGAGATCAGCTGGTGTTTGAAGAAATAAACTCTGACAGAACAAACAAACAAACCAACCAAAACAAAAGCCCTCTTTAGAGAGAATACAGCTGTCAACATCTAGGTGCGTTGAGAAAGTTACACTCTTAACTAGGGCGAGCATCAGCATAGTACATTATAGTAGTACTCATCACATAAATCCAAATTCAGTATGTTGTAGTCAAACTCAAAGTGATTGCACTTCAAAGATGGATTTCACCAAACTGGGATAAGGAAAATTGTCTTTCTTTTCAGTTTTCATTCTAGGACTCTCTCAAATTGAGGATTTGCAGAGGAATGTTCTCCCCTTGGCAGCTAAAGAGTGACTCACTCCTTCTCAGCCAGAGCTTTTCTTGCCCATTAGAATATTTTTCCAGAAAAGTATCTTCCAGAGTTGAAGAACAGTACCTGAATAAGAACTTTGAGTTGCTTCTAATTAAAGGTACTTTATCTGAACTTCACAGCCTTCCTGAACCTAGAATTTGGTGAATGGTAGTTGGACTAGATGGTCTCCAGAGGTCCTTTCCAACCCCAGCAATTCTGTGACTGTGAATCCTGTAGATCTACTCATAAGCTTTTGTGCCTTTATAATTAGATGCTCTGCAGTTTGACAGTTTTTCATAAATGGCAAATAATCACGAACTTTCAGGGGCTAACATAACCTGCTCCTGCAGGTAGAAGCAGTGTTGCTGGAATTCACATTTTTCTGAAACTTTTGGTGTGATTTTTAATCTCTTTGTATAAATGAAGACATCAGCTACTCATTAATCCACAGCTCAGCAGACTGTTCCTTAGAACCTTTGGTGCAGTTGCTTCATGCCTGCAAGATGTACAGTTTTCAGCATTAAAATTAAGTTTAAAAAAGGAATATTAAATTCACCTGCATGCTGGTTTCTGACCTAATAAAACTGCTAGTCTTGAGTGAAAAATCTTGAGGTGTTCAAAATTACTCTGCGATAATTAAAGGTTTGCAAAGCATCCCTGCAAAATGTGTATTAATACATGAGAAGGAGTGGAGCCATTCAGCAGGAGGTTGCCAGGAGTTGACACAGCCAGCAGGGAGGGCTCTGAGTTTTCAGAGCACTGTGCAGCCTGTGGCTGCCTCTGCTGCTCACGACTCCCCCTCTGTCCCTGTTTGTGCCCTGTGCTGGCGGGGAGGCAAAGTCAGCAATCAAACACTGGAAGAATTACTTGAAAGTGAGTGGTGATGCTTAGCCTAAAACTAATGAGGGTTTCCAAAAATCTTCTCTTACTATTTTTTGCATTTCACATTTATAGGAGAAAAATTCTCTCTGCTCACTTTGGGTGTTTGTTAACAGCAATTTGCCATGGTATTGTTTCCATTTACTGCATTTGTCATACAACAACAGGAGAATCCCCTCCCTACTCAAATTGGAATAAATATTTTCATACAGTTTTATATGGCAACATAACTGAGGCTTTAAATGTAATGTTTACAACTGACTTTCTTTGTGGCAGAAAGTTTGCATCCTATAAAAATAAAATGAGAAAAAAATTGTAGCACAGCAATGCATTATAAGGATTTGTATTCTTCACTGGGTATTATTTAGTCTCTATGTGGTTAAACATGCAGTTTAATGTGGGATTCATCCAATATGCTTTTAAAAATATTTTATGGTAGAACAATGGTCACGGGAAAAAAAAAAATTATGGATGTAACAACAACTGATTTTAAGAAGCAAAAGACCATAAAAATCAATAGAAAAATCTAACTTTAGGTGGCATTGGACTAGATCCCAGCAGGGGAAACATTATTGTATGGACAAATTCACCAGGGAATATAGCAGGAATTGAGGTCAAAATGTAATCACCCAGAATACAGCTCTTCAGCGTGGATTATTTTATTCTCCCTCTGAATTGAAATATCTCTTAATGGTAATAAATCTCCTTATCCTGTGCTGGGAGTGTATTTGCCATAATGTATCAGAAGAGAGATCCTTAACAGCCTACGCACTCGTTCATATGATTCTCTGAAATGTTCTGTGCTTCCTCTCAAACATGCTGGCATAACTTAATTTTCAGTTAGAGATAAAATGGCCAGTTGGAAAGAATGGTAGGTGGTAAGTGCTAAACCAAGGGTTTGAAATCTAACTAAAACTGAACATTAAAAAAAAAAAAAAAAGGAGAAAGAGAGAAAAAAAACCAGTAAAACAGCTAAAATAGCCTGATACTGTAGAAAATAAGTTCAAGGGACCATACCTATGAACACCTGTGAAAACAGCAGCTCTCTGTGCCATCATAGTTTGTTTGAATTTCATTTGTTTAATCTTTATTTTCCTTTTCTTTTAACTTGTGTTTAGCAATTACCTATTTACAGGGGTTTCCATTACAGCTGTTCTAGAAACTTTTATTGGCCCTTACTCTAAGAATGGCAATTTAACAATCAGTCAACAGATTTTGTGCCAACCACTTTAATGTTTCATGTTTACAGTAGGTTAAGGTGCTTTTTTTTATTACCAGTGTAGTGATATTAATAGCGACTCTCTTACGAACATACTACGTAAAGGTGACTATCGTGTGTATTTGCCTTCTCATAAATGAACGACATGGCAAGTGATGAATAAACAGAATTTTTGTTGGTACAAATGCACTTGTTCAAGAATGATGCCATTAGTTGAACCATGGCAGAGTAAAGGTACAAGTTGCATGCACAGCAAAGCCCTCGATCTTTTCCATGGAAATAGAGAGAATACACAATGATCTACTTTACCAGTTCTGTATTTCTTCTGAAAACCTCCCCATTCTGCCATTCTCCTGTGCTCTGATAGTAGTTCTTTCTTGGGTTTAGTTAGAATTTTTCTCTGTTTTGTTCGGATTTCGCTGGGACTAGCACAATTTGTTTTAGAATTACAGGTAACCTGATGCTGACCAGCAGAGTGAAATGATGCACAAGACCACCATCAGCTTCTGTCTCAGACAAACCTTGTGCTTCCGTTCTCTCTTGCAACCAGGGCATGTTATTGCTACACTCCTTTGGAGTTAATTTCTTCATACAAGGAGAAATATACTCCTTCTTCCCCACCAGAAGGAGTATAATCCATGTTTTGGTGAAGTCATTGGACATGCCTTTCTTGGCAGCTAACAATGCTAAGGATAAGATTTGTTTAGTTTTGTTTCATTTCATTTCCCAAGATTTTCATTGCATATATCAGTACACCAACCATGACAGCCTTTTTCGTATGCAGATGAAGGTCATATAAGTGTCAGAAATTTCTGTTAGCTGAAGTAATTAACACTGTCAAAATCTTTTCAGAAAAGCAAACTGAGAACTATTTAAGATGCTTTTATTGCTACCCATTGAGTACAAAGAATGACTAATATCAGAATGACAATAAATTGTATCTTTGCTTTGAGAAGAATTTATTCACCATTTGATGAATTAATTCAGCACCCATATTTTATATACTATTATGTACATATTTTTCAAAACAACAGAATTTCTACTTAAATGGAAGGGGAACACATATGTATTCATCTCAGGCTTAGTAAAAAAATACTGTTGATTCAGTTGTGTTAAAAAAGTCCATTGGGATTGAGAAATAATATCTAGGAAATATCATTTACTATCATCTACAACAGGAACAACAAAGAAACAGCACACAAAGCTCTCGATCCTAGGAATCCAGGGAAAAAATGCAGCTATAACAATACAGTGTATCTTTCATGTTATGCTTTGAAAAATAACCAAAAAAAATAGTAGTCCTATGTAGTGAGGTTTCCCATTGCAAAATAAATATAGTTTGCAATGGATACAAACACTGATGCAAGGAAGTTAAAGAATGCAGTTTTGATCTTGGACACCTCGATCCAGGATGTTCATTTGAATAACCCAAAACATGGAGTTGTATGTGTGACATTCCAGCATGTGCATGAGGAACCCTCTCCCATCAGATCTTTAGGAATTAACTGCTTGCAAAGCCAAGGTCTCTGGTTATTTCTGATCAACCTAAATACAGTCAACTTTCGCGTGCTGGGGTAGGAAAGATGACACGACTCACAAAGGGTTCTTGAGCAAAGGGAGAGGTGAAAACTCCCACTTTATTCAAGATGTGAATCCTCGAAGGGAGGAAGGGCTAGTGCTTATATAGGGGAGCATGAGAGGGTTCTAGAAAACTGGGAGGAGTTTTACCAAATAAGGAAAGGAGTGGGCAGGGTATATACCAAATATGGAAAGTAGGGGAGGATTCTTTATCATATAAGGAATACAGGGGTGGAACAATGCCAAATATGGAAAGTACTGCAATGCAGCAAACATTAGCCAATGAGAATTAAGGAATAAACTTTAAACAATTATGAGGGGAAAACTATCACGGGGGGGGGGTTGTCCCGCGACAGACCCAGTGGCACATTTCGTATGGGAAACAGGACACACAAGTGTGACCTACAAAATGGCGTTTATTAGAACAAGAATACAGCTTATATACTGGGGAACACAGAAGGTTCAGGAAAAGGGGTATGATCCCGGCTAGGAACATCAAATCCCAGGGCTCTGTGATAAGGGGACATGGAGGCATTGGTCTCAGGGAATATGTCCAGCCTTACAA
>JAYRBT010000082.1:95574722-95587873 GCA_036023395.1 Myiotriccus ornatus
GAAGGTGTGGTCTGAGGGCACAGATAGGGGAATCTGCAGAGGTTGCAAGGCTATGGCCTTGTGGCTAAGTCCTGAGCTGTTCTGCGCAGCTGCGGTTGCTAGGAGACCTCTGGACAGATCTCTTCTTCTGAGTCTTCCTTGCAGCTTTTCTTGTGCATTTCTCTCCACTCTCTGTAGGCCTCTTCTGGTCCACCCCTGACAGAAAACATTTGGCTTATAAAGTTCTCCTTTTCACTTCTCCAATTTTCAGTTCTGGCGAGGCGTTTTCCTCATGTATTCTGCTTAGCATAGAGTTCTTTCTTCCATTTTTCATACAGTTTCTTGCTTCCCACAGTCAACCAACTCATTAAACTTGTCCTAGCAAGGTTGACCTCAGATTATCTGTTTCAATTCCTGTCTGCCTAATGCATCAGATTATTCTGCCTTTGAACGCTCACACATCATAAACTCAGTTCACTACCTTTTTAAAAAAAAAAATCTCTTAATTCCACTAAAAATAAAAAGTCATAATTGTAAGAAAATAAATATCTTTAGCTTTTCACTTTGTGTGGTTCAAAATCACATGCGTTTGAAAACATCTCCAAGATTGAGTCCAGCCTTTGATCACCACCTTGTCAACTAGACTGTGACACTTAGACCCTTCCAGAGATGATGACTCCACCACCTCCTTGGGTGATTGTTCCAATGCTTCACAACCCTTTCTGTGAAGAAACTCCTCCTAATGTCCAAACTGAACCTCCCCTGGTGCAAACTTCAGGACATTTCGTCTTGTCCCCTTGCTAGTGTCTGTGAGAAGAGCCCTAGCAACAACCTTCTTTCATGTAGTTGTAGAAAGCAATAAGGTCTCCCCTGAGCCTCCTCTTCTCCAGGCTAAACAAACCCAGCTCTCTCAGCATTGCTGTATTTAAAACTGGAAGAGGTTTTGCACATGGTTTCAACTAAGGACAGTTGAATCCAACCACAAAATTCAAAACATAATACTTTTAATTGATGGCAGCGTCAATATCTTAGGATAGCTATGTTAGGATAGTTGATTAGCCTTTTTTGAGCAGATATGCTAATTGTCAAGCATTTTATGAGCCCTATCGATCACACACACATAGTTTAAAAAAAAAAAAATCTGTCAGAGATCAGTGCCTCCTGTTATGAACATATTAATGAAACAAAAGATCTATGCAATCACAATAATTCAATTTAAACCTTAAATCTGCCTAAAATAATTTGTGATTATTTTTTAATGGGTGCTCTTAAACTCTACAGATTTAATTAAACTTTCAGCTTCTTAGAAATCAGTGAATACAGTTACAGGCTAAATTTTGGAAAATAAAGAAAAATCTCTGATATTCCTTCTCAAACTGAAGACACTAATTGAGAATATGACTCACCACTGCTTTATGTCAGTATAAATATCATGGATTTCTTTGGAACTACATTAGCATAAAACAGATGTAATATGTTGCAGTGTATCAGGCAGAAGTTTATGGCACAATTATGCTACTTCTACTAAAAAAAATGATTGCAGCAGATAATCCTTGAGCCCTTTGGTTCCATAAATTCATACTTGACTGTGATACCTTTCTTGTAAAAGCTCTACTGTTTTGTTGGGCTTTGTTTAAACAAATAAACTTCAGCAAAGCAACAAGATACTTAAGAATTGTCTGTGCTGGATTTTAGTAGGAAAGGGATTTTTACTTGAGGTATTGCTATATATCAATATATTTGGGGTTGGAAAGGTAAAAATCCCCTCAAACTAACTCCAAACCAGTTCAACTTAATTCATTACAATAGAACAGAATTTAAAATATTTCTTTAGATTTTGTTGATGATTCTTTCATTTCATTACATTTATATAAAGCTTTGGTAGGTTGTATTTGTTTTTTACATACTTTCTATATCCTTTTTTAAACCCCTCTCCAAGGTCTAGAGTGAGAAGCATTTAATTCATTATTACTTCAAAAGTTTGCTAGCAATTTTTTTTTTTTTGTTTTCAATTTTGAATATCTCTAAGCAGGGCACTTTTAGGGGAAGATGTTGCTTGTTTGTTCTAAAGAATATGTCATTTGAGGGGAGGCTTGGTTGGTTGGTTTTGTACCTCTTCAACATTTAAAGCCAATCAAGGATCAAGAAGTGGAGAAGAAAAAAGTAACCATGCATTTTTGCAAGGCATTGGCCTGGAAATCTGGATGCAACCCTTTCTTTGTAGAAGACCACTAAGTCAGCAAATGAGATATACCGCAGCTTTCCCTGAAGCCATCGTACTGTGGTGCAATCTAGGTGTGTTTGGCTATGTTTCCTCAAAGAAATAATGACCCTGAACAAGCCAAATAGTACAAAAGTCAGATCTCAAACCTGATGAGTATGACAGACTTAATAACAGAGTTGGAAAACATTTTATCCCTGAACCCTGCGTTCTTGAGGGAGCCAGTTTCTCCCCTAGTTCTGCTGCAAAGCCTCTCCACTGCATCTGGGTGAGCAGCCCCCACAGACACCACCGAGCGTGTGAGGCTGAGCCCATGGACCTCATCTGCTTTTGGATCTCATCTCATCTGTTCCCAACTCCTTGGGCCAGTACCCGTGTGATGAGAACACAGCTGCCTCCTCCAGCTCTGTGTTGACACATGGCTCTATCCAGCTTGTGGGGCAGGGCAGACCCTGACCTCTGCTGAGACACCCAGCCCAGTATCACCACCAGCTTCCATTTCTGTGCCAAAGAGCACCCCCATATCCGCTTATTTTTTAGACAGAAAAAACCAATTTTCATAACTCATTAAACTAGACATGGCCAGAGTAAAACAAAGCAAACAGTTATCTGATTTTCTGCTTTTCTGTATCATCACTACTAACTGGAGGATATTTGGGTTTGATATTTGGTGTTTGGGATGGTTTCCTTTGATTTTGATTTTCCCTGTTTGGTTTCTTTTTTTTTTGTGGGGAGGGAGATTTCAGATAGCATTGTTTGTTTGAGCTGATCTTCTGGAGAGATGTTCGTCATCAGAAAATTGTTAAGTGTCATTTTGCTGTTTACCAAGCATTTTCCCAATAAGGGACCACGAAAAGGTCTTAAGAAAAAGCAGATGTGTGAGATAGATAATTTTTTTTGCTGGAAAGGTAGCCTGTGTTGCGTCCTGGATGCATCAACAAAAAAAAGTTAAAGATACCTTATAGGAAAGGTGCATGGTTTGCTTCTCTTTAACTTTCTCCCTGGATTTTGAAGGCCATTTAAAAACTCATTCTTTGACATATAAAAGTTAGAGGTCTTTCTTGGAGACATGTCTGACCTAACATCCTATAATTAAAGATAGCTTCAACCTTAAGGGAACTGCCTCTGCAGGACATTTTCACATCCAGGTTGTGTTTGAGGGCATTGTTTAGGAAACAGTTCTGTAAACCTCTGCCCACAAAAGAAAAAAGTCCAGCAACATTCATTTCCTTAGACAGACTTTTAAAAGGCTTTTTTTTTAGTAGCATGATGGACATAAAAAGTAGAGTGGAACCAGGAAAAGGATAATTCAGGAAAAATAATAAGGTGTATGAGAATGGCTGTGCTCTGAAACAGAAAAGTCCATTTCCTGTCCCAATAATGGATTTATATGAGGACGCTGAAGGCTTTCTGCTTTCATTTTTCTTCCATTAAAATGAAACTTTTATGTTTCTGCAAATAACATCCCTTTTTGCAAACTAATAAAATCAGAGACTTCAACAGGAATTAAACTGAAAGAAATAAGCACAGTATTAGTACATTCAATTCTTAGAGACTCAAATATATTTTACTATTTTCCTTTGTGAATTAGGTTTTTTCATATCTTTCAAATATTTTTTTCATGTTATTACTGAATGGAAATGCATGTCAACGAATTATGAATAGAAATCCAGTACTATCTTCCTATTATAAAAGTAGAAATATTGCATGGTGATAGTCTTTATCATTAAACAATCAAGTAAATAAAACTACAATCAAAATAAATTAACTGGATGTTTTATTAGATTATTTGCTGAGGTTTTCTCTCACTTTTCTTTGTAGATCAACTTGTCTTTTTTCATTGTCTTCACAGTTATCTTCACTTTTTCATCATGTTTTCCACTTTTATTTTATTTAAATGCAGAGGAGTATTTGAATGGCTGCTTTAAGATTTTCCCCTTCACACGCAGACACACAAACTTCCCTCAAGTTCAGCAAGTCGTCACAGGTGGACACTCCTGCTATGAACACATCAAAGGAATGTGACTTACACACTGAACTTAAAAATACCACAGACCTTCTCATCTCCTACTAACATTGCCTTTCACTTGAAAGTTGGCAGCAGTAGTGCTTCACGGTGTTCAAAAATTGTTCAGCAGTGGTGTATCTTCCACTGCTCAAATCAGACCTTTATACCATTAGTACATCTCGCCGTTAGCTTAATCTGTCACCAAACGTATCTTTTATGTGTTCAAATGACATCCATCACACATATAATGAAAGCTGAAAAAAGCTGTGAAAATACTCTTCCTTAATCTCAACATTTAGTGTCATCAGCCTTCATATTACGGTGTCATAGCTTAACCCCATCTGGCAGCCCAGCCCCACACACTTCCCTGCCAGTGGGATCAGGGAGAGAATTGGAAGAGTAGAAAAGCTAGGAAACTCATAGGCTGAGATAGGAGAGTTTAATAGGGAAAGCAAAACTGCACATGCAAGCAAAGCAAATCAAGGAGTTAATTGACCAGTTCCCATGGGCAGGCAGGTGTTCAGCCATCTCTGGGTATATGGGGTCTAGCTGAGATGGAGTTCATTTTCTATAGCAGCCCTCACAGTGTTGTGCTTTGCATTGGTAGCTGGAAAGGTGTTGATAACACACTAGTGTGAATTTTGTGTAAATTGTCCACTTTCATTCAGTGTTGTAGTGACGTTATTTTGAATTTTGTGTTGGGAATTTTTGTCTTGTTTTGTTTTGGCTGGTTGGTTTTCTTGATACAAGTGAAGGTTGTGCGATGAATATGAATTTTAATGATAATTCTTAAATACTTGATTCACAGAGGTGAGGGTTGGAATGTATAGGGTTTACATTGCCAGGTTTTTTTGGTAGCTGAAGGGCTACAGGGATGGCTTCTGTAAGAAGCTGCTAGAAGCTTCTTCCATGTCCGGTAGAACCAATGCCAGCTGGCTCCAGGATTGACCCGTTGCTAGTCAAGGCTGAGCCAATCAGAGAAGGTAGTAATGCCTCTGTAATAACGTATTTAAGAAGGAAAAAAAAATTATTGTGCAGATGTAATTGCAGGAAAGAGCTGGGCCAGAACAGATATGCAGACACCAAGGTCAGTGGAGAAGGAGGGGCAGGAGGTGCTCCAGGTGCCAGAGCTGAGATTCCCCTGCAGCCCGTGGTGAAAACCATGGTGGAGCAGCTGTGCCTCTGCAGCCCATGGAGGACACCATGATGGAGAAGGTGGATATCCAAAAGACGACTATGAACCTGTAGTAAACTCATGCTGGAGCACTGTCTTGTCAGGGACCTGCACACCTGTGGAGAGTGGAGCCTGTTTTCCTGGTACGACTTGTGACCCTGTGGGGGACCGTGCCAGAGCAGGCTGTGTCTGAAGGACTTGCACCCTGTGGAAGAGTGACCCACACTGCAGAAGTTCGTGGAGACCCAGCCAGGGTCAACCCACTGCAGCAGGAAAGCCAGGCTCCGTCACCTGTAACAGTGACTTAGAAAGATAAACACCATCACTTTGAACATGCCCTGCCTTTTTCTTCCTGTCTCAGTTCTGTGTACTGAGCCATATGATACGGAATGTTCCTTGGGTCAGTTGGGGTCAGCTGTCCTGGCTGTGCACTCCCAGTCTTCTTTCTGGCAGGGTGGGAGGAGGAACAGAAAGTGCCTTGATGCTGTGTAAGCACTGCTCAGCAATAAGGAGAACGTCCCCGTGTTATCAACACTGTTTTCAGCACAAATCCGTAACACAGCCCCATACAAGCTACTGTGAAGAAAATTAACTTTACTTCAGCTAAAAAACAACACACAGAGCTGTAGTTTTTATGATCAACAGTCCTTAGCTTTATTGCTTTCCCAGTTCTGGCCAGGACAGGGTTAATTTTTGCAGTAGGCAGGAGGAGGCATGGCTAGGACCTGGAGGTTATTCTATACCACCTCACATCATTTTCCAGGGACAGGGGCCCCTGCCAGTTCAGGGTAGTGTGGCACTGGTCAGGTATTGTTGGGCTCTGCATGGTATAGTGGTGAGTGTTTGCATGTGAATCACTTGCTTCCCTTCTATACTTTTGTTATTAATATTGTTACTGTTATTGTTAATTTTCTTATCTCATTGATGTTTCCAGTAAATTGTTCTTATCTCAAACCATGATCTTTAAATTTTTTTGCCTCCAGTTCTCCTCTCCAGCCCTACAAAACAGAG
Source organism: Myiotriccus ornatus (assembly GCA_036023395.1). Lineage (NCBI taxonomy): Eukaryota > Metazoa > Chordata > Aves > Passeriformes > Tyrannidae > Myiotriccus > Myiotriccus ornatus. Next base: position 95,581,116 of record JAYRBT010000082.1, read on the forward strand.
GAGGCGGATGGGTGAGTGAGTGAATGGTTTCAGCAGGAACACTAAATTGGAGGATACCGTTACTAAGCCATGATACTGACACGTTTAGGTATTCAGTGTAATGTTAGGATGAATATCCAAAAATGTAAATAATTTTCCAGTTTCAGAGAAGCAGAAACATCATCATTTATCTAAATATTCCTGAATTCATATCCTCTTGCAAAAATTGATTTCTTTCGGTTGAACCATTTGATCCTCGAACTGTAATTTATATAATTCAAAATCTTGGAGACCAACATGTTTAAGAATAAAAAATTATCAAGAATTTGAATATGTGGGTTATATTTTCTTTTCTTCTCTACATTTGGGAATGCCTTTTAGATTCAATTTGTTTTCTTCTCTGAATCACCTTAATCTATATATCCCTAATATGTGATTGTATTTAATTTACAATTTTTTTATTTCTCTCTGTAGTAATATATGATGTAGATTTAAATTCTCCTCTGAGATTAAAGAAACATACTGAAGAATCTTATCCATTATGTTACTGAATCAGGCATGCCTATAGATTAATCCAGTTTGGGCTGCTTTATTGATTCAATTAAATTAGATGCAGAATAGGAAAAAGCAAATCGAATTATTGTGCCTTTATCTGGCTGTACCACTCAGCCATCCTGCTTAAAGAAACATAGAATGGTGAGTGGAAAAAGAGAAAAAGAGGTATTTTTCTTGATGGTAGACCCTCATCCATGGAGAAAGAAGGAGTTACATCACTTGTCACTGAACTTTTGTTCTGAGTTGGTTAACCTGGCTTCTGCAGAGTTAGAGCTAATCTACAGGGATGCTCACAGCAGGTGTGAAATTGCTAAAACCTCCCTCCTTCCAGCCCACTCGCTTTGTTATGTTCACTGAAAAGTCACTGAAACTAAAGAACCTTTTTGCCCTGATCATTTTCCAGTTGGTCATGTTTGCAGGTAAAGAAGTGGTACCCGGAGTGGTCTCCTTTTTAGCTATCTCCTGCTTCACTGCACTGCTAAAGTCAAGGCTTTTTTTTTGTTGGTAACAGCTCTCTGCAAGTATATTTGCCACTCTTTATGCCTTATTGCTACAGGCCTATCTGTTAAATCTTAAATACTAATGAATCATTAAAAAGGGTATTAACATACTTGCTGGCCCTATATGTGTGTCTTATTCTTCACAGTTTTGTAGCAATTTCTATTAAAAAAACTCATTACAGAGATTATTGTGACATGCTTTGAAACAGAAGCATTCATTATGTATTATCTATGTATTGGAATTTGGGAAATTAATGCACCAGGAAATGAAATGACTCACCCAGGGTCTCTGAAGATATATGTTCAAGTCATGATTAAAATCCAAGCTGTAGATTTGCATTGTGTTTGCTGCACAATCTTTTTTGCTCTTTCTCTTTCTTTTTTTTTTTTTCTTCTATTAAACTGGTTGTAAATTCAGCTGGAAAATTCCACTGTGCTAGTTTTGTTGTCAAACTATAATTGGCATTTAGCCCACTATTAGTTAAATATGGCTTGTTTGTGAGCATTTCCTTTGCTTTGGGGTTCAAAGGGTAACCAGAAAGTGGGATAATTGGGAAAGAAGAGACATACTGCAGGGCAGGGTGGGCAGAAAAATGGAGAGACAGAGACCAAGGAACTGCTCAAGTGATGGAGTGACTGTGAAATGTGCTACTGATGCTGTTGTGAGTCTTGTATCCACAGATGATCAGAGAAACAAGGGTTTTCCAGCCTTTCAGTGCAGGGAGGGTAGGAAGAAAAGAGGTAAGGGAGGAATGAGGAGAGGCTAGAAGTGAGTGGGCTGCACAATAGGTTTTCCCTTACAATACCTGCTTTGATAAATTCACTGCCCAGGAGGGCAGAGTGGAAGTATATTTATCTTTTGGTGTGTGTTTATCTTTTTATAGGTTGCATCTTCTGTAAAAATATGATGTTTCATGTGCCAGTCCCCAAATTATACCAGTGAACTTTCTAAGTGCCTACAGTTTTCGGATTTATGGCTTGTGGGTGTGTTGATAAGTCTCTATAGGGGACTTTTACTGGCATCTAGAGGAGACTTAAATTGCAGCCTTTAGAGGGACACCCAGTAGTACTCTGTTTACAGGGGTTTTTTTTTTAGCAGGCATGATGAGAGACACTGTTCTTGGGACTAGCTGGCCAAGAATTCCTGATGTTTGTGGTAACTGTGTCTGTTGTAGAGCAAATAAATGTACTTAGACATTAACATATCATCAATATTTAGTTATCATGTGGGGCTAGAAATTTATTTCTTAACTTCTGTTTTACTTTAAATGCCAGATGGAGAGAAATGGAATGGAGCATGAAATTCAGAGCAATTCATTGCAATTTATGTACATAGACAGATAAGTGAAAAATAATTTTCATTTAAGGGAATATGTCTTTGTTTTGGAAACTTCCTGAATACTTTATCTTAGCTTCAGTTAAACAAGACAAATGTGTCAAAAAATTTAATTTGTCATAATAATGGTAAAAAAATTAACATATGTTTATATTTTCCATTCTACTTTAGATTTTGTGGAACACCACTTATCTGTAAACTACGATATGCATATGTATTATTGAATAAAGAATAATATTTCAAGTTACAGAGGTAATTTCTTTTTTTGCCTCTTCTGCAACTGCAGTTTGAGAACTGCTAGCTGAGGAGGTTAAAGTTTTAAATATGGGACCATATAGTTCCAATGTAACAGGTTTAAAGGCTGCAATGCCACACAGCATCTAGAAGCCTGACACATTTGACTCTTAAATCCTTTCTTTTTCAATACAAAATCCACAGTATAGTATCTGAAACTTCCCATTTCCTGCTTTTCTTATCAGTAATAATTCTGTGTTTCCTGAGACAAGCTAAATATAAGTTTATGTTTTGATCTGTTTGAAAAGATAACTTTGTCATGCAAATAGGACCCGGCTCAGTCTCCAGCTCATTTCTCTTCTATTTAGATATGTATACTGAGCATTAGATGGACTACTGAATATCTAGGTGTACCTTGTGAATCCAGATTTTGGATTGTCTGGGACAATTTCCATTGCTCAATTAAAATGTAAGTAAGTAATACTACTAGAAATCATGAGACAGCCTAAAAGAAACCAGTCATGTATTAAGAATTTATTAATCCTCAAAGCTTGCACTGCTGTGAAGTTCTAGTATTTGAGGAAATTCTCAGAATATTGAAGTAATAATAAAAACAATGCACAAATGAAGAGACAAGGTCAATAGAAATTTAAGAGTCAGTTTTGTTAAATATAATTTGGAAAACTAAGCTCAGTCTTTGAAGAAAAGATTTTGCATATTTTTTTTTTCTATTTTTTAAGGATCTTTTTGATCTGTAACATATCTGGTAAATCTGTGAGGGTGATGAGGTACGAGTTTCCCCAAAAAGTTGTGGATGCCCCATCTGTGTAAGTGACCAAGGCAGGGTTGCTCAGTGGCCCTGAGCAACCTGGTCTAGTGAAAAGTGTCCCTGCCCATGGAAGGGAGGTTGAAATTAAGTGATCTTCATGATCCATTCCAGCCCAGGCCATTCTATAACTTTGTGATTCTATGATTCTATTAATTCAAAGTATACAACTTCCTCATAAAAGAAAAAACAATCATGTTTAGGGGAATTCATTATCAACAACAACTGCACTTACCTACAGCTGTGAACGTGATTTCCCACACAGGAAAAAATATGAAGTCACTTGTTAAAGAAAAAAAATCACAAGGAACAAAAAAGGAAAAAAAGTCAATGTTTATTACCTTTTCACACTGAAACTCATATTTTTTTTCCAGGGAGTTTCCCTCCATAAGAAAAAAATTAATGCAATACTTAAATTTCTGTAAAAATTGTTGTAGATAACGGGAACACAAGAATCATGTCAGCTTAAGAGGCTCTGAAAAGTAACCTTTATAATTTTATTTTTTTTCTGAATTTTAACAGGAAGAGACATTATTATTAATATACTTATATATTACATTTTATTGATTTCTAATTCTAATTCATTCAGGTAGCATATCTTTGTGAGTTAAAAAGTGGTATAGAGCACAATTTTTTATTTCTTCATCGTTTGGTGGATTCTGTTTGTTGACAAGGCAGAGTAGAAGTAAGTGCAACTGAAACAATGGGGAATTACAGATCTATCTGGAAAGTGCAAAATGGAGTCATCAGAAATAATGAAAATCAGAGAATCAATCAAATCGGAAAAAAACTCGTTTGTGTTATCCTAAAACGTACCGAGTGTTATAGAGACAAATACATACAGATTTTTATTTCCAGACAGATTGTTGCATTGTGGAAGGCATTTTAAGCAGATCTAATGCTGAGTCCTGCTCAAGCTTGTGCAGGCTATTACTCACCTGAAGTAATTTCTGCTGTCAGCTTTTGTTCAAATGACATTTGTTTATTCATTTGAGAATTTTAATGAATTGATTCAAGCTTAGTTTTGACTTCAAATCAGTTACATTGTTCCAATTTTAAGCAGCTCCAAAAAACTATAGTCTCCTAAGGTGCAAACATGCTTGCAGTTGTCCCAAGAAAAATCCACAAAAATGCAAGAGTGAGACTTGTTTTGACAAATTTCAACACGAGTCATGAATACTCAGGATTCTTACACCTTTGAACAAGATTTTTCAAGCTGCATAATTTTGATCCCAAAATAATACCTCATGACATGTTATCACAAATAAATTTTCAGACCTTAAGACATTACTTTTTATAGCTACTCACAAACTTATGACCTGTAATATATAGGAAATCTCGTATCTCTCTTTGGATTTTGTACTTCCTGAATAGTAGATAAATGTTGAACTGCAGTGTCTGAAAAATTCTTTTCATTTTGGGTACATCAAATGAAAGAATTCTGGTGATGAAATCTAAAGGTCCCTGCTTCATCATAATATTTACGTATATTGCTGTAGATTTATTAGTAATGAAAACTTATTTCTGAGATGGATTTTGGTAGGAATTTAGACAATCTCTGATGCAGCTGCACTGAGGCCTCAAACCTGGTGTTTCTTAGAATGTAAGAGTAAAAAGCACATGGTGTTTTACATGTTTCAAAAGTATAAACATTCTGTGAGAGAGGCACTTGGTGTGCAGAGATTGAATAAAACCATGTCACAATGTAGTCATTGATTCCAGTGTTCCTTGAGATGGACCACACAGTTCTTTTTATTGTTGGCCTCCAGCTTTGTGGAAGCAAGGTTACTTTCTTAAGCCTAGCTAACATCTTTCCTTTTTTTATCATATCATGACAAATATGATTGCAATTCACAAGTGTGTTGCTGTGGGGCTCAAACGAATTTTAGCTGTTCAATGATATTCACAATTCAGAAGTAATAATAATTTGTAAGGTTTGGGGTTTTTTTAGCAACCTTTTCCTTCAGTGTATTGCTTGTAGTGCTGCCAAAATTGTCTGTGCATTTCTCTATAAATTCTATTTTTAATTATGTTAATCTGAAACTGAATTTCTTTGTGTGCTTTAGCTGATATGGAAGCATAGTTTGTGGATTCATCTGTGAAGCTTACTGAGAAGGTGAAACTGCAATGTATATATCCAAAAAAAAGGTGTGATAATCCAGACATCCTGAATGAAAATTAGTGTAACTCATAAAGAAAATGCAGCTGTCTTACATACAACCTATGGCATTCATAGAAAAGACAAACACAATGAAAGACTTTATTTCGAAAATGCTTCCAGGGTGACAAGTCCTCGTCCTTCATCAAGAGCACTTTGAAGATGATGATGTTTACATTTGCTTCATTGAAACTAACACAGATGGAATTTTAAAAAAGGGAATAGGAATTATTCAGCCAGGTAATCAAACCTCTCATTGTTTTTTAAATTTCAGATATATTCAAGACAGAAATCCATGCCAATTCAGGGAGTGTCTGGCATTGCAATTTTTCTTTTCACTTACATAGGATGCCAAAATGGAGTAATGTGGGGAAAAGAACTAGCACAACAGAAAAAAATATTGTACTTTGACGAAAGATCATTTTAAGAGAAGTGGGAATTAAGAAGTGTAGATGGAGAAGACAGAACTCACAACAGCCATGGATTACATGGCAGACTACAGGTCATTGCAGTGGTGATATTTCCAGAGGGAGGAGGCTCTCATAGCATTCCAACAAGCTGTAGGAACTCTGCAGAGGGTGAAATTGCAACTACCCGTGAAATTACATGGATGAACCTTGTAACTCCCCATGAAGGGTACCATATTTTGATCATGTTATATAGTGAGGACATTCCTTGTCTGAAACTAGGATTGCTTTTTACCTAGGTTCTCCTGTGCTTGCTTTTTCAGAAGGAAAAAAAACGTTTAGGAATGGTGTGGCAACAAAAGGGAGTGAAGTCGGGAAGCTTAAATGAAGAAAAAGAGCCTCTTTCTTCAAAAGGAGACTTTTTAAAAGATGGAAAAGGGAAGAATGGGAGAAGAAGATCCACCTATGCCCACGTACTTTCTATGTAGCTGTCTACTTTTCAAAGGCTCTATAATTACCTGACCACTCCTCCAGTTTAGTTTCCCTTTCAGTTCTGTGACTAAGAGGAGATAGAACTCATTTCTAGAAATTTTCTGTGTATGCTTATTCAGCATTGGTCAACTGACAACTGTGACACAAATTACTGAGTATCTCTGGTGGGAGAGAATCTTCAGAAGATCAGGTACATTGACAGGAAGCTGAACATGAGCCAGCAGTGTGCCCAGGTGGCCAAGAAGGCCAGTGGCATCCTGGCCTGCATCAA
>JAYRBT010000082.1:95587973-95662918 GCA_036023395.1 Myiotriccus ornatus
GATATTGAGGTGCTGGAGCAGGTCCAGAGAAGAGCAACCAGGCTGGTGAAGGGATTTGAACACAAGTCCTGTGAGGAACGGCTGAGGGAGCTGGGGTTGTTCAGCCTGGAGAAGAGAAGGCTCAGGGGAGACCTCATCACTCTCTACAGCTACCTGAAAGGAGCTTGTAGCCAAGTAGGGCTCAGTCTCTTCTCCCAGGCAACTATCAGTAAGACAAGAGGGCATGGTCTTAAGCTCTGCCAGGGGAGGTTTAGGCTAGATGTTAGGAAGAAATTCTTTACAGAGAGAGTGATCAGGCACTGGAATGGGCTGCCCAGGGCGGTGGTGGATTCTCTGTTCCTGGAGGTATTTAAGAAGAGACTGGATGTGGCACTTAGTGCCATAGGCTAGTAACTGTGGTGGTAGTGGATCAAGGGTTGGACTTGATGATCTCAGAGGTCCTTTCCAACCCATCTGATTCCATGATTCTATGATTCTATATGACAGAATAGCCTTCAAAGGCTTATTGTTTTATTGATTTCTTTTTCTGAATGTGGAAAGATTCTGTTCCTTTTTACCATTCTCCAGTGTGAAAATAGATGCCATTCAACATTTTATTGTATTTCCCAGACAGAAACTAATGGATTGCTAAACCTTTATTCAGGGTGGGTTCATTTTCTGTATAATCCTAAAAGTTAGATGGACTAGAGATCTGTAAGCTCATTTAGTCCTTTTCATGGCCAAGGCATTACTGATCTCAGCTATTGGTTCCTGGCTGTTTCTGCTAGAGTTAATCTGAAATGATGCAAGAAACAAGGCTGTCACCTTCCTGTGGGATGTTACTCTTCAGTCCAATACCTCTATTAGGCAATTGCCTTACAGATTTCAGCACACTGTAAACCACACGAAAGTGGATCAGGTATCAGAGGTATGATTTTTTAAATGATACTCTGGGGATCAGTATTCTCAGTACATGGCATTTCTGTCTTGGTTTGAGCACACTAAAAATGAAACCTTAATCAACAGCAAACCCTGTATACTTCAAGTGTGTCCATGTAAATCTACTACAGAGGGAGATAATAATTCTGAATAGAAGTTAATCCTTTTCCTTTTAAATAATCAAGATTTCTGAGAACAATCCTATTCAGCTCCTGATAGATGTGTAGAAACATGATCTTTATAAACACTGATCTGAAGAGAATGAAGTATATCAGCAGTGAAGATAAAATGTTACAGCTTCAATCTACACTGAAAATTAAATATGTTATTAAAACCAGAGTCTAGAGAAGATATTTATTTATGAAATAATTATTGTGAAACTGTTGTCAGTTAGGGTTTACCGCACTTTACTAGCACCTTTGTCAGTACCAAATATTTTGAAGTCCTGGATGACACCTTGCTGTGATTAAACCATAAACTTTAAATTCACTTTCATGCAACCAATACTTTAACTTGCTGCTGAAACCAGTTATATAATTTTTTCTTCTTTGTTTTCTAACCTGTAAAATAAGGACATTTATGTTTGTCTTTAAAGTGTTTTTTTCCTGTGAGAGTGTTGAGCAAGCTGAGTGTTGGTCTTATAATTTCACTGCATATGGATCTTGTTCTATAAGATTAATGTACAGAAATAATTGAGGTTGTGGTATATTAAGTGCTTTTTAAGGAATCTTATTTTTGATGGAATTAAGAAATCTGGCCAACATACTGGAATGATCATTTTATAAGTAATTAAACTTTTTTCATATTGCACTGTTAGGATTTATAAGTTATTGATTCCCAATAGACATTACTTTTCTAAAAGCATTAATTTACCTACAGTCCCCCAGACAAATAAACAACTTACTGCAAAATCCATTTCTCCTGTTTATAACAGTTAATCAAGAAAAATTTAATAGACTTTGTGTGTGTGTGTGTGAATTGCATGGTGTCTAGTGCCTTGTAGTTCATGCTTTTAGTTTCAAATATTGGTTGGCTAGGCCAAAGTTGTGAAGGGTCTCCCTTTAAAGGGTGCAACTTCGTGGACACATAATATTCAACATGAATCTTAAGCTTTCTTGGTAAATTGGCACAGTGAACTTAAGTAGATATTAGGTTTCTGTGTCAATCAAAACTGAAGCCTGGTTTATAATTTAAATTGTGCTACAAAGGCATTGAAAATTGCCAAGATTTATCTACTCTGACCTGTTACTGTTGGACCCAGAGACATTCCTGCACCAATTTAAGTAGGTAAGTATGTCATTGAGGAATATGCAGCTCACACTTCAGTGAAAGATGACAGCAGAATATAGATATAGAATATATTATTTTCATTCAAAATTTCCATTTGAAAGAAATAGTAGAAATAAATGGAAACAATGCCATATAGCATTATGCTTATGATGGAGAGTCTTAACTAGACTAAATGGGAAATATTCTTCTCGTGTCAGTCATATCTGCTAGCATTTAATAAACTTGGATAAAGTATCTTGAATTAACTTCTGCTTTCTTGCAAAACAGTGAATATTTCTGCACTCAATCTGTTCAAAGTTTCTCTAGTGCTTCATTCCTGGTAATCAACAAAGGTCATGAGACTGATTCTGCTTTCCCTTGTGCTTTGTATAATTTTTAAAGGTATGAATACAAAGGGGGTTAATTTGGTATGATCCTAATTTGCATACTTTTAAGGCTTAAGTGCTGATGCTTAATGAATAAAGATTTCAAGTAGTGTCTAATGGTGACAATAGTGTAATTAGGTCCAGCAGCTCAAGTGGTAACAAGACCCTGATGCTGCAAGATCAAAAAGTCAAAAAAGTTTGGAGATCATGGCCTGCTTTTTAAAGCAAAAACAGAGAAAGAGAAGAAAGAAATCAGTTGTTTGAAAAGCATTAAGCATATTTTTTTATTAGTATTTTGACAGCATCTCTATTTATTTCCTGTTAGAGTAAAGATGTCTTTATTTAAAAAAGCCCATGGTGCACTCTTTCATATGTGATTAAAGACACTATTGAGGAAATAAGAGATCACAACATATTTATGGTGTCTGAGGTGCCAAAATAATACTGGAGAAACTCTGTTTAGGACTCTCTTTCTGGCTCAATCTCTGGTTGTAGAACAACAATTCACTTTGCCATGGTCTGGGTGGGGCGAACACAATTCTTTTTCAATCAGGGACAAAAGTAAGAAACAAAAAGAATAATTTTAAACAATGGCTGAACTGGCATAACTGTCTGAGGGAGGTTATAGCTCTCATTACAGAAGCCTTTTCTTGGTGTTCTCTCCTCACAGTATCCTTGGTAGATGGAGACCCTAGAAGCAGTGATAAGTGACCACTTATATAAGATTTTTGATGCAATTATTCTAATGACTGATTTATATATATGTATAATTTTTTAAAAATTTTTTTTACTAGATTTGTCCTGGAACTTTATCAGAATATATAAAAAAAATTATTAGGACAGCTGTTCTTTTTGCATTAAATTTCAGCTAAAGATTTCCTATGGCATCTAAGAAATAGGTGAAAGAGAACTCTTGCAGACTGCACAATGTTATCCATGCTTTCTTTACAGGCAGTTAGTGAAACAGACTGACAGAAAAGAAATAATAATCAGGATATTATATTGGAAACTTCACATATTCTGTAGCTAAAGGATATTCTTACAAGTGGATGCAGTGCTGAAATTCTGCACCATAATTGCAAAGACTTGAGAGCTCGCACTTCCACAGCTACACGTGAATGTATCGTCAAAGAACAGTCTAGTTATCCCACGGGAAGATACTTGCCAGTTGGGTGAATCTGATACTTCTTTTTTTCCTGCAGTGTGAGCATATATTCAACAATTTTCAGAACTAAATTCATTTTTTTTTTCTTTTTTTTTTACTCTTAATGTTCCCACATTTTATGACTCACAAATCCTGCTGCACTAATCAGATGAAACTCTTACTTTCAGAGAAGACTTCTTGTATATTTTTTCTAAGATATAAAGATTATGTAAGAATAGTCACTATATTCATTCCATCATTCTTAACAAACAATTTAAGGGTGATCTGTAGTTTCTTATTTACAGTGCTTAGAGATGTATGTCTGAAGACTGATTTTGAGCTCAGTATAAAGTGTGAGGAGCAGGAATTGAAGTCACTACTAAGAGCAGAAGTGTTAGAATTGGAAATGTCACTAGAATGTGAGATGTCACACAGGAAGTGTTGATCATGTTGATCAAGATGTTAATTCATGCACTTGCTGCCTGGAAGAGAAAGCATTCGAAGCTGGAGAGGTTGTAACTTTAATTTCAAGTGGAAAGCATAGAGAGAGCAGTGCACTGGCCAGTCTACTGGGCAGCCATGCACAGAGGTGCTTCTTTAATTTGTCATCCCAGGTGGTCACTCTGAACACATTAAACAACTGGGTCATTTCACTGATTGCCAGCCAAATACCTAACAACGGCAAAGCACCAGCAGAAATTCTTGCAATCTTTCTTTCTTGTGTTTTAAATTATTAACTTTTGCAAACAAGTGTATGCAGAGAAACTTTACACTTCCTGTGTCTAGCACATTGGAATGGAGACTTGAGTGGCTTTCATTTAGCAAGGTGTGGGAAGAGGTACTGGGAAAATTCTTTTTCTTTTCATACTATGAGTATTCTAGTTTGTCCAGTTATTTGTTTACCTATGGCCATTTGAGACATGGATCCATTTCTTTACTTGATTCTTTTCCAGATCCGTCTTCAGTCCTTTGGTTCTTCCCTCTTCAGTTAAAGCTGTCAGTACAACAGTTACTCATCTTTGATGGGATTCTTTTTAAAAACATGAATAAAGTATCAACTTACAGAAAAAGAGTTTAAGGAATTATTCTGGCCTGGAAGTTAAAGTTTTGTCATGTCATCCTGTTGTGCTTATCTGCCTTAAAGTTCTTAGGCTACTGTTTTTCAGCCATACTTGACTCTATGGAGCATTATAATGAGGATATATCAACAGGAAAGGTTAAGACAAGATAGCAAACAATATTTGGTTCAAAATATGATTTCCATTAATATCTGTTTATCTAGAACTCAAGACTTCTCAAATCTAAAGTGTATTTCTGTCTCGTTCCCAACCTGGCAAAATAAATTAGTGATAATCTACATGCAAAAATATCTTCCAGGTCCAGTGTTTTGTAGAAATTAATGGGTATAATTTAGGCTCCCTGTATAGACACTATGTAAAACTTTCAACCTATTGCACTCTCATATCTGTGGTGATTCATGATGTACTATTTCTACTAGGTTATAGCTTTCTGTTATCATTGCCCATAATGATAATCTCACCCTCTTCTGTCTTGCCCTTATGAAAGTATGAATTGAAGAATTTTCTTGTCAGCTGCAGTTCAGTGCAATAATTTCCCATTTCCAGACCACTGTATTAATGCCTCCTACACAATCACAAACTATCCTCTGACTCATTTTGCATTGAGAAGTGCTGATAAGCGTATCTGGCTTCATGTGCTTCACTCAGCCTCACAAACCACTTGGCCTTGTAACAGTTAGCTCTCTAGGCTGCATTGCTTCAAAATGTAGTAGTCCCTGAATTAAGAGTTTTAAGATTTTAATTGAAATGTATAATTAGGATACTGATGGTTTTAAATTTAACAGAAACAGAAATGATTGAATGTAAGCAAAAACTGTCTTAAAAGTAAAGCAAATCAGCTTGTGAAGAGCTTTGTGATGCAGAACTCAATCAGCCAAAGTTGGATCAGCAATCTTGTAATACACAATGGGCAAATTTACAATGTAAATTTACCTTAAAATATAGAATATGATAAACATCATTAGAGAGATCACAAACCAATATTGTTCTAACTATACACTATGCCTTTACTATATGTCTAGATAGGAATTCAAAAGTCTTCAGCAGTGAAGAATTATGTGGCATACAAACTATTTAATTGAAAGCTGGTCTTTGTGGCCGAACAGTGTTGTATGTTTGTTTACATAAAGAACAAATGGAATTAAAATTACCTGGAATATTTTCATCCTGTGTTGTTTATTTGTCTTTCAGAACTGTTAATTCTAGCAAGACTTTCTATATATTTTGAAAACTGTGTTTATTTTCTCATGAATTTTATTTCAGTTAGGTGCTGAAACAGTACTCATTTGATTTTAGAAGTTTCCATGCCATGCTCCAAATAGAATGGGAAAAATATTCTTTGGATCTTAGTGGCGACTTTTGTATTCATGATGTGAATTATTCAGAGTTTCAGAGTTGTGTAATTGTTTGGGAGTTTTTTGCTGGTTTCGTGGGGTTTTTCCTTTTTTTTTTTTTTTTTTTCTTTTTTTAATTTGTGAGTGAATTTGTATTTTTGTCACTCAGTGACAATGGACCATTTGCTCAGGGGATTTGTTTTGCTAGCAACTCTGAATAAGAATGGAAGTTCATTAATAGAGTATTTAAATGCCAGATGTACCATGAAGTACTCCCATTTTTAAATAGAATGATCAACCTCTTCTGTAATAGCAGAGATAGAGCTTTTCTATTCTTGGCTAGTGTGATGATATCCATGCCACTCAGCACTTACTTCTATATTAATGCTCTTCTGCCTGCCAAAAGCAGCACGTTGCACAGCTTTTTTTCAAGTCCCTATTCACCTGAAATAACTTGCTTTCTATTTATCTCTGTCTCAATTTAGAACGTGATTCATAGCTCTACAGTGAAAAATTATCAGGCTTTTAAAGCACATGGAAGCAAGAACTAATCCTGAGGGATCTTCTTTGTTTGGCTCTTAGATGCTGAGCTCCCCAGAGCAAGAACTATCTCTGTATCTTACACTGTGTCAACCACATTGTCAGCACCTAATTAGAAAGCAAGAGGATGGAGGCAGGTGAAGCTGCCTTTTTCAGACTTATGCTGTGATTATTGACCTGTTAAATGATGCTTTTCTTAGTTTTTGTCTTTTATGATGAACTAAGGATTGGATGCCCCTTCAATATAAAAGGTTGAGGGGAGAGAAACCAAACCAACCCAGAACAGATATCTCCTCTTCATTTCTGAAGGAAAAGTTTAGATCAAAAGGAAGTATAGAATTGTGGAAAACTCAGGCTAGAAGAGACGTTCCAAATTAATCTCATCCATCTCTGCCTTCTGAAGCAGGATAAACATATCTTTAACATATCTGGCAGATTCCCATATTGGAAATGAATGCATAAAACTCTTGTGTAGTCACACTAACACATGACCAGCCTTACAAGGAGATGTTTTTCCCCATTACATCTAACCTAAATATCTCTTGTTGAATACTGACTTTATTTACTGTAGTCCTCTTAAAAAAATAATATTTAAAAAAAAAAAAAAAGAGAGAGAGAGAAAGGGTTATGCTGCCAGTCTTCAGACTTCAGTTTTTTGCCCAGAGAAATTGTGAATGCCCCATCCCTGGAAGTGTTCAAGGCCAGGTTGGATGGAGCTCTGAGCAACCTGGTTCAGTGGAAAATGTCCTGGCCTAGGGCATGGGGATTGGAAACAGATGATTTCTGAGGTCCCTTTCAACCCAAACCATTTATGATTCTATGATATTTCTGCACCAAACAAGCACAATTCTTTTAACTTTTCTTCTCAGTTCATGATTCTAAATTTCATCAGTTTTGTCCTCATCTGAATGTTCTCCTGTTTGTGTATAACCTTATAAGGTACATAGAATGAAAAGCCATGTTCCATCTAAGGTCTTACCATTGTTAAATGGAGCAGAATAATGCCTCCTTTGTCTTGTATATGACTCTCTGTTGACATACCTGAGAAAATTTGTCTTTTGTAAACAGACAATGTGATAACATTTTCAATTCTATTTGGCGAGAAGTCAGAGCATCCAGATCCTTTTATTCAGCTCTGGGGATTTTTTTTACTTTTTTTTTTTCCTCTTTTCTTCTTTTTAATTCTTACCATTTTGAATGTTAAGTTAGTTACTAAGAATAATGATGCTATTATGTACCCTTGGCTACTTTGTTTGCATCAGAATATGCTATGTTAAGGAAAAAATTGTAACATTCAGTACTCATGAGGACTGCTGTGCTTTTACTAAAGTAAGATAAAATTAGAAGGGATGTATTATATGTTCCTTATGAGCATTGCTTTGATGAACATGGATTGCATGTCAGCTAGATGCTATAACTGTTATCTTACTTTTAACTCTTTTGTGATAATTTGGGGATGGATCTCACTTGTCTTTTTTTCTGCTGACCCAACCTACTGTCTGGGGAGATTTGTTGCTTGCCAAAGTGGACTCAGATGCTGCAGTGAGACTGCTGAGGCTCGTCCTGATGCTTTTCCCCATGTACACCAAAGATGAGTCCAGGAGAGGCCTGGAGCACATCAGGCATGACTACATGGTGCTGTAGTTGGTGATCAAGGACATGGGCAGCTTGGGTGGTGTCTTCTTGATTCTTCTGAAGAAGGAAATGTCCTGGGAAGAGAAGGATGATTCTGTGCATCAAGACTCAGTTGTACGGCTGTTGGCAACAACAACTTGTTGCATTTTATCACCATGGACTCTTTTTATGCTCAGGGATTGCTAGGAAGAGACAGGATCCATCTGAGCACCTAGGGGAAAAGCATCCTTACCAACAGGCTGGTGAGGAGACCTACAACAGGAAAGTGAGCTGACTACCCATATATGAGAGAGGAAGTGGACTGGGCTGACAAGCATATGGTGTGCAATTATATGGACAGGAAATACCTTGAAATAAGAAAACAGCACAAGGGTGACTATTCCAGTATGTCCACACAAATAGGGAAATGCTGAGGGGACAAATTGTTAGAAATCTCTCATATATTTTCTGGGAAATTAGCATGACTGGAAGACCATATGAAGTGTCTGTATACCAGTGAAGCATAGGCAACAAACAAGGAATTAGAACTCCATGTGCAGTTGGGATCACAGAGATGTGAGATGGCCCACTTGACTGGAGAGCTACAGTGGCTGGATACAGGCTCCTTAGGAAAGACAGACTGGGATGGTAATGAATGGGAGTTGCCCTTTGTGTGAGAGAGCAGTGGGAATGTGAGAAGCTCTGCCTAACGATGCATATGAGACAGCTGAGACCTCATGGATCAGGATAAACAGTCATTTTAATGTAGGTGATGTTGTGGTGGGTCTCTGCCTCTGACATCCTGATCAGAGTGATCAGGCCTGTTTGAGTGAGGGCTTCATTAGACAACTGGAAGAAGCTTCACATTCTGTGATTCCCATGGGAGAGTTCAACCATCTGTAAAGGAGCAGCACAGAAGGGCTCCATCCATCTGACAGGTATCTGCAGTGCAGTGGTGATAACTTCCTCACTCGTGATGAAGAGGGGAGGCACTCTGCTCAGCCTCAGACTTACAGAGAAGGAATAACTTGTTGGGATTGGGAAGATCAGGGGCAACCTTGGCTGCTTGGTAGAGTTCATGATCCCAAGAGAAGAACATAAAAACTGAAAAGCAGGATCACAACCCTGGGCTTCAGAAGAGCAGACTTTGGCCTGTTCAGAAATCTTGGAATAATCCTGTGGGTGATGGAGAAAAGACTTTCAAAGAAAACTCTCTAATGGTCCATTTAGACAAGCAGGAAATCAAGCAAAAATGGCAAAAGGCCTTCTTGGATGAATATGAAACTTCTGACTAGACTCAAACATAAAAGGAAGTATAGATGTGATGGAAGCAGGAGCAGCTGACCTGGCAGGAACCTGTAAACACTTTCCAGGGAGAAATAGGTGCAGTTAGGAGAGCCAAAACTGACCTGGTGTTGAATCTAGTGGTTTAAAAAAATTTTTTTAGGGGGCAAGTATTCTGCTACCTCTATAAGCCAAAAATGCTTCGTCTTCTCAGGTGCTATTCCATAACTCTATTCAGTGCAACCATCACTTGGGAGTTCAGTTTAATTCAAGTATGGCATTATCTCTAGCACCCACCATAACTGCTATGACACCCAGTAGTTAAATCCATATCCAAGAGTTTTGTGACTTTATTTTTTGTTTCTCAAAGTGTAAATATGATGGATGAAATTTTGAGATAATGCAATTTGGAAATCATCACTGGATGTAACTGCAGGGGAAAATGGAAAGTGCACAGTGACAGCTTTAAAATATTCAGAATTAAGGAGATAGCATAAATTTGTCTAGGACAGATGAATAATTTTTTTTTTTTTTTTAATACAAGGTAGCTTATGGAATGAACAGAGGTAGGTGAAAAGCAGACCATAAGAAGAATTACAGATTCAGATAGTTCAACACTGAAATACTCTAAAGGAAATCACTAACAGGTAATTACTATTTTAAGTTCTGAAAATTTCCTATCTGCAAAACCACTTTCTCCTGCTTGTATTTTTAATGTTGAACCTTTCTTTCAGCTGGTCTGTTAGCCAGGAATGTAATTTATAACTTAATAAGGACAAAAAGAAATGGGAAAGAAACATTTGGTAAAAAATACTGATTATATGTTGATTTCTTCCATTTTCTTACCTGGTACCAATCTACATAACAAACTTACTATGAAATAAATTACAAGTTTTCTTCTTCTCCAGCATATATTCAGCCCACAAAATAATCTATTTCAAAGAACAGAGGGCAGCAAATTTCCCACAGTGTATCCTCTTGCTACACTCCTGGGTGTTACATCGCTTCTGGGGGTGAGCAAGTTGGATGTGTACCTTGTCCATTGCCTTGGCACCATTCACTTTCCCTCCAGAGAAACACTGGTTCAAGCACTTGTCCTTAGAATCCAGCTTGATTTTTCACACCCTTTTCCTTCCCCTCTTTCCTGCCTTTTTATTTCTCTGTGGCTTAAACCGTGATGTCCTCTACTCTGCCTGAAGTCTGACCCTCAAGAGCCTTGTGGAAGGTGTGAGCAGTCACAAATGCACGCTGTGACATGCACTTTCTCACCACGCTGTTTCTCTTCCTTTATCCACTGTGACAGCATGGGTCATTAACAATAAGTGAAGGTTGAGCACAGTATCCTGTGTCACTCCTGTCTGCTCACTGAACTCCTATTGTTCATAAAATCTCTTCAGCCTGAACTGATGAAATTCCTGCGGAGGATGAAAATCTGAAATTCTGACCTCTCATATCTTCAAGACTCTCCTGCAGATGAATCCTGCCATTGTTTATTATATGCTTTTATCAGATGACTTTTTTCTCAGCAACCAAATTCTCCTTGCTGGAAGTTCATGAATGTTTATACCTGAAGAGGGGATGATTTTCTCACTCTTATTAGCACTGTACTCTTTCTCTCTCCCTGTCTTTGACTTCTCCCTTTCCTTGCACTCTAGGCAAATAGAGTTCAGCTTAAACCAGTAAAATTGCAACAAAGAGTCATGGAATATATGCAAACAAACTTGAATTGGCAGGTGAATTAAAATAATATGCTAAGTGGATAGAATATTATGCAGAATTAATAATGGGTACAGAAAGATTCACGAAGTTTTTACCAATATAATTTAATATATATTTAAAGGAGTGTTTTGAGTGTATAGGAGTATAAATATTTTAATTTTAATTTTTATGATCCAAATAGTTGTTATTAGCAGAATGCATTCTTTTCAAACACAACACTAAATACTCGTTTCTGGTCTGATCATAGAACTGGTATCAGTAGCTCATTATAATGGAGATCTTTACTGTCCCACCTAATTTAATAGTTAGGCTTCAATGTTTCTCTGTGTCATCCAAAAAAGGGCAAAACTGTGTTTATGGAAACTCAACAAAATCATGTAGCATTTGCTAATACAGTTGGAAGACAATTTAGGAGCCAAATATAATGTCTTGTTTAGTCTATTCAGGGAGGGTGAAGGGATCACTCAAAATATTTTCTTTCCTGAAAGCTGATTTTCTTGGTGAAGAGTCCCAGAGAAAGTTCATCTTCATAAAATTTTAAGCCTCCTTTTCATCTGCAATTGTTTTTTTGTCACTGCTTATTGCAAGCAGATGAAGAAAGCTCTATGTGGAGCTTCAGCAAACCAAGTGGGACCAGGGAACCTGTCTCTGCTGTAGAGCTAAGTTAACTTTGCAGTTTTGAAAAGTCTGCTAAGATCACGAGTCATTTCTGATGGAGAGCATTACTTCCAAAGTGTAGCTGCTTTGAAGGCAGCTCTGTTACCATCAGTCTGAGAACTATGAGCTTGTCCTGACTGTTTGATAAATGGGAGCACATTGAGAATGTCTGTGTGCTGGTCTGGCCTAGGATAGGATACGATTCCCTTAATTTGTTGCTCGGCTCTGTGTTCACTTGCCTGCATCAGCTGGTGCAACTGTCTTGGTATAAAACCAGCTCTGGTAGTACTTGACTTAGGCTTTAAGCCTCTGCAGAGATGCAGAAACATGGTAAGACAGAAGGGCATTTCAATACATTTTATTTTACTGTGTTGAATTTTGCCTTTCTGGAGTTGCATAGCTGATGCTGAAGTTTCAGTATTGTTTTCTTTGTGTATGGTTTTAAACCGGGATGAGTGCATGAGATTGATGTGCAGTCCAGAACTCTAGAACTTTGTGGAAAATTATGCATGTGGGACTGTGAAACTTACAGTGAACAGGAATTAAAACATCATAGATACTGCATTTAAAAGTGATTAAGGTACCTGAATAGATGTAAAGGTATCTAAGCAACTTCCTTCCGAAGAAACAAAATCAGCTAATGTTATCAGACAGCAAAAGAACAAAAAAAAACCCCAAAACTCAAAGCAAATAAAATAAAAAATTAAGTAGATAAGAAGAAAAAAAGGAGAAAGGCTGAAAATCTCTACCCAAAAGAATTGGGATCAAATTTTACTAAAGATTTATCTTGACTTTTAATTCCTTGTAACAAGTGCAGAGAGTGGGGAGGAAATTACACCATTATTTTATTATTTCTCCAAAAGATTTTCTGAACTTCAACTATTTCTCTGATGCAGAATTTTAGTTTTGTTTTTTGATCCTTCAGATCCTGTAGAGTTGGCCTAAACTCTTTTATACCTCTGTATTTCTGAGATTTGCTTTCCAAGAAAAATATTAGAAGATCATGTCCCTTAAAAATATGAAAGCTTGCATTTTCTGCCTTAAATAATAGCAGATAAAAATAGGTACAACTACAAAATATGAGATAACATCCTGCTGAAACAGGTGCATGGAGGATGATGCCCCCAAAAAGGCAGGTAAAAACTGCTTAGAGACAGTTTTATGCCTTTAAACAGCAGGTATTTATTGAGCAACGTCGGGGTAGCTCCCCAGCTTGGGCCAGGCAAAAGAGCTCTGAAATGGTCAGGCAAGGACAGGTAATTTATACAGTTTTGATTATGATTACAGCATATTTACATACATATTCATATTATTGCATTATTAGATTACAATATTCATAGCAGGCGGAGTTTGAGGCGTGGTCTCTATTTTGAGGAATATTATGGTGGTACATCCTGTCTTTACTTCATCATAGGGTCTCAAATCTACTCTTTTTCATCAGGTAACCCTGGAGACCTTTTGTACTTTCTATTGTTTCGTATTCTATCTACTGAAGCAGGGAGAAAGCCTTGGCTTCAGGCCTATTTCACCTATTCGAATGTCTACCTTGACCTATCTGGCTATTATTTATTATGTCTGAGCTCTTTGTGCAATGTACCTGTGGGTTTAGGTCTGCAGAGTTTGTACAGAACAAAATTTCCTTTGAGCAAGGTAGAAAACGCGGGGGGGGTGGGGGAAAAGTGGGTCTTTGCAGTAAGATGCTTCAATTAACCCTTCTAAAGCCTTGTTTTGCTTCAAGGATAATAAGCATAGAGCACTTCCTTACTAAGCGGAGGCCTATGGACCGTGAGTGCTCTCGCCTGCTCCTACTTTCTGTTCAGGTAGCAGGATGGCGTGACCATGGGCAGCAGTGGCAGTGTCTGGAGTGAGCGGCAGGCAGGTGAAGTCTATTCTTATCAGATGTAATGATAAATTTTTATTTAGCATTTCTGAAATGTTCACACATGGTGTGTCACCTTGGGTTGTGCATGTGTAGGGGTGAAGGTGTGTGGGCGTGCTTTTTTCCGGTAGAAATGCTTCTCAGAGCGGGAGGTTTTCATCCCACACGTACGCAGCTGAAAGCAAAGAAACCGTGTTTAGAAAGGTGCTAAATAAAGTAAGTGGTTGAACAGAGGCGAAGGAGGATGAAAGAACTCTGCTGATGCTGGTGTCAAAATAAAATGGGGGAATTGCTTAAAACAAAAGCCTGGAATATTTTAGTGTCCTTAAATGATTTAATTAGAACTATGTAGGCCTGATTCTCGATTGTTTGTACCTTACATAATCATATAAATTGTACCATATTGTAAGAAGAAGAGGAATTTACATTGTTCATCAAGAGTGAAAATACCTTAATGTTGCTGCATAGTTTCAAATATAATACATATACCAAAAAAAGAAGTCATAATATCTGTGCTTGAAAACAGCTATGGTAGAATGTAGAACAGCCAAGAATCTCCAAACTGTTTCTATTTTAATTTGGCTGTTTGTGCATAGCTTTCACTATTAACATAACATTTATTATTTTAATACCAGCAAATTGTACAATTACATCAAGATTCACATCTGGAAAGTCTCCACTGAATTTTCAAGCCAACCTTAGCTTTGCAAGGTACCTATTATAGTACACCACAATGTCGTAATATTATATATTATTGAGAAACTGGGATATGTTGTTTGGCAAGTATAACACCAGAGTTAACTAATAAATTTTAAGACAGAGGGGATTTTAATAATTCTGGTAGAAAATATTTTATCTCTTTGTTCCCCCTTGAGCATATGTGTAGTGTACATTTTTCTAGAAAGTATACAGCACTGCAGCAGAGAAGAAGTCTGGTTGTTATAAGGTCTTGGCTGGCTGTCATTTGGGTCAGATGGGAATCCTCTGGAAGGTGGGAGGTAGCATCATCATACACATAATTTCCCTATTAAGCATGTTTACATACCTAGAGTTCAGGGTGGCATTGTATGAAACAAATAGGACCAGAAGGATGAACCCAGGAGAAGATGGGGAGACTTCAAGGCTTCTCAGGAGAATGTGGGTAGCAGTAGGGCTTGCTCATAGTGGAAGATGACACCAAAGACTGCACAATGAAGAAGGGCAAGACTTCTCTGGCAGGAATATGCAGTTTATTGTAAAGCAGGCAGTTGCTGGAAGTTAGAGGTCTGAGGAAAGGATCTGACCTCAAAGAATATGATGTACCAGAGAGAGGATTGATTTCAATCACTTTTTCGTTTACTTCCCTAACAGATCTGAATGAATCTGCAGATCTGCATCTGCTAGGTATAAAAAAATTACCTGTTTTAATGCAGTGAATTTTGAGGGACTGCACTTCAAGGAACATATTTTGCAAGTGTAGAGTCTCATCATAGCAGTCATTTAGTCTAATTTGAATAACACTTAGACTTCCATGAATAAAAATTCTTGCTGGAACTAGCATGATAACTTCAATGATTATCCAGCCTTGGCAGTCAACTTCAGTAATAAAAATTTAGCTGTCTTTGGCAAGCTGTCCAAGGAGTTAATTAGCTTCACTGTATTGTACCTTCTGTTTAATTTAGTGACTTTATCTCTCTTCTGTCCTTGTCTGTCATTAACTTTCAGTCTCTTTGATTGCAGTCTACATGGATCTTCAAGTTCTTAATAATTTTCATTTAGGTAAGCTCATTAGACACAGTTCCTTTTGTCTTTCAGCATTTCAATGTTTTAATCATATTTCTGGTCTCCAAAGGCAGAGGGAATGTAATTTTATTGTGCTGTGTTCCATTGACAAAAAATTGCAGGTTAGACTTGTCCATTCACTGTTTCACAGAGACCGAACAAGTCTCTGAAATTACAGGCTCCCACAATGGACTCTGTCCTGTCAACATGAATGGAATAATTTCTTCCTAGGTCATATATTTACTCTCCAGTTGTAGCCACAGACAGAGGCAAACACATTAAAATTATGCAGTAGTGACTTCTTTTACTTAAAAACATCTAATAAAAATAAGGATCTCACTGAAGAACTTGAAAGATCAATGATTTTACAGTGTAGGAAAAACAGCCTGATCATTAATCTTTTCCAAAATTAAATCCTTCAGAAAGATGACAGTGCTAGTCCTAACTTACAAGACAGGCATTACAAAGTTGATGTTAGAAATCAAGTGGCTCTGAATATCAGAGAAATTGAAAATCTTCCAACTGAAGACTTTTAAAAAATTATTTTCTTAATTTGTAATCAGTGAATTATATTACTAAAAATAATAATTCAGAGCAAGGGGATTTCAGCCAAAATTATTTAAGATACATCTATCATGGTTTCTACATGACTGAAGTCTTGAATTTGTCTGGAAGTCATCTTCAATACCACAGACAGACTATCACAGAGGTTTTTCCCAAGTAGAGCACATAAAAGAATAAGAATTTTTTTATTGAAGAGGTAAGGTTTGTGAATAGGGGAATTTGCAGTTCAGAGGCTGGAATGACTTTTAGCATAATTTACTAATGTGTGTCCCGAGGGTCACATCAAACCACTTCTTATGATAACTAGTGTGCAAGCAGAACAAGACTGTCACAAATTTAATTAGACTGGCCCCATAATTTATGCTGCTGAATATTGCTGAAATTGTTAATAGAACATTCATGTACTCAAAATGTATAGAAATAGCTTTCTTGCCATGTTATCACAGCCTCACAGTTCTATAAACAGTTTTGTCTAAATGTGCACAAAAATATAGTCATAGATGGGTATAAATTATATTTTTCAGCATTTCAAATGATTTGAATATCTTTCTGCTGTAAGTCAATTTCATTAATATTTGCCATATAGGAATTGTTGATATTAAATTTCCCTTGAATAAGTTATAAGCAGGTTTTTCTTGGGTTTTGTGTTTTTTAACAGATGTTTTTGAAGTGTCTGAGAAACAGAATAATGCCATGTTTACCAAAGCAGGAGGAAATGTTACTTTTACTTGCCTTTATAAAATTGGAGATTCAGTGCAGCAAGCAACGTGGGAAAGGGTTAAAGTAGATTGGGTAGATATCATAATTCTGTGCAACTCTTCAGGAAGGCAAAGTTGGTTCAGATTTCAAAGAGCATACACGGGTGGATTGTTCTCACCAGGGAAACTCCAGGATTGTCTTTCAAAACATTACAGCCTCTGACTTTGGACTGTACTGCTGTGTAGATGCTGGAAGAAACAAAACCTATGTGATGAGTTCTACTGTGGCTGGTAAGTGTTAAAGGAAGTGGTAAAGGAAGAAGTGTTAAATGTTTTCAAAATAGGACCTTCTGAGACGTTAGCACTTTTACCCATACAAAATAACTCTTCAGTAACAAGTGAGGATTTATTTAAGTACTGAATTCCAATCAGAAGAATGTAAAAGATACCCAAGTTAACAATCTCATTTCCACATAAAATAAACTGGCTTTAAGCTTGTCTGATCTCATTATAGGAACGTAGAACTGTCTGTGAGCAATGGTTTTGATGTTAAGAATCATAGAATCACAGAATAGAATAGAACAGAATTATAGAATCATTACGGTTGGAAAAGACCTCCAAGATCATCAAGTCCAATCTTTGACCAAACACCATCATGTCAACTAAACCATAACATTAAGTGCCGCGTCCAGTTGTTTCTTGAACACTTGTAAGGATGGTGACTCCATTATCTCCCTGGGAAGCCTGTTGTGATGCCTGACCACCCTTTCAGTGAAGATATTCTTCCTGATGTCCAACCTGAACCTCCCCTGCTGAAGCTTGAGGGAACCTCTTGACCTATTGCTCGTTGCCTGAGAGAAGAGGCTGACTCCCACCTTTCTACAACCTTTTCAGGTAGTTGTAGAGAGTGAAAAGGTCTCCCCTGACCCTCCTTTCCTCCAGGCTAAAGACACCTAGCTCCTTCAGCTGCTCCTCGTATGACTTAGAAGAAGGAGATGCTTTGGAATGGGAAAGACTGCCTTAGTTTCCAGGGAGAGGTGGGCTCTAAAGAAGGCATAAGGGAAATTCCCCATAAGCACAGTGTACTGCAGGGCCCTGAGGATGAGACCTGTCCTCCAGTGAAGGCAAAGAGCACACTCACAGTTGAAAATGTGGAATTTTGTAAACTGATCTTTACCTTATTCAGGTAGGGAGTTTTCTCGCGGAGCTCTCTCTGCTCTCTAGGTTTTGCTGTAACTATTGTCACAGTTAGCTTACAATGGGAGCTACATATCCCCACACACAGATCCAAAATTTCTCAAACTGTGGGTTGAATCCCACCTTTACTTTCTGTTATGACTCAAAATAAAAAAAGAAAAAAAAATAGAACAAAAAAAGGCTTGGTTTTGCTTCTCCTCTGTAGAATGTGTTTTGAAGACATGATTCTTCAAATCAGGCCACCCCATTCCTTCTTCTGTTGCTGCATTCAGTCCAGCTTTCATTTTCCAGCTTTTGTTCCTGGTAATACATGGGTGTTAGTAGACATCTCTTTGGCAGTACTGAGGCATGGGGTGTAAAACTGCATAATATATTTAATCTGTGATTAGGTTAATTGAGAAGTAAAGGTTGTGCTTGCAAAAAACCATAATGACCTGTTTTACTCTGAATACTTGACTACTAAAATCCATGAAAGTGAGCAGAATGTGAGAATAGAGGAATTGAGAGAATAGAGAAAAGACGACAAAACGTCCTCTCACCTCTGACAATTTTAAACATTGAAATTTCGAAATGTTGACTTTATCGATATAACCAAGCACATCCTAACTGTAGAGCAATAGAAGTATTTTCTATTTACTTCAGGTGCAATGCTTCTCACACCAAAATGAAAACATATAATGAGTTGCAAAAAATTCAATAACTTTCAGAATGATCATTTCTACCTACACAGAGTTTAGTTTCCATGCTCCTTTTGCTCTTGTAACAAATTCAGTTTATGGTTTTTAGTCCTAACAATGGCAGCATAGTTATACCTGTTTATTAGAAAAAAAAAAAAGAAAGCATTTAAGAATCTGAAGTACACTGATTCAGAAAAAAAACCATTTATGATTCATAAAAAATCCTTTTAAGCTCTAACTCTGTATTATGAAGTGTATTTTGTTGAGTTTTGATTAATTCCAAAGGGAGCTAATTTTCAAGGATTTCCAATTATTTCTCTTTAACATCTGCAACTGTTTCATGACACATGATTAGTGTTTCCAGTATGATATGGAGAAACAGTGAGGGTAAAGAAGAGATTTGCCAGGCATCAGCTTCCGCCACACCTGGTGGCACAGCTGGGGAAGTCTCTCACAGACTCAGGAGTGACTTACTCTTCTTGATCCAATAGTTCTGGCTTGAATAAACCAAGTGGTGCCAGAAACCTGCTACACTATTTTTATTATGTGTGTTCTACAAGTTCAGTCATGTCATTTTCTTTGGCCTAGCATTACAGCTGAGCCACGCTGTAGCTCGGATTTGCTACCAAGCTCTTCCAATGCTTTAAGTCTGCTGGTGTGATTCTGCATGGGAAAAGCCAGAGTTTTTTTGAAATACTGAGTCTAGGAGGTGGGAGGAGAACTGCACTCTAAATAGTAATACAGAAAACTCTGTTTAGGTTGAGAGATAGTAAGATGAAAGATAAGAAACCCCTTTTTTTTTTTTTTTTTCTTTTTTGAAGCTGTTATTGAAAAGACCTCAAGAAATTTTGAAGAAGAGGAATCTTGGGTGAACAGGATTACTTGCAGAACAGATTACAGTTCAAAAACTGCTGATTCCAGGAGGAAGTACAGCTGAAAGATGCAGTTTTCTTCTTGTCTGAAGGTTAATATACTTTTGCAAAGAAAAACAGCATGGACTTCCTGTGAAGAAAAAAGGGAGAGAGGAAGGAATAGGTATTCAAGCACTGTGAAAGCACTTCTTGCAGTTGTATCAGTAGAAGTCAGCATGCTGCATTTAATATTTTTGAACATTAGTGAAAATGAAAACATGAGATCAATTAATTATCACTAAGTTTATCCATTCTGTCCCACTAAATATTGTGTTATTTTTCAGAAATGAATTTCCAGCTGAAATTGGACTTCTGAAAATATTTTTTGACCTCAAAACCTGGAACATATAAAGCAACATGTATGTAAAATAGTGTAGTTTTTGTTGGACAACTCTTATAGAAACAGAAAGCTGAATATTATATAATTATACAATGTGTTCAAGAGACTTGGGATTAATTTCTGATATGTTCTTCACCATATCCCTCTTTCTAAAAATTCTATGACAACAGATTCCACATCTGAACCGATTTCTGTTTGTTTTTTTTTTTTCTTACCATGTTTTTTCCTTTGAGACAGTCTTTGAAGGGAGGAAGCACACTTACAGTTCGTATATTGTTTTGGTAGATGATTCAGAAAGAAGGGGAGGTGTTATATGAAAGAACTGAAAAATTAGTAGGGTTGAAAGACCTAGACAATTGTGAAGGCCCAGACGTTTTTAGAAAAATTTAAGAAGTTTTTTTCTCGCTTTAACAGAAAGTGGGATAACAAGCTCTCTTGCACAAAGTAAAATAGAAACATGTTTCTTTGTGTTCCTACTAGATCTGAAAAACTGGTTGGCAGTTGTATTTACATGCATGTTTAGGGGGTCAGAATTACATTGGTACTTATATTTGTACTAACCTTTTTACTAGCTTTTTTGCCTTCCTCTAGACACATTCAAGTACCTTCACCTCCTTCTAAAGTTGTGGGGCCCAGAAGTGCACATGGCGCTCAAAGTGAGGTTATGCCAGCGCTGATTACAATGGGATAATCACCTCCTTTAATTGGTTGGTGATGCTGAGTTTGATGCACCCCAGGATGCGATTTGCCCCGTGGGTACTGATCCCTCACACTGAGACTGCTGCTGACCAGCACCCCCACATCCCTCTCTGCAGGGCTTCTTTCTGGCTGCTTATCTCCCAGTTTATACTTGTGTCCAGAATTATTCCATCCCAGGTGCAGAGACAGGATGTTTTTTTTCCTTGCACTTACTAGATGGGTGACCTTATTGTAGAAGATATCAAATAAATTTAACAGGACCTTCCCTTTGTGAACACATATTGACTGTGCCTTTAAATGTCTTTCAGTTGCACCCAATAGGATCTTCATAGCATCCAGATGAAAAGCAGGGGACTATTTGTCCAGTCATTGGGGTTGTCTTATAGTCCTTGTGAGCTGGGAGGAGCTCTGGGCCGTAGGAAACAGACAGAAGGTAAGACTGCAGTAAGAGGTTGGGCAGAACTAGGATAGGAATGAAATTATCTTCTGTCTTCCATCATGCAATCATTCAGCAAAAACACTAGATATCGAATCATGTCTGTGGGTCTCTACTCAACAAACCACTATTCTCTGGGCATGAATGCATTTGTGCTGGATTTCTGCCTTTCAGTTGTGGCAAAAACTATTTTGGTGACATCTAGTTAGCATAACATATGTGCCAGTCCAGCAAGGCATGTGACAAAATACATGAAGGTCTTGACAGTGAAGTTCAAATCTCCTGTTAAAACAAATAACTGTCTGGCCCATTAGTGCTTCCTCCTGTAAACCAAAGTTGGTGCACTGAAGGTTGAAAGCCTTCCTACAAAAACTTCTGTCACACTTGCAGAGAAGATGCCAATGCTATAAAGATAGGGTTGTCTAATACTTAACTAAAATTGTACTGATGCTGGAAATATACTTAATAACCTCCTATCAGCATATCACCTTTGTTGAGAACATAAGAACTAAAGAGACACATGACAAGCCTCTGACATGTTTCTGCAAAAGCTTGACTGGGATGTTAAAGTCAGTAATTACAAAAGGTTTTGTATAGTTAAAGAAAACAAATGCCTAAGGAAGGTTTTGCTCACTTCAAATGAGAAAAAGCATAAGGGCTTTGAGTTGTTGTTAGTCAAAAAAAAAAGAATCTAATAATTTTTCTCATCCAAATGTAACTGACAGCTGATAATCTCAGCTCTCAAACTCATTAACTGAGAGATTATTATCTTTACCTGATAAAACTGAATGTGAAACTTCAGAAAAAGAGCAATGAAGTCTGAAGCAGTTAAACTGAAGGGTGGGGATGTTTCTGAAGTCTGCAACTCTATCCAGATTCACCCATCCTTGATGACAATTAAATACAAGATTTAAAAAATTTTCGTTCTTGCTTATAAGATATTTTCACATTTCTGTAAGTACTTACTGGCACAGATAATGATTTTCTATGGTGGGTGGCATAACAGCTGGAAAAAAAAGACATTATCATTTGGACATAACTATATGCACCATCCTGTCTTTTTAAGTAAGCTCCTTTTTAAGGAGCTGAAAACATTCTGGAAGTAGAGTGATTTCATATGTGGTTACAATACAAAATATGCTGGTTTTTGTTATCAGACAGCTGTCTCTGCAGTGTCACATACCTAAAACATGTATACTTCTGAGAGAATTTTCTTTCTTTTTTCTTTCTAGTAAAATAACATTGGAATTCAAGATAAGGCTCTTCCGTAGTCAGTATTTTTCATTATCCTTTCCAATGAGCCCATTAATAGTAAAGAGGTGTAGGTTAGCAAGCCTCATCTGGTATTCAGGATAGCCAGATAAGAAGCTGTGAACCTTTTTGATGCAGGAGAGAAAAGCCATCTGGTGATGGGTCAGCAGCTGGTTAGCTGGGATTATTGTCATTAATGGTACTGATTATTTTCCTTTGCCTGTGAACTAAGCACACAACTTTCTTGTCTACCCAGAAAGAAAGCACCTTGGGGCAGCTGTGGTTTCACCTCCGTAAGGTGAGAAGAACTTTAGAGGGACTACACCTATAGGCAGTTTTTTAGTCCCTGTTCACCAGTGGATTGCTGAGGATTTGAGTTGTGATTTTGATAATATTACCTCTGTTCTTTCCTCCAATGTTTTTCACCTCAAAATGAGTATTACATCTCCATAGACTTGAGCACTATAAGAATGTATTGGCTTATGCTTTGAAACCACTGTCTGGTTTGTCTCTAGAGACCATTTAGTTATTACCTGTTGCTCCTTAGTTTCATTTGAAGAAGTGACTCCAATGCATTTTAAGCAAAGTTACTATAAATTTCCTGCCTTGGTTGCAGTTTTCAAAGAAAGCTTTTTTGCTTAGGCTAGAACAAAGAAGGTGGGTTTCCTGATATCCCTCATCAAAGCATGTATTGTACTAGGTGATTAAAAAAATATGATAATGTAAGAAATTTTTGTGGCAATTTTTTTGTTAAGAACCAAACAAATTTCTTTTGAATTAGGGCAGAAAATAACTGATACTGTCTGCAGTAATGAAAAGAAAATTTTTTGAGCACTGAGATAATGTTCCTGGTATTTTGAAAAATACCTTGCCACCCTTAGAAGTATTGAATGATTGTTATGTGTCTCTTATGGGGCAACCTTTACAATCACAGAACCACAGAATGGGTCAGGCTGGAAGGGACCACATAGTGGGTCATCTGGTTCAACCTCCCTGCTTAAGCAGAGCCATCCTAGAACACATGGCACAGGATTATGTCCAGGAGGTTCTTGAATGTCTCTAGTGAGGGAGACTTTGCAACTTCTCTGGGCATTTTGTTTCAGTGCTCGGTCACCCTGCACAGTAAAGAAGTTCTTCATCATATTCAGGTGGAACTTCTTGTTCATCAATTTCTGTCCATTGCCTCTTGTCCTGTTGTTTGGCACCACTGAGAAGAGCCTGGCTCCATCCTCTTGACACCCTCTGTTTAGATACTTGTGTACACTGATGAGGTCCCCTCTCAGTCATCTCTTCTCAAGGCTGAACAGGCCCAGTTCCCTCAGCCTTTATAAGAGAGATGCTCCAGTCTCTTGATCAGCTTCAGTGCCTGGTAAAGTTATGGAGATTATTCTGGGAAGTATTGAAAAACACCTAAAAGACAACTCAGTCACTGGTCACAGCCAACATGGCTTCAGGAGAGGAAAGTCCTGCTTGTAAACCCTGATTTCCTTTCATAACAAGGCAACCCACCTAACTGATCAAGGGAAGCCAGTTGATGTAATCTTTTTGGATTTCAGTAGAGCTTTCGTTACTGTCTCTCACCATATCCTTCTGAAGAAGGCTCCAGCACACAACTGGATAAACACATCATGTGGTAGGTGAGCAATTGTCTCATGGGTCAAGGACAGAGGATGACAGTGAATGGGGTAACATCAGACTGGCAACCTGTCACTAGCGGGGTTCCACAGGGCTCCATCTTGGGCCCTGTGCTCTTCAACATCTTCATAAATGACTTGGACACAGGACTCGAAGGGATACTGAGCAAGTTTGCATATGACACAAAACTGGGAAGAGCTGTTGACTCCCTCAAAGGGAGGAAGGCCCTGCAGAGAGACCTCAACAAATTAGAGGATTGGGCAATCAACAACCATATCAAATTTAACAAGGGGAAATGCCAGATTCTGCACCTGGGATGGGGCAACCCCGGATGTTTGTACAGACTGAGGAATGAGATGCTGGAAAGCAGTGCCATGGAAATGGACCTGGGGGTCCTGGTTGATGGCAAGTTGAACATGAATGAGCAGTGCCCTGGCAGCCAGGAGGGTGTGTTCTGTGGAGGGCATCTGGCAAAGCATTGCCAGATTGTCAAGGAAGGGGATTGTCCCGCTCTGCTCTGCACCTTGAGTATCATGTGCAGTTTTGGGCACCAAAATATAAGAAAGATATTAAGCCATTAGGGCAACAGATATGGTGACAAGTCTTGAGGTGAAGCCATATGAGGAGTGGCTGAGGTCATTTAGCGTGTTCTACCTGGAGAAGAGGAGGCTGAGGGGAGACCTCACTGTAGTTACAACTTCCTTGTGAGAGGAAGAGAAGGGGCAGGCACTGATCTCTTCTCTGTGGTGACCAGTGACAGGACCCAAGGGAATGGCCTGAACTTGTGTCAGGGGAGGTTTCAGTTGGATATTGGGAAAAGGTTCTTTACCCAGAGGGTGGTTGGGCACTGGAACAGGCTTCCCAGGGAAGTGGTCACAGCACCAAGCCTGACAGAGTTCAAAAAGGTCTCAGGGACATGGTGTGACTTCTGGGGATGGTTCTGTGCTGGGCTAAGGTTTGGACTTGATGATCCTTGGGAGTCCCTTCCAACTCAGCATATTCTGTGATTACATGAACTTTGTAGCCCTCTGCTGAACCTGCTTGAGAAGTTCCATGTCTCTCTTCTTGGCTACCAAGGGCACACTGCTGGCTCATGGACAGTTTATTGTCCACCAGGACCCCCAAGTCCTTCTCCATGGAGCTGCTTTCCAGCACGTTGGCCCCCAACTTGTACTGGTGCATGGGGTTATTCTTCTCCAAGTGCAGGACCCCTCAATTGCCTTTGTTGAATTTCAGACAGTTCTTCTCTGCCCACGTCTGCAACCTATTGAGGTCCTTCTGAAGGGCTGTATGGGACTCTGGGGTATCAGCAACTCCTCCGAACTTTTTGTTACCAGCCAAGAACATTCACTTAAGTAGCCTGAGAGCTTTTATTAACCATATATTGAGTCACTTATGTATGGACTGCTTTCTCAGCAGGGGAGGGAAGAAGATAAAAAAGGATTATACAAGGCACTGCTATTTTTTCCATACCACTGTGCTGTGTTCACTCACCTTTAGTCATCCAAGTCACAACTTTACTAAGAGCTAGTTCAGTGTAACAAAGGCATTTTAGAAATAAGAAAATTGTGATGTCTGAATATTGATCATGAGCTGTCATGGAATGATCTCTTTATATAATCATTGATTTTTCAGCTTAGTTTGTCTTAAAAAGTTCATGCTGATCTATATTTATACAAAATACTAATCATATTTATTACAATCATATTTTAGGAACTTGGGATCACAAATGGTTTATTACCTACACAGCTGGAATGATTTCTCCTGCTGTTTTGCTGTTATTTTTCCTATTGATCTTCTGCATCATCAGTGCTTTTTGCAAAAAGTGAGTAACAAATAAATTTGCATAATGTACTGAAGCAGGTAAGTATGAATGTGTTAACAGCTCATCCCTACTATCCTATTCAGAACCAATTAAAAACAAGATATATGTGAAAATTAAATTTTATCATCTAAATTTTAACCTTGAAAAAATTAATCAGTTCTACAGCCTATGAAAAAATTACATTTTCTGTTGGTTTTTTTCCCCCTTTTTTCACCTTAGAAAAACAAATGGCTTACTCAAGTTCCTTAGTCAGCTAAACGCCTGCTGTGGTATTAGCTGAAACAACATGTTAAGGGTGATTTGTCAGGAAAAACATCGAACTAGGCTTAGGCTATTCCTATTTTGTGCACAGAGGAGGCCAGGTGACATCTTGAGGTTTTCTAGATCTTCTAACCTACTCACAACTGGATCCAAACTAATAGTTTAAATCATTATCTCAGTTTGCTATATTCCTTATCAAATATCTCTAGTGGTCTGATCCAGAATCTCTCTGCTTCCAATGAAAAGAAATAATGAGCAGAAAATCTATTCCTTCCTCTACTACAACATATGAGGCCACTGGAACTTTTGGACAACATATTATTGTATTTCCCCCTGAATCAAATGGCCTTTTCAGCTGAGTCCAGGCTTTTATGAAACAGTGTTAATCTTATGCATGTTACAGTTTCCAAGTCTACCTGGATTTTTATGGTATTTATTGATTTGGGTGGGAAAGTAAGCAATAGCAGCATTATCTCTTGTATGCTGGAATTAGATATTTTGGAGTATACTTTCATGTATGATGCAGTTCCCTCCACTGAGTTTTTGACTAAGTGTATGTCTTCATAAAGAAGAGGAAGAAGATCACAGAGGCCTTATCAAAAATTTTGTACTCTATTCAGACCTGGGTAAGGTCACCTTATGAGATGGAGTTACTCAGGTTTCCTATTGTATATTTATTAACATCTTTCTCTTCTGTATTTGCTCTTTATATCCCCTGAATCTTATAGTAATCTTAAAATATATAAAGAGGAAAAACTGAAGGTTTTTAAAGTCTGATTACTGCTATTAATTATTTTTGATGAATATTCTTTAATGGTTTACAGCTACATTTAGAGATTCTACTCTGTTCCATATTATTAACAAATTACCCCTTTTGATTTGTTAGTTTTTCCTATTATTTGTCTGTTATTGTCTTTTCTCCTCAAGTCACTACTTATAAAACTGAAGTAAAAAATTGTATTCTATGATACTCTTTGTCTTATCTATTTCTTTCAGTTCAGCTTCACTGTAATTCTTTGGGACAGCTGTTTCAGTGTTTCTCTTTTCTTTTTGTGTTGTAACAATAAATGCTTTGGAACTCTGAGTCTTTTCTTCCTCTGTAATAACCCTACTCAAGCCCTGAAATTTAAAAGAGAGATAGGAGACCATTTCACTGCTTCTGCCTTGTCCCTTCCATACCCTAAGCTGGGGTATGAAGTTATGCTGGGTTTAGGGAAATGATGCCATTCTCACAGTGGATATGAGACTGGCTTTTTCTCTCAGATTTCACTCCTGTATGATCTGGTGGTAAGCCCCACTGCGAATACGTCTTTATAAAGTCTATTTTTCTCATTCTGACTGCTGGGTCACTGTTTTACCAGGACGAAGCTCTTCATACAGCAATCAAAGTGCTTCAGTAACCACCTTTCCTGCCATGCCAGTTCACCCAGGCACAGTCACATGAGGTTGTCATAATGAGATTGATGTAGGAGAGACGGTGTCGGTATCTGAAGTGTGTATGCGAGGGGAAGGG
The DNA here is from genome assembly GCA_036023395.1 of Myiotriccus ornatus. NCBI lineage: Eukaryota > Metazoa > Chordata > Aves > Passeriformes > Tyrannidae > Myiotriccus > Myiotriccus ornatus. Next base: position 95,615,565 of record JAYRBT010000082.1, read on the forward strand.
GGCATTTCACTGGTGCCTTACCAGGGACCTGATGTGGGACAGCTGGGAAGTATCTTCAAATTGGAACCTCTTTTTTCATGACCTGAACCTGAAATGTATTCATAGAAAACAAGAAGACAAAAAGACCAAACTTTATTGATGATTGAGTATTTCCCAGTAATAAATCAGCATCTGAGGAAAAATTGCCATTTTCCTCCTTTTCCAAAGCTGTAGCTCTTTTGAGAAAAGTCCATCAACCCTTTTTTTTTTTTTTTTAATGTTCTTCTAGCCTGCTAACAGTTATAGGAGATCCAGTTGTCACAGCACACACAGTAGCACAGGAGGAGGAGGAGAAGAATCATCACTCAGGCAAACAGAGATTTACATCAACTACAGAAATGTCTCACACAGACCTAAGAAAAGACTATTAGGTTCTTTCTTAAGAATGAAGTAACCAAAGCATAAGCCTTTTATTTGCATCAACGACTTTATTTTTTTTTTTGCACCGGTAAGATGTGGAAGGTCAAACTGGTTGTGCTGGGCACTGCCTGGGCCAGGCTACTCCAGGTGTGTCAGTGTTGTATTGCAGCCTGCAGCATTAATGTATCCTTTGATTCATATGCAGAATCAGGGACTATTTGTATTCCTACAATTGAAACATTTTTACCCAGTAGGTGAACTCTTAAGTATCAATTTTAGAACAGCTCTGATATGCAGAGTGGAGCTGCATATGTTTACATAAAGTTAATTTAGTCTGAGAAATCTATGTGTATGAGAATCTTATGTGACAGGGTGAGAAAGAAAATGTGCTCGATGTTGTCCATGTCCATGATTTTTGCATCTCAATTTGAGAGCTCTGTGGAATAATAAATACCCATGGTTTTCCACACAGGAGGTGTTATTTTGCTGCTGGGCAAACAGTACTATTCAGCTGACAAAAGCAAATATACCAGGGCTCCTTGAACCTAGATTTAAAAGTATGCACAGAAGCTTGGTATCTGACAGCTGTGTGGTTTTACAGACTTCTTGCCACTCACCACATTTATTTCAGTGTTTTCTATTTGGGGATGGAATAGAAGTGGAGCCCCCTGCTCTCCTCTCTCCCTCCCTCCTTCCCTTCCACCTCTCCCCCCATTACCCAGAAGAAAATAAAACATGAAGACTCTGTCACTGTCAGGTTATATTTAATAATTTATTATAAGGTTTAGTAGCACAAAAAATAAATGAGAACATGGAAGGTATATGAATAAATGATGCAAAGCAGAAAAATGCGTGACTGAGAACATTTATAAAACAATACACATACATATGTAGTTGTATGTGTGCATATGTATATATTTGACTGAAACATACAGAAGAAATCACACAGAAATTGAACAAACAGACAAAAAAAATTAATCCTTAAAGAAACAGAACTAGAAGGCAGACCTGAGAATTAGGATCTACACATATTTTGGCCTTTTACAAATCTGCTGAATTACTGAGGACAGGATCCCAGTAAATGAAGGTGTTACCAAGATGGCTGCATACTACAAACTGTGTGCCTGGCCCACCTATGCTTGGTTCCCCTTTTATCTTGAAGTGTACTTAAAAATGTTGCTAGATATGATGCGTATTTGTTTTTTTTTTTAATTTTTCTTTTTTTCTGAAAGGGGCTAGTGGTGGAGGCATCATAAGTCTGCCTACAAATCAGGTACCATTTCTACTCAGCTGGCTAGAAAGGAAGCTGACAGTGAACAGCACATTTTGCATTGCCTTTTCCAATGGAAAGCTTTCTTCACGTGCACAGCAAAATAGGAGTCTAGGTTCTTCTGATAATAACATGGACACAAGGCTTCTCTTCGCTATTTGAGCAATAATAGCATCATTCAGCTAAAAACCTAAAATCCGAAACTAAAGTGTCCTTTCAACTTATCGCTGAAGACTTAAATTGTTTACAATTTCATATGCCATTAGAAACCATCTTATTTTGGTTTTGTGTACTCCTGAACAAGGACACATTGCAAGGGATGTTTTTTGTTTCTTAATTTCACTTACTGAAGATTTTCAGATATATAAATGCTTGCATGTGAAGTTGATGAGGATACACAGAACTGTACTACTAATAAGTTGGTTTATTTCCTGAGTTATCAAATGTCATAGCAGATAATTCTAAGTTGTACACAGCGTTACAAATAAAACCTTGTAGCACTGGGTCATTTCTTATGATCCCATTGGTATTAAACAGGCAAAATGACAATGCAATGGATTTGATTACACAGAGGTTCTCAGTTGGAATCCTGACACAGAAATATCCATAAGCTGAGAAGATGGTATTGTTTCACTGGTTATAGAGACAAAATACTTCCCTGCTTTACTGAGGGTAAAAAAAAGGGGGAGAGTTTGAAGTTAAATAGCTGGAATACCAGACTGTTTTGGTTATTTCTGGTAATGCCTTTATTTCTTTTCCATCTTGGTACTTTTAGCTTGACTTTTCAAAACAATTGCTTATTTTTGAGATTTCAGGAAGAAAACAAAATCTGTAGTGCACATCTTTGCAGGTATTTAATCTGTTTTAATTCAAATTCTGTAAACATATTACTTCTAACAGGATAATCCACAGGGAAAATCACATCACACATAGCATAAGAAGAACAATATATTATTTTTTTTCAAAAACAGACCCAAAACAACAGCTTCATTTTTGTACCATAGTAATATCAGTGAACAGCAACTGAACAAGAGACTATTCAAAACCAAAACAACCTAAAATGTATCAGTATTCTCACTGATTAAAAAACTAGTAAGCTACACACAAGAGAAACTTCCAAAAGTTCAATTTGAAATGTAGTATTAAAACTCTTTAAATATTTTATAAATCTGTCAGAATGGGACCCAGCAAGAGTTTGTTTGCTTTTTGGATTATGTAAGTAGACTTTCCAGTGCAGAATAGTACAAACTACTGTTTATTGCTGTTACATTTCAATATTTACCATAGATTTGTCCTATCCTTTTGGAAATTTTTTAATTTCTTTTGAATAAACTTCATCAATTGTAATTTGGAAATTTTATTTTGAACAATTACTGTGCTATTTCATGCTGTACCACTCTCTCAAACAGCTAAGAGGCAGGAAAAATAATCAAGGAAGCAAAATGACACAAATATGGATAGCAATCAGCTCAACATACTATCTAAACTGCAAAATAACTCTGTAGTTGTTTTAAGGTCTTAGAAACTTTGCTGAAATGAAAGCAATATAATAAAACATGTTGTCATTAAAAAACTGTTCTTGAATACCTTTAAGGGTATTCTAGGGTAACTACCTTCTGTGTGACTGGAAAATGAAAATCTGAGATTAAAGAAAAGTAAAACCTTTTACATAACAATAAAATTTATCTTTTATGCTAGGTCAAAAATATAAATGTTTAAGTTCAATGTTTAAAGGAAAATTCAGTGATTAACAGTACAACTACCGCCTTTAAAGGGCGTAACCTCACATCTCTTTGAGAAAGACTTCTGAATGTAGGAAAGACAATCACCAGTTTGGATGAACAGGACGAATAAGAAACTCACAATTTATGAAAGAAGGTGAAAGTTAGAACCTGTTATTTTCTTTTTTCATTTCAGATACTTTCCTTTAGCTTAAAGAGCTTCTCTGACACTAATATGTTCATGATACTGCTCTTTCTGCTTGTCTTCTGCTCTCCCGTGGCTGTCCACCTTGGGTTAAAACAATGTTGCTGTGAGGAAACAGACTGCTTCAAGGGCTGGACCCACCAAGGAACACAAGAAACTGGGCTCCAAACCCCCACATTTGGCAGGGTAGTCCTCTTTCTGACCTGCACCTGCCCTAAATTCCCACTCACCTTTTCTGCTAGGCCCTTAATTTTTTTCAAGGGCACTCAGAAATAGCTTGTTCTAACCGTGCTGTGCACCTTAACCACCTGCCTCCTCCCCAGGTCTTATCCCAGGACTAGGAGACAGCAGAGGACTAAGGCAACAAAGCAGGCAGAACAGTTAAAGTACAAGTGCTACCAGCATCTGTTAGTTTACTTGTGAGAGATTCAAATAAGAAACCTTACTTCAGAAAAAGGAAAGATTTCAGATTTAGAGGATTGTTCAGATGATTGATTTCAAAACCAGATTAATTCCTAGTTTTGTTTTTTTGTTTTTTTTTTTTCTTTTTTAAGAGGTGATGAGGATTTTTTTTTTTCTTTTGTAATCATAAAGACGCCAGGGCACCATGACTCTGATTTTCAAATTTTATAATTTTATTTTTAAATCTTATGTGCATCATGCTCCTTTAAATCTACTCTGTTACTGAGATATGTGAAGGTTCAAATCAATAGTATTTATTTTCAGTAGCTGAAGCTCTGCCTCAGTGAGTACTCCCCAGCGCAAATGAAAGACTTATTTCCTTTAAAGCTGAGATGCTCAATAAGACTTAACCCCCTAAACAGCTTTGTAAGCCTGACATTAAGGGCTCCTTCCAAAAACATCTCTGTCTGTCTACAAGACAGGTGCTAAAATGTTCTTTTAGGCTGCAGGAGTAGAAACTGTATGCCAAGTTCTCAGACTGTATTATCTGACGTGTAAGTAAGGCAACATAAAAGACATTTCCAGCACTCACACATTCCTGGGGAAGTATATTGGGCTAGAGCACAAGACCTGCCTTCATAACCATGCCTTGCTAGGGTGTGGTGTCAGGGTATGTGGGCTCAGGGTGGTCACAGTCCTTTTGATATCTAGTGGAAAAGGTTCCACCCCGAGGCTAGAGACCCACGGTAGTCTTCAAAAATGGACCAGGCTTTTCACCATCACATGAAATGCTGGTTCATCCAGCATCCTACCTGCCAAATCAGCCAGCAAATGGGAGACTGTGGTCCAGTTCTCCCCTAGCCTGCATCAGACACAACCCCCCTTGTGGAGTGCTTAACTAATAATAGACACCATGAACAAACCATACTAATAGGCCTCAGCCTGTCTTAGCAAAAGGCCTGCTTGCAGGTTGTAGGAAAAGTACTGGGCACTGATAACAGGCTGCAAGAATGTAAACTATTGAGATAATAAGGAGGAGTTTTTGGAGAAAGACAATTATTTCATATCGCATGCACAGGTGCACGTACCCAGTGGAAAAGGTGTTGTTGATACATGTTTGGCTCGTGATTTACAGCATTTGACCAATGGTTTGAAGGTGCTCACGCCCTGCAGGGCTCTGAAGATATATAAGAGACTGGGTTATGTAAATAAAGTGGAACATCCTGCTTGAATCATATTGGTCTGTGTGTGTTTGTTCACCGTGAGCTCCTCCGCCCATACCCCCTCTCCCTTGCTCCCTGAAGTGGGACAGAAACAACTCATGTTTTAAGGACGGAGAAGAGCCTGCAGGGATTGGTAGGACATTCCTCCAGCAGGAGTGTCCTTGTGTCTTTTGCCCATAACCTTTTTTTTGTTCTTTTCTAATAGTAAAATGCATTAAGAGTTATGAGAAGAAGATGAGTATCTGGATAACCACAGGATAAACACATGATGAGTTTGCCAGCTCTTCCTTTAAAGTAGAGGAGACTCAAGAACATTGAGAAAGCCTCACCTGTGGGAGCTCAGAGACTACTGGGGCAAGCTGCCATTATGCCATGGTACTGTGCCACTGCTCTGACTAGTTTCTTGGCCCTGATTAGGCTTGATTTATTATGCTGTAGATTTACCTTACTATCTGTGCTAAAGTCTTGCAGTTATATATCCCTACATACAACTTAGGACATAATGTTTGAGCTAGAAATAGTAAAGGAAATGCAGAAAGCTATCTAAGGCAAGTTTCTAAAGAATAATATGTTTATTACTTCCACACTATCCACATTGTTAGCTGGTATAATTAGATAAAATAACTAATATGAATTACTAGCAATTGCTGATGTATTTCTTCTAACCTTATGCCTGCTTAAAAAGAGAACTTTATAGTTTCAGAAAAAAAGCATCTCAGTGGTTCTAAAGGATATTTAACACTTCTCTTAAAAGTTTATACAATTAGGTTGTTACATTAAATAATTAATTTGTGGTATTAACCAGCAAATTTTATAAAATAATTTAAGTGACAGCTTATCATACTAAGGTATAGCCAAATACACAGTATCTTTCTTTTTTTTCCCCCCCAATACCTTTCTCTATTTGTACTAATGTCTGTATGTCTATTTGAAGAGAGAAATTTGTTAGAAATATTGACATGTACTAAAATTAATTCCTTTCTCCCTCTGAAATAAAACTCTGAAGCAGACATTTATTACTTTCTTTTAAATTTCTATAATTTACCCAACAATTGTAGAATGGCAGGACCTTTCCCACAGAACTCTGTCAGGTCATTTTGTAATTAGATGAATAAAGTTTGAGCACCTATGTATGTATTTTTATGCATCACAAATGCAGATATTTTATTACCCAGAATTTGATCAGCTGTGAAATACTCTAAATCATATTATTAACAACTGGCTGCAGTAACTTTCACAAAGCTGTGTGACAACAATGGTGGTGCATTGTGCAAAATACTATTTTTTCAAGCATCCATATTGCATAATGCATGTTGGGCAGACTGGCACTTGGTCATTCCAGCCAGGTGAGGAAAAATAAGACCAGCACTCCTGACTCCATTGTTGTAGAATCAATTAGTGCTGCGAGTTAGACTGAGCACAAAACATTGTTTCCTGCTCCTGATAAATTCAGAAGAAGTTAAATCCTTCAAGAAACTGTTTTGCATTCTACATGCCCCATTGCTGTGTTCTGCTAATTTCTCCTAATCTTTTTAAAGATTACAGAACCTGTTTTTATTTTCGTTGATTTCTTACCCTGTTTTCAATTTCTTTCAGAAAATTCTCTAGCTTTCTATAATGATGCTTTTCAAAGCAGTAAAAAGAAATAAAAGCTTAGTGTGTGTCATTCTTTGGTAGAAACTCATAACACCTTTTTTTCTGTATCGTCTGTTTTTCCTTGTAACCATCTTAAATCAGAACAATTGACACAAAGCAGTTCTGGATATCTCCTGTCACAGCCTGTCATCTGTGGAAACTCAGGAAATGCAACAATTAATATCAACAAGGATAATTTTATTTTACATTATTTATTCTGTTGTAACTATAGGAGCAGCGATGAGAATAAATGTTTAACTGAAACCTTTATTTTTGTTACTGGTATGGAATTGCCAAAACAGCTGATTAATTTTGTTCTATTTTCTATGCCCACTGCTGTCTTGCTATCATAAAATTTAAAAAAAAAAAAAAGCTGAAAAAAATGTGTAGCCTAACTAAAAATTAACTTCGTTCATGTCAAATATTCTCACAGGAAAAAAATCTACTGTAGAATGTATTAATACACATGACAACCCCAGGATTTTAAGAGAACATAGTAAATCTATTTAACCTCGCAAGCATTTCTGTAACAAAGCAACAAAAAACCCCAGTGAAATTAATTCTTTATGATTTTGAGTGTGATATTTAAAAAGATTAACTTCTTCATATTAGGGAGCACATTACTTTTTGAGCTTGCATTTAGTTAAAAAGGAAATATTGTCTCCATTAAAGCTTGCAATATCCATAACAATATGGACATTTTAAAATGCTTTAATTATATTTAATCATACTTAAACCTCAGTTCCTTTCATATCTGTTTTAATCATGTCTGTAAAAATCTTTCGAGCTGCATATGCATATAAAGATGTGAAAAGCGTCTCTGCAAGGTGAAACTTCTATTTTCTTTAATAGCACCAATTCACCAGCGAATTGTACTACTTAGGTTTCTAAGCATAATGCCATTTCAACAATTGTTGAATACATAGAACCTTCATCTATCACCTTTTCCTGTCATGTAAGGACCTGGACAGAGAGGACCTTGTTACAAAAAGTGAGTCAATATTCTTTGACATTTCTTTCATTCCACCACATGCCTATATTTGTTTTCAATACACTGTACCTTTTTATCTAAAACAAAAAGGGAAGAGCATTTATTGATACTATCAAGAACAAACACAACACCCCTCATGGAGTGCAAGACTTTAAAACTGCAGACTTATTATATCCAGTCTTATATCCAACCTTTGTTTTTAAAGTTATGCCATTACAATGGTGTTGCACAGTCATTACCTTTTACTTACAAAACATAAGCAGGCATACTGACCAGTTGTCTGTGGTGAAAAATGTGAAATTCTAATAGATTATGTTGTGTGGTAAGTGCGTTTGGAAAGAGTCACAAGTATTTGGATGATGTATGGAAAAATTAAACTTTCCAGTGCTGTTGGGTCTGTTCTTGTAATCAAACAGCAGCTTCTCACAATTTCTCCCCTGTCCAATGTATTCTGTGTGTGGATAAAAACCACACTTACTCCTTTGCAGAAGGTGTAAAAAGGAGCATAAATACAATCATATGAAACACTAAAGTAGAGATTAATTCGAACTCATTACTCCTTCTTTTTTAGGAAGAAACAGTTGTAAATAATTCTATATTTATGATAAAAGCACAGCCATTCAAGACACTTATATTTTCTCACCCTGCAGTTTCTAGGTTACCAGATGAAAACTAGTATATGTGGCTGGTGAGCTAAGTCTGAGTAGAGGTTTATATGCTACAGGCTGATGGTCTTTATCAGTTCCTAGAGATCAAATATCACAAAAAACCCCAGTACTCTTCATAGCATTGTCCATTTGACTGGAGAGCTGAACACGCATGAAGTTAATTCCTCTTCTTATAAATTCAATACAGAAATATGAGTAATGATCCATCTTTTTTTCCTCTCTGCCATAAGCAGGTAAAGGTCTTTACAGATTGCCTACCCATAGCAACTTCTAAATAAATGGGTGCCTGTAGGCTGTATTTTGTTCTTAAATTATTGCTATAGAGAGCACTTTAAAACACTTCTGCCCTCCAATACTCAATTTCAATCCCTCCTTCTAGCAAAGTCCTATTATCTTAGAACAAAACTTGATTGGAGTTTTCTGCTTCCCAATAGGATTTCTATGCATGTGTTGTGAAATGAAGTATTTTCCCAAAATGTCATTTTGTCAAAACTAAAAAGAGCAGCTATTGTCAATGTCTAACAAAATTCTTTGGTTTGTCAATATGTTTTCAAGCTTTACTTGTAGCTTTTGTGGAAAAAAAAAAAAAAAGAAGAAAAGAAACCCAGAAAAAAACCCCCAGCAACAGAACTTTGCATGGAACTGATACACATGAGGATCTGAAGTCACAGCCTGTCACAGAAAGTAAAGCCTAATATTTACTCAGTAAAACAGCAAACTCCATGCAATAAGAGATTCTCCTTTCTTTTTCCTTTATATAGGCAGATAAAATTGTTTCAAATGAGTATAGCCACAGATGATTTAAACTATCAATAATAACATGTAGCTGTTTAAAAAATGGGACTATTCAAGTTCCTTAGCACCATTTGATGATTTATTACCAGTCTCTTTCGATTTCACCTTTTCTGCACCAAGTGACTTCAAAATCAAAAGTGCCAGCATGCATCAATCTATAATATTCACAGTTAAGATATATCAGTAACTATATTTAGTAACACTGTGTGCTATTTGTTCATAGAGGAGAGTACATTGTTAACGAGGGTGATTTTTCTAAAAAATGTAAATCACGGTTACAGTTATATATTCATAACACATCCTCAGAACTGAAAGGAAAGCGAGAACCTTATTTTATTTCTTCTATTTTATAACATACTAATGTTAAGTTCCATTTGTACCAGCTGCACCTGGTTACCACTGAAGACATTTTGTTGCCCTTCATCTCTTCACAGCTCATTAGCTGAAAACAGAGGGCAACTCTTGGGTCAGGAGCAGATGTATTATCTGTGTGCCTTGCACATGAAGAAAGCCGAGACTTGAACAGGGTCCCACGGGGTCCCTGGGTCTATTTAAAGGCCATTGTAGTCTCTAGGCAGGCAGCTCTACCATGTGTTCCAAAAGACAGTTTTCCTTCTGGTGGAAACACTAGGAGCTGTGCAAAGTAGTCTCAGTGGGGCATCACTTAGATTATCAACAGGCATATGCCAGGAATTAAAGCAATTCCATGAAAACAGAATTTTCTGGCAAACTGTTGGTGCAGTGTCTGCCTGGTTCTCATGGAGCTTTTCTGAGGAACATTTGTGGAAGCTATACGAATACACCAATGTTACAGCAATATCATCTGCTGTTCTGGAATGGCACTAATGGCAGCATCCAATGGCTGCTGAACACCTTTGTGCTTCAGGTGCAGGGTTTTCTTAGACTGTGTTGCAGGACACTGTGAAGTTGCATCTTCATTTTAAACTTCCAGTGTGCTTGTGTTTAGTCCCCACAAGAAATAGGTTCCCAAAGGGTCAGATTTGCTTTTGATTGATTATGTTTTCTAGCTCTGTCCTGGAGTTCAATGTTCTGTGTATTGCTACAAAATGAGACCTCACAGGTATTTTACGAATGTATGAGTTGAGAGGATGATTTGCAATTAAAGTAAAATATTCAGTAAAGCTGCTATACACAGCCAATCCCACCTCCCTCCCTTTTTTTGTGTGTTTTCTTTGAAAATAGCATCTACATTTTCAATAACTAGGCAATATTCAAGTACTGCACAGGAAGACAGCCACAGACAGCAACTGTTCCCCAGGAAATGAAAAGGGCACATTATATAGATCTTATTCTTATTATCTAACCACAGTTAAAGTATTAGATTTAGGATTTAGATAGGTTCTTAAAGTTCATGGGTGCTGGAACTATAAAGCAGTTCTGATATTCTCCTATTTAGCCTTTTCCCCACTTTTTGGGGGAATATTCCTCATACGTAAAATATGTAATTATTAAATGTCTAGTATTCAAGTCACAGATGAAAATAACTACATGGATACATCATTGAAATTTGTAGAACATATTGAAAACCTAATACAAGGAGTTTTAAAGAAAATATGTATAAGTTTAGGGCAAGTGGAAGAATCCTAGTTGCAAAAGAATAAAAAACTGATTAGTTCCCCAAAAGGCGTATATTCAGCAAAGCTACATGGAATAACAGAATTAAACAAGCAGAATATGTATCCTTTCGTATCACATTTTGCATTTAACATTTGCAAACTGGAATTTTTCCCTAAACAAAATGTCAACCAAATTTTTTTCTTAAATGAAAGTGTGAATGAAGCTTCCTTGATGGGTACAGCTCAGAGAGCACCATAGGTACAGCTCCCTGACAGCGTGGGAGAGCAGTTTTTCATTTTAGCTTATCAAAATACTCTCTGTAGGGAGCTGTTCTATTCCTGAGTATGGCAGCACTGTGAGAAGGAAAAGAGGTAGTGAACAAGATGAGGAAAAAGGGGAAAAATAAATAATGGTGATTGCAGTGGGATAGAAGTGCTTCATTCAAGTGGATCACAATGCTTTTTTTTTATTCAGTAGCTGTTCACTGAGGTGTAGAAAGCTGTAAGTCTGCAAGGTCTCTTTGCCAGGAAAATGGTTGGAGAAAAGATGAACATACTGTATCAGTAAATGTTTAATTAAAAGCAGAAGTTTCTTCTATACCTTTTAATACATACATATATATATGTGTGTGTGCATATATAAAACAACCCAACAGCATTTTTCAGTTAAATTATGGTACATAAACCCGATTGTTTCATTGGAAAAGAGTCTATGTGTCTCCTCCTTGATACGTTTCCTCAACCTGTCCTGAGAAACAACCAACGAGATGAATCTCTCTGGTAATCATGGCAATCGTTTCACACTGGGAACAGAACACAAAGCTGCTCAGATCATACAAGAGGGCAGATTTTTCTCCTCACAATTTCAAATATTTCAGGGCATCGTGAGGAGAACATAAATATTTGATAACACTTACAAAAATCTAAATGTTCAGGATAGATAAAACTCGTTCCCCACCTAGAGGTATGCCTTCCAACTTATTCCCTCATTACTGATTACAAACACACCTACTACAGTTCATTTTTCAAAGACGTCTTCCAAAGACAGAAAATTTCCATTGAGACGTACTCATCCTCCTTTTGAAAGTAAACAGATGGTTGACACATGATCGTACAAGATACAATGTGCATCTAAAACAGAATTTTGAGAAGGAAACAGAGAAAATCAAAGTAACGCTGACCAGAAAGGCAAGACCAGAGCTCAGCTCTACCATATCTGGCCAAGCCGTGGCACAGGCGGTCACCAGCTGGGGTTGTGGCCCACTTTTATTTGTCTGAAAAACAGTTTTCCCGCTTTTTAAAGTCAGGCTTGCAGGCATGGTTACCTAAATAACTTGCAAATAAGAAGACATCGCAGCAGTTTTAAGAACAAGACTGTGCTGCTGATATGGATGTTCACAGCTCTCAGGGGCATCATGAGAATTGCACGGGCATTGTAAGGGATGAATTTGTGCCCCAGGAATTTAAGATTAGAGCTGGACCAGGCAATAACCTTACCTTAACACATCAAACCCTATTCCCAACAAAACGTATCAGCCTGATATTCTAGTATGTGTTGGTGTTTGGCTCAAAAAACACCCAACCACCCTCTAGGGTAGTGAGTGAGCTTGTGTGGTTCTGAAGGTGACCCCCGCAGCGCTGAAGCTGCATGTCGAGTTGGTGACATTTCAGTGACTCCAGCGGGAATCAGTAGGCTGCAGCAAGGACCTAAAAAGATTACGGGTGAAGACAGGCTGGCCTGCTGGTGGAGGCGGGAAGGAAGGCCCCAATGTCAAACGCGCCATCGTGATGGAGCCCCAGAAGGAACCTTCTCCGGTCACGCAGAAACCTTCACATCAACCAACACAGTTTCATTTGTTTCCACCAATTTTTCACAACACGAACATGTCCCCCTTCCTCCCTCCCCCCAGCCCCCCAAACCCCTCCTCTCTGAACATATCGACAAAGGGAACAGCAAAATAAATAAATAAAGACTTAGCCTCTGCTTCGGGGAAGCCGCCTCTCCAGGTTTCTGCATCGGCGGTGACCCGGCTGGAGCTGGTAGGCATCAGTTTTCACGGCAAATGGTGGGTGTGGAGGGGGCCAGTGGTCCCCGGCCCTGGAGGCAGGCTCCAGGCTCAACTGTCTGTCTCAGCCGGACGCCCCCGGCTGTCATTGCACCAGCCCCGAGCCGTAGCTGAAGGCGTAGCTGCTGGCCAGCGAGAGGGACTGCTGGTGCTCTTCGTCCTGCTCCGAGGGGTAGCTGGGAAATGTCTGCGCCCGGGACACCTTCGCTGAGCTGAGGCTGTGACCTGGAGTGAGGGAAGACATGAAGACAAAAGATGTAACTGGGCTTTGAAGCCTTTCACCATGGACATGGACTCAGATGGAATAAGTTCATACAGCCCCACTGTGCCAGGGCGGCTGGAGAGCAGCCACGCTGCATTGGGCCCTCCTGGGGCTGCAGAAGAGGGTATTTCCCGTGGCTGAGGGCACAAGTGATTGACGGATTGCTGACAAAGGCAGACCCAACTCAGATATAATTTAGGGTCAGAAATTTTTTTAAAATGTTAGAGTGTAACATCTGTATATTTTCTACTCTGTAAGTCTCAGTCATAAGACTTAGAGCTGACAAATGCTCCTCTTTTTTATCTGAAGCACTGCTCAAGTGGTGGAAGTAATGCCAGAGGCTTCAAAGGGATTAGCCCCACAAATGACGCTTCATGTGCTCACTGTCCTTCAAACAGGATGCAAGTTTGTCAGGTAAACACAGCATCATTGCCGTTTCAAAATGCACTGGAGGTGGAATATGGTGCACATGGCAGGATACTGGTTGGGAAGCAGACGTACAAGATGTTTTTTCAGATGGGTTTGTGAATCTCATATAACCATGACTTCCAACAACAAGATGGGAAACCATGTGTGAAAAGCCAGTGATGAAACTCAGGTGACTCTTATGACGCAATTCTGTAACTTTGATCATTTTCCCATCTCAGAATAATCTTTTGAAATTGAGATTTAATTAGTAACAAAAAGTAAACTTCCAAAGTGTGTATCTTCATACAATATATATAGTCTTTTTTTTTTGGAATGTATATTGAAGCTTGGATTTAAAATGGTTTTGCATAATGCTTTAAAAAATGTCTTTAATACATGTATTATTTATAGGAATGCAAAATTCATATTTTTGCTTAAACTACAGAGATATTAAAAAATAGCTGAAATGGTATAGACACAAACAGTAAAGAATTTAGCTCATGTTGAAATGTTTCAAAACAGTTAGCAGCTTTCTAGACTGGCCCAGTAGTGCTGGAACCAAGAATGATGTTTACCGGATTTGGGAAAACTTTGTCATAACTTGCATTTGGAAAAGTTTAATTATGTCATGTTACTTATGACATGTTACTGAGTTCCTTATGAAAAAAAATCGTGATTACCACTGAACATGCGTCTATCAGAGCAATGCTCGGACCAAGAGAGCAAAAAACCCCAATTAAATGAAAAAGAGAATAAAAGGGACATCTTAGTGATGCTGGAGACAATAAAACTTGAAACTGAATTCCCACTGACATGTCAATGGTCATAAAAATCCCTTTCATAGAACAACCAAACAGGATGAATTTTTAAAAGAATTTTTACTATTCTTTCACTTTGTTAAATTGATATTGGCTATCAAAACTTGACTGAGATGAGAGGTTTAAATGTATTCTGCTTCAAAAAGCTTTTGCATCAAGCTGAATTAAAGTGTAACACGGCAAAAGCACTGATAATGTTTGAGAATAGTTTTAAAGGTTTTATTGGTTTGTCCAACTTTTAACCATGATATTAAGTAAAACCTTCATTCATTTTTTACTTTTATTTGGGATTTGCATCACTGTTATTGTGACGGGTTTTTGTTTTTAATTTAATGCAAACCTAAACATAGAAAGTTGCAAGATTGTAGGGTTTAATTTTGTATTCCATATCTGGCATTTTTCCTTCTAAGGATGCAAAAATTTTTGTTTTCTTTTTACCCAGAAGCTAGAATCATTGTATTTTAAAGGCCATAAGGAATGGCTAAACCAGCCGTATGATTTCCTTTCTAAAATTCGTCTCTTTCTTACCAGTAAAGATAAATAAAATATGACAAGGTATATTTAACTCCATTCTCTTAATGTATTTTATCCAAAAAATGTAAAACAGTCCCTGTGACAACAATCAGAAGTAAAGAAACTTACCAATCAAGGGAGTTTTCTAAACCCAGGACTATTTTTTCATGTGCTGTATCTCATATAACTAATTTTGAATTCACTTTTGTAGAATAGTGCAACTTTAATACAGTGATGAAGAGAGTCCCTACTAAACTAATTTCTAGCTAAGCAATTAAGGGAGTCTCTTAGAATGTAGATGAATTTGACCCTATTAGGGTTAAAAAGGAAATTAAATTCAGCTCTTTCATTTCCTGTATATACGGCTCAAAAGTTAGCACGTCCTGTACTGTTCTTTAAAAGAAAATTTGTAGCTGCTAAATCTCACAAAAGGGCTGATTTTAGCCATTCTGTAACCAAAGCTGTTAATGAGGATAAGTGACTTCTCTCCTGACTGCCAGGATATGTAGTGAAAGAGCAGAGAGAAACATGGATCCAAAAAATTTAAGGCACGCATAATAGAGCCGAAAGGTCAAAGACACATGGTAGATACTCAAGTTGAAGAGTATGACGGCAATCTATGAAAATAATAGCAAAAAGAATAGACGACATTGTTTCAAATGAAATGAGAAACCTATGGGTAATAGGGAATTTGTGAGTTTAGGAAAGAATGGACCTATGCAATATGTTTACTTTCAACTTACACTTTTTAAAAAAGCAATTAACGATGTTAATACATTTCAATAAACAAATAAAAATTATTGTGGCAAAATAATATCCAATGGTTTCAAGTTGGCTTAAGACTTCCAAGTAGTAAGTTCCCAAAATTTAGGAGTTTTTTCCAGCTTTTTATTAAAATTCAGTATATTACATACTGAAAATTCTGAATTATAACAGATTCTTTTATTTGCATTCCTACTAATTATTATTTTAATACTCATACAGCTGATCAGCCTCATGGAGTCTTAGGTACTGCAGTGTCTCCAAAGTTAGGCTTTATGTCAGCAGTAAGGATTTTAAAACTCCAGATATAGGGGAAGTTTTTGCAGTAAAGAATTCATAGCTTTCTAAACTTTTGGCTTCAGTCATGTTTGGGCCCTAAAAGGTTTAGAGAGAAGAAGAATGCTGTTTGTGGATTTCTCAGCTCTTTTGCAACACAGCTGTTTTCAAGAATACAAAACCAAGTCTTCTCCACAATTCTTCTGAAGTCAGCATAAGATGAATTTGATTAACACACACTTCATGACCTGAAGACACCAAGAGTACTGGGGAGAGTTTTTTTCATGTGGCTTACAGAGGAAATGAATTTTTTTTTTCTATTCTTGGACAGGACCTTGGAAACATAAGCATTACTCAGCCAACTTCATCCTTTATTCAAATTTACTCTCAGAATTATAGAATGCAAGAAGCTATAGTCCAAAGTAATTAGGTATGAATGATCCATCAAGAAAATTTAATGTAACCCAGCAAATTACACTAAAATTAGATTTTTCCTGATCTTAATTATGTTGGAAGCAGAGGCAGTATACACAAGGATCTTATTTCATGGCATGGTGCTTATTTATAACAATTCTTTAGAGGAAAAACCCAATGGTTTCCTAGTAACAGCAGTGACTGATGTACATATAAGTAGATCGATCACAACTTCTGAGAGAAAACTTGCAGTACCCAGCTAAATGAAAAGGAAAAAAAAAAAAGAGCAGAAGACATCCAGGGAAAAGCTTTAAAAGCTCCCTTACTGCTGCTTACTGGGAGATGTTTCTCTCCATTTTGAATTCAGAATTCAAATTCTTAAGCAGAAGGCAGGTTCTGAACTTCTTTCTTTTCTAAATGAAATAAAGGTCACATTTTTCTTTTCTAGTACAAGAATTCAAGGGATTCTCATCTGATGTTCTTTGGTTAGAGCACTCATCTCTGATGTACAAGTCCTGTGTTAAAATTCCCCTCTGCCTGTGGGTACAGTTCGACATTGAATTTTCTGTAAAAAATCAGCTGAAAATGTTCCCTTTCTCCTCTGTACCGACGCTGCTGTTCACTGCCCCTCAGTTGTGCCATTGCGACTGAAAGACTGTTTTGCAGACTGAAGCGCTCTGGTCATCTCTTTTGCAAGAGCCCTACAAATCACTGTATTGGCAAAGCCGAGGACCAGGAAAAAGCAGCCAAGGGTAAGAGACTGGCAGGGGTTCCTCAGCCTGGTTTTAGTGCCAGTTTGTTTGGCGAATGATGACCTGTGAGCAACGTGCAACCAAACACAGCTGAACACAACTGCCACCGGACTACTTACGTGTCTGAGGAAGGACCGCTTTTGAAACCCTCTGACTAAGCTTTTCTAATACAAGATCTAAAATAAGTTTATATTTCTGCAGTACAATGATTAAAAATTAATAGAACCAGAGACTCCTGTGTTTCAGCTTCTGCTGCAGGCCTTTAATTACCTCATATGAGATACTCATTAGGTAAAATAGAGACTTTTGCAGCTGCACAGCAAGCTTTCATCTGGGATTTCTTAACCTCTGAACAGATGACTTTATAAACAAAAGGATGTCATTCTAATGCAGTTTTATTTTTCTATGTAATAATAATACATTTATTTTTGAAAATAAAATTTGACATTTCCATTTCCAATATTATGAGCACAAAACTGAAGTCATTAAAGCCCATTGGATATCTTTATTAGTACTGTGTTTTGTACTTGGGAGTGCTCTGAGACTCCATGAGGACAAGAGTTCTGTGATTGCTATAGGTGTTTCTATAAATGTTACAGAAAAACATGGTTGCTCAAAAGAAATTTCTATGAATCAATCAGTGCAAGCTAAGACCAAATAAAGTGAATCACTTATTTCATTGTAAAGCAATCTTTTCTTTTTAGAAATATTAATTGGAAAATTCTGTTGTTCACAATAAACAGAACAGTCTGGAAAACACAGAAACAAAGAAGATGAGATTTCATCCTTGCACAAAGGATAGTGCAAGGAAGTGGAAAAAACCCAATTAGCTACCAGATGTTTGAGGAATGAGCATTAGTAAGAAGGAGTTAGTTCTGTGTTGTTTCCTCACACAATTCTCATTAGACAATATAAATGTAGCCCTTGAGGCAGAAAAGTTCACAAAACTAGTACCAGTCTTTAATCTAGGTTTATGTTCTCTGTGGACTTTCTCAACAGCATCAAAAGATCCTATTTATACCAAAGGAGGCCCACAAATTGCACTGAGGAATTTGGATGGGGAAGCATGTCTCAAAGTGCTTCAACCTCTGATATTCTTTGCAGCATTTTTGTTACAACACAGGACAAAGTGGGGAATACACTGTAGCTCTGCACTGAAAGCCCACTAGAAACACTTGCTGGAAAAAACTAAATTATTATGACTGCTTGTTTCAGATGGAAGCTTTTATCCTCCTTTTTTCATCCTCCTTTTTTTATCCTCCTTACTTCAATCTCAAATCAGTTAAGTGGCTATTATCGCGTCAAAAAAGATACTTTCATTTAAGGCAGAAAATAAATGATTGCTGCTATCCTATTTATGAATTGATACTGGTTAAAATTCTGCCAACTCTCCATATTGAATATACAGTGTCTTCTATTGAGCTAGTGATGACAAAGCAGCTTTTCCTTTTCTGCTGTTAGATGACTGGAATAACTAAAGCAAAGTTTCATAGCAGGACAAACTGCTACAAAGCAAAACATTTATTTTGCAGTAATGATGCACTTGGATTGGAAAGGCATTAATTGGTACAGCAATTATTATGCTGTCACTCACAAAAAGATGCAATGGAAGGGAGCAGATGGAAACTGAAAAATAGCATAAACTACATTACAGCATATTGATTTCTGTACACTTATTGAAAGTGAAACTGTGGGCCTGTTTCAGATCCAAATGAAGAAAAACAACTTTTCTCTTGCATCTAACTACAGTTAGAATTAAAACTCCAGGGAGCACAGCTGAGCATAACTTTTACACATGTTAAAATAATTTAGGATTTCATTTCATCAAGTATATATCTTTCTGAAGGGAGAAAGAATAGCAGTAAACTTAATTTTTGAGACAGATTTTTAAGAAATGGTTTAGTTTATTTATTAGAAATACTTTCAAATAAAATAATTTAAATTGATGATAACATACATAGAAAACACACTAAGAGAATGAATGTAAAACTCTCCCCCCTCCTATTTTAAAATATTTCCTTTTCATTCTTAATTGAAAAACATTTTCCTTTTCTTTAGAATTTGAAATAAAATAGTAACTTCTTTTCCTGTACAGTATTAAGATTAATAAGTATTCAAGTAGAATATACTTGTTACAGAACTCTACCACTTTCCATAATTGGAAGATTATTATTTAACTTAAAAGTTTTGGGCATTGTTTTCAAGACCTCCTCTAGAAAAGAAGAAGCTTTACAAGTGCATGCAGAAGAGATTGCAGGATTGACAGTTTAAAATCAGTAAATTTACAATATGTCAGTCTTTGAATATTAGGAAAAAAGTTTTCAATATTCCAATTTTGGCACAAGAATGTTGGAATTTTATGAAGAGCACATCTACATATCAATATTTTGAAATACAGAAAAATTGTTTCAATACCTACAAACAATGTGAATTGCTTGTAAATAGTGTGGACAGGAAAAACGAGCATTATTTTTTCTGCACCCCTACCAAAATAGCAACCATTTAAAAGCAATGTCTTGAAACACATAACTAAATCTAACATATTGACTGAAAGCCAGGCCAGCTTAATTGCTCTTGTGTTTTTCCAGATAGTGTTTTTAAATACTTGCTCTTCTACTGCATTTAACCTGTGCATTACTTCCTATGGCTATCACAAGCTGAGGTAGCTCGTGTGGTAGAAATATCAGAACATTACCCACATCTTTCTCAAGGATGAGTAGGTTTATCTTGCTCTCTGCTTTTAATTGTTTTCCATTTGGATTTTTTTTCTCTAATAATGCATCTTTTTATTCCTAGTATCAGCTTTCTACGGTTCTGTGTGTTTATAAAGGGAGGAAACATATATAAATACCTACTACCTAACATCTCCACCTAGGAGATGGAAAAGTAAGTTATCTGCATGTATCATATTATCCAATAATCCTTTCCTTTTTGCCCACATTCCTGCAGCCAAAATATGACATATATTTGGGAAAAATGATCTATTTTACATGTTACGTCTCTACAACTTGTGGCCTTCTATTTGTTATACATAATTGTACACTGATATGCCTGAATTATGCAGAAGATTAAGTAAAAGAAAGTGTCTGACAGGAGTAGCAATTTCTGTAGTTTTGCACTCTCAGTCAATGTGCAGATAAACACATTAAGTTCGTACTTAGCTTTCTTATGTTGTCTTTCTTATACGGACTACAGCGGTCCTTACAAAGATTAATTGATTTCATCTTTGCAGCTTTTTACACTTGTGCTAATGTTGCAGTACTAAACCAGCCTCTTCTCTCTCTCTGTTCTGAGTCCAGCTCCTTAACTATGCCAACACAGTTGGAGGAGGTGCAATCATGTTCGCACTTGACACAAAATTAGGCTAAGGTCCAACTTAGCTTCAAAACAAACATAATTTTCCAGATGAAGACTCTCAGAAAGAAAGGTTTCTCAGTTTGGTTTCACAGGTTCTACAGAAGTCAAATTTTCAGCAGTGATACATTAAATTTTTAATTTATCAATTTTAAAGTATTCATCCAGGATCCCTGATCTATGCCAGTCCTGCATACAGCAGACCCACCTCACAACCTAAACTTTTCTGTGACACAACACAGTACTTTCTTTTCAGACATTTTGGTTGTGAGAGAAAACAAAAAAATCCCCTGCTTTGTTTTAAATCAGTTAAAGAAAACACAGATCTGCTCTTTTGGACTCACAGTAAGGAGATTTGCTGTTTCCTCTGAAACACTGTACAGATGATACAAAATTTGTGTATATAGAGAAGAAGACTATGGTCAGGGATTTTGGTTTATACTGAAAGATACAGGCATCACGACCTTGAAGAAAAGCTCTTGAGAGGAAATGTGGGCAGTTTAATTCTGAAATGTGTTAAAATATCAGCAAGTTAATTAACAGCAAACAAAATCTTGAATGAGTGCCCTAACAAAGCCACCCGAAAAGGTTGAGTACTTCATACAAGGTGGCTAGCATCCCTGACCTAATTTATCCTTTAAACCACAGACTCAGTCAACCAGAAACTAATATAAACACTAATATAAACCTTCTTCACGTAAGTTGTAAAATTGAGGTTTATTATGAGAATATTAAAGCTGTTTCTGAACTTTATGACTGTGCCAAGTAAATTTATTTCATTTACCATGAAAGCAAACAGAGACTAAGCATTTTTATACACACTGAATGTAGTTTCACTTTCCCATTCAAGCTCAAAACTTGAGCTTTTTAAACAAACCTTCATGAAATCGAGACATTCCATGTTGGTAATACTAAGGAAAAAAAAAAAAAGGTAAAGGAGAAATTCCTGCAAGTGAAAATTTCCTTCACTTCAAAGAGCATTTGAATCAGATCAGAATGATAACATAATGGCAAAATGCAAGAAATGAGAAGAAAAGAATGCTCTGACTTTAAGTGTGTATGGGAAAGGCTAAATTGGTGGCAAAAGAAAACAGCTACAGAAAACTTCAACTAGAAAATTATTTTAGTGTTTACTTTGTGTCATGGGGACATAACAAACAAAAAAAAGGAAATAGTCAGAAAAATTACCCTGCTTCTGGAATAACTGAAAAGTAGGAAGAGTATGAAAAAGAAACAAAGGTTAAAGATAGATAAAAATGTGTGAATTCAGTTACTTAGTTCTAAATAATGATTTTCTGCTATATAAGTAAGTAGAGCTCCACACTTTGCTGTCTGCTTTTGACTCCTATGCAGAGTATGAAGTCATTCTGAGAATCAACTGATTGTTGATTTCTGTGCAGAAATGGATTTTGAGCATAATTTTCTTTTACATCCTTGCAAATTGCATCTACTAGATTAATTTAAAACTGGTAGCTATGTATCTAGTTTTATCATCTTGGTTTACCAATTGTTAGCTCAGGGTTCACTTTTCCTTTCCTCAAAATGTTTATGTTGTGTTTTTATTACAGCCAAACTAATGCCCGATCAAAAGGTAGATTTTATCAGATACATTGTTAAAAAATCTACCCCTAAATCTGTTACTAATGTAGCAGAAAGCATCTTACTGAAAAATGCAATGCAAAAATGCAAATTTATACATTGCATATCACTTTGATGATATGGAATATGTCACTGTTAAATATTTACTGCATTTCAAATCGTGCTGACACTTCCCCTTGGATACACTATTCCAAAAAACACTGTACAGGCTTCATGCAATTTTACTGATACTACAGAGGTAGAGTGAAACAGTGAATTTCTAATTTTGTATTAGAGTATCTAAAGTGAAATGAAGGAAAAAATTACTTACATTGATAGAAAGTGTAGAGCATGGAGATAGTGTACTGCCTTTGAAAATGGGATACAAATGGAGGCTGATTGATCAGTACTGTTCAATCCTGTGGCCGTTATAATTC
Source organism: Myiotriccus ornatus (assembly GCA_036023395.1). Taxonomy (NCBI): domain Eukaryota; kingdom Metazoa; phylum Chordata; class Aves; order Passeriformes; family Tyrannidae; genus Myiotriccus; species Myiotriccus ornatus. The sequence continues at coordinate 95,638,091 of JAYRBT010000082.1, forward strand.
TGCTGATCTTTAGTGTGGCCAATATTTCCTGGCCTGGTAGTATTTTCATTATAAACACTCCATTCACAAAGATTTATAACTACCCTATAAAAAAATTGCCATAAAATGAAACTCAGCACATAAGGTCTGAAGTCAGAGAACAAATTTGCTCTGACAGGATGGAGGGAATATGTTTTTCACCATGTTTTATATAAGTAAAATACAGCTTTGATAGAAACAAAAAACAAAAGAGAAGAAAACTGGCAGGAAGTATAGTTTATATTGCTTGACATAGGAAAAAACGAGGATGAAGGATTTATGACACTCCAAATGGTTATCTATTCTTCAAATACTATCTTTAAAGGACAATTTTATTATGTGAGTATGATGTGAGAACTAAACACACATGAAACATAAAGTTTAAGACAGGTTGTACAGCTGAACCCTTCCTTTGGTGTTCCCAGGTAGTTTCTTTGCGCACCTGAAGAACCAGGGAAATAGGGAGATAAATGGTAACAAAACTAACCCTTATCAAAAACAAACACACAAAAAAGAAAACCAAAATTCAAAACATATTTTTTGCCTGTTTGGTTTTCACTGTGGAGACAGATATGCTCTACTTCTGGGCTGTTCAAAGAGGCTTGAATGCTTGGCTGTTGGAAATGGTTATGAAGTGTAATTGGGCCACTCCTTTAAGCATCAGCTGTGCCTCAATAAATGGTTGCACTGCAGACTCAGTCCTGTTTGAGCTGTGCTAGAACTTCTTGCTGCATAAAAGCAACAAAATTCATCATCTGTTTTTGATCATATTCTTCTACCTCTGTTCCACAACTCAGTGTCACCCTATTACTTACCTAGAGGTATCTAAGGACAGAATGCTGTTCAAACTGTAGGAAATGTCCTCCAAGGACAGGAAAAGGTCTTGGACTCTGGTAAAATGTCTTTCCTTCAAAGAACTTTGTATTTATATTGTAACATGGGGCGTTAGTCTTGTTTATGTGTATTTTGCTGGGAAGGGGAGGTGAAGGGTGATTTGTGGGAGGTAAAAACACAGTTCCCAGTTTAATACAATGAGTTATTTAACCCGACTAAAGATTTTACATTTTTTTCCTCCACCAATGAATAAATTTCAGAAAGGATAACAGATCTCACATTAATATATGCAGGGATGAAACAGAGTTTTTAGAACTTCTACCTTTCCAAAGCTATTCTATTTTTTACCCATATACTGAAAGCATTTATTAAACCATTTGTTATTCAGATTTAAGCTCTCTATGAAATATCTTTCTATGAAATTGTCCTTAGAAATATTCTTTAGAAGACCTTAATGTTATTTCAAGCTGCAACTAGCTAGTAATAGTAGATGCCATATAAAAGTGAAATATTGCATTAGCTGATAATTAGCTCTTTGGCTATATTAAAAAGTTTCCTCAAGCACCTGAAGACAGAAGGACATACCTCTCCGCAAGTTCTAAAGAGAGAGGATAATTTTTTATTTTATTTTTTTTTAAACTCCATTTGAAATTATAGGCTGTTCTTAATTAATAAGACTTGAGACTACAGGCATTTTTCTAAAACGCAAGGTTGCTTGCCTTTCTTTAAAATAGGGCTTCACCTTTCACTTTACCTGCTTCACTTTCACTTCAAAGGACAGAAGTGAAAAACTGCAACTACCAATTTAAGAATACTTGGATACTTTCCCAATGAAATAACAAAGACAATCTGCTAAATTGCATACAGTCATTAAAAATGTTCCTAAAGTAAAGATGTAAAGATGTAATCCTGGGAACTACCGACCTGGCAGACTCATCTCTGTGCCTTGGAAGATCATGGAACAGATCCTCCCAGAAGCAGCATGGCTTCACCAAGGACATTTTCTCCCTGACCAAACTTCTACAATGGAGCGACTGCATCAGTGGACAAGGGAATGCCTATGGATTAAACCTGTTTGGACTTTTCTAAAACCTTCGACACTGTCCCCCCAACATCTTTCTCTCTAAATTGGAGACAAAAGGATTTGATGGGCAGAATATTAGATGGATAAGGTTGGATGGTAACATCCAGAGGGTAATGACCAACTACCTCAACGGCTCAGAGTCCTGTTGGACATCAATGGCGAGCGGTGTCCCTCAGGGGTCTGTACTGGGACCAGTGTTGTTCAACATCTTCATCAATGACATAGGCAATGGGATTTGGTTACAGACTTGATGCTAACTGCTGACATGGTAATAATGCCCACTTACAGCCAGAGGTACCTAAGAACTTCCCATCTCCATCTCTATTCAGTGTCCAGACTGAGAATTATTTTTTTCCCATGAATAAAGATTGTATTGTATTTCTTAAGGTTTGTTTGGTTATGAATGTTAAACATGCCACTTATCTTTAGTTAGCTACATCTTCTCTAGAGTTAAATTTTCATGCATTGATCTGAATTGGAAACCAAATTCTAGAGAATTTAGATGACAAACATACACAAAAAAATACAGAAATGGATTTTATGACAGGTATTTGAGGTATATTTTGAGTTTGAAAAATTCTGTAAGTAATAGGAAACTCTATAAACCTAATTTTGGAGACAGATATGTCTGATCTGCAAATTTCTATCTCTTCTTCTGAGTCATTTGGTAGTAGCCATTGCAAGTCGTTGAACAGTGTATTAAATGGATGGAATAAAGGAAAGATTTCTGTCTGTACTGAGTGTAATAGCACTCTGAGTTCTTTTGTTCCTTGCAGAGAATACATATATAAAATATGTGGCAATAAGGCAGTTCACAGAGGCTAAACAAATTATTTTCCTCTATAATCTATTCTCTAAAATAAAGAAGTCCATTGATTTTTAGATTATATAAGTTTAATTGGAATAAAGTAGATGCCTAAAACATCAATGAAGCACTCAGGAAAGTTAATCCATTTTTCATGACTCTATAAATAATTTCTTCTAGCTGTAAAAGCCTTCAATTACCCACCAGGAAATCTAAAACAATGGCTGTAATTCACTGAGGGATCCAAGTGGTGTTCTTTTGCTTTTTTCCCCCCGAAAGGGAATTCACTGGGATTCAGTGTGAACAAACTATGTCATTTTTCCATCAGACCTGTGTAATGGTAGAGTGAAGGTAAATCTGGTAAAGGTGTGTCAAAGTGCTTGATCTGCTTGTGTCTGGAGATGGGAGGAGTCCCTCTTTCTTCACTCTTTCAGACAACAGAAGAAACAGCTTAAGCCAAAGCACTTATTTCCTCCCACACCCACCTTCCCCCTGCAGTAAGCAAATAAACATAATAAGAAAACCAGTGTTAATAGTAAGGCACACTGAAATTACCACCTACATGCTTCTCTCTGGAAATTTCTTATTAAACCTGTAAATATTCGGTCCTGTGTTTTGCCTTTTCTGTTCCTCAGTTCACTGAGGATGTTTTTTTGTTGATATTCCCTCTGTGGCATCTCAAATCACAGAAGCTGTTAGAGCAGAGCAGCAGACATCCCTTCAAAAGATTTCCTTAATTCCAACTGCTGGGAAGAGAGTCCTGACAAACCCACATGAGTTCTGAACCAACTGATTGATCTGTTGAAGCAGTAAGGGGTAGAGAACTATCACCTCTTAAATGACATTCACTCTGTCCTATCTCACTGCCTGTTAGTTAAGTGTTACTAAAGCAAGATAGGAAATGACCAAAAAAAAAAGTGCCCACAGCACAAGGCAATAACCAGCAATCATATTCACAACATGACATGTACAAAGTAATTATACTCCATACAGGCATTTAGAGAATAGAGTGTCTTACATTAAAGCAAGGCATTTTACTGATGGCCATTTTGCTACCGGTTTTAACTGGAAAGAACTGTAACACACAAGTTAAATTCATTGTGAATGTCTGCCGTTGTAGCACACAGGTAACAGGCAAAGAGGTGAACAAAGATGAATGAATCTCACAGAATGGCTGGATGTTACAGATACTGGTGTTGGGTAGCAGTTCAGCAAAGAGCAAGACAGATGGCATGGAACCATCAGCAGTAGAAGGTAAAGAAAAGTAACATAGAAGACCCAATTCATAATTTCTGAATGACATCTGTGGAATTTCTTACATATTGGCTAGACAATCCAGTGCGCCAGTCATTTTCAGCTATTTGCAGCCACACAGTGGCAAGTGAAATTCAGAATTTGCAGCTCAGATAGAAAAGAGATTAAAACCAGCTTCGGCCACCATGAATTGCTGCGTTTTGTGCTATTACTTCTCCTCTCAGTGCCTATTACAACAGAGCAGCAAATAATGTAGAAGCATACAATATGAGACAGTATTCTTGAATTATGGTACTACTTCTCGAGGAACACTGCAAAAATTATGAACTTGCACGTAAATTTTTAGGTTTACTAGTACAGATTTAAAAGGAGGGAAGTAAATAACAGAATACAAGTAGTTTTCCAGCAGGACAAAAATGGGAATTTTTAGCGAACTGGAAATAAGCTGTGATTTAAAAGGAAGTAAAATTGTTACTTCAGCGGAAAAGACAACTCTGAAGGCACCATATCTGATGAAACATGATGACATACTTTTACGTTAAGGCAAAATGGCAGCTTGCAAAACTGTATTGTATGAGGTCCTGGCTTTGGGTTGCAAGAGTAAAGCTAGACTAAAATTAAACATATATATCCTCTATTTTAAGAGCACACTGAGGACAATTTTAAGGGGAAAAAAATAACAATTCCCCCTCCCCCCCCAAATAAACTAACAAAGCAATTTTATAAAGTAAAGAAAGCAAATGGCTTTTACCAGTTATTTCCAATTTATCTCTTTATAACCTCCTCTTCCCTGGAGATACAATAATTAAAAATCAGTAATTGCCAAGACTTTTACTCATCACTTGTTAAACAGAACAAAGCAATAATGAGTATTCCTTAGCTGAGTTCTCAAGCTGAAGTGTGAGATAACTCTCATGGAACAGGTATGCTATTAACAGCAAAATATAGATGATTTATGTCGCAAGCAGAAAAGGAGCTAAAATCTTTTATGTTATAGATCACACCGGTGATGACTGCACCACCCTGATTACTCAGGACACTTTCTGCATGACAAAATCACCATATTTACATCCCATTGCTAGAATCTGCACTTAAAATAATTTTCTTTATATAGTCTTGCAGCTGCAAACATGAGCACCACTAAGGCACAGAAGAGGGAGTATTACATGATTCTTGAAGAGCTTTGTCTCTCACAAGATGAGACCTTTGCATTCTTTTAAGATTTCATATTTTTCCTCGTAAGCAGGAGAATGGGATCCTGGTAACAGTTACTTACTTCCACTTTTGTTTCTTTGCAATGAATATTTAATGAAATACAGCAATGGCTACAGAAGTCTCTAAAGTAGCTCAGAAACTGATGTACTATCACAAAATGTCTGCCAGTCAGTACAACAATACTCGGATTCATAAATTCACTCTGAAAGGCAAAACAAAATGAAGCAAGCATTTTTGCCTTTTCAAAGACCTTCATGAGAACAATCATATACGAAAAAAGGAACTTTTCTGGCATGTGAAATCTGTCTGTCCATTTACTTTAGGGGATAATCAGGAACTGAATTTAAAATGCAACTGGGGAGCTATGTGAATTTTAGAAGACATTCAGACCTGCTGCTGAAGCTTGTGAACCATATGCTTTGTGCCTATAAATGTCTTTTTCAGACAATACCTGGGGATTTTACTAGAGGCAATGAGCAAGGGGAAATCCAATTTTTGTATCTTTGGTAGAATGTCTAAGCAGCAGTGACTCAGGGAACTGGACCATCATGATGCATTACAGAACCCATCCTATATCACTACTAAATTCCTACTTCAGGAGTAAAAGTAAAGAAGCAGTAGCACTAAGGAGCACACTGAAAAATGCAGTTACAGTTTCTACCACCTATTCTTCTTCATTTAAAAAATTAATTGCCTTGAAAGAGCAGCATAGATGCAGTGAAATATCTTGAATTTCCTTCCCCCAAAAGCAAAGAAAACAGAGAAGGGAAGGGAAGTGAAAAGAGAAGATGCAAATCTCTACAGGACATGCTGTTTTCTTTTTTTTGAACTTGAGCCATGCAAAAAAGCAAACGAAAACAAAACAAGTAATGTAGTATCTGCTTGGTGCTTGGGTGACAGCACCTTTGCAAGAAGTGGGATGGAGGAAAAGGAAGCATTATCTTAGGATTTTAACTTTGAACCTAGTAAAGGAGGCAAATAGCATTCTTTGTTAAATTTAAAAACAGAGGTACCATCTGACAGAAGGCATTTCCTCCTTTCCTCGAGGTAAACTGTGATTTTTGATTTAATGAGTATCACCTTTTGATCAGACTTTACACTTACTGTAGCCACTTCTGTGATTTTGCACAAAACCCTTTTCAGTTCTTTTAATGCCCTATTTTTGCCTAACAAAACCTAATATGCACATATCTTTAACTTATCAACTGGAAGCTATGAAACTAGTGAAAATAATTTCAAATTACTAGCAGTGTCAAACCACTAAGAGGATCTGTCCCTTGCTCAGTCCTGTGATGCAATAGGAACAGGGCTGGGAGGATTTCAGCTTTCTAATCTTTTGCTTAGAATGTCACAGATGGGGTAAGACACTCTTTTCATTATTCTGTAATAAGAGCAATCACTGTGCTTCCTGCTTTACTCCTTGATGCTCAAAGGTAAGGGACATGGATGGAGTGCAGTCCTTTTCAGTGAGAAAAGAGAGCACCTCTTCAAACAGATCCTTTTTTCATTTTCCTCCCATTTAGAATAATCTTGTAATGGGTCTAGCTCCTGCCTAACTAGAAATTACTGGAAAGCAGAAATATTGCAGTAGGCCTTGACTTTACAGTAAATGATAGTAAATGTGCTTTTCCAAAGATAGGTGGAATTGGTGATGATTTTTTCAAATCCTGAAGACTGATATAAAGTATTTATTTGAAGTTTTTTTCCTGTGTTTCTCTAAAGTCTGCTATTTAACTGCCATTTCTGTCACTATATGCAACATTTAATATTATTTATTAAGATAGGAAGGGTGGTATTGTTTCTAGAAAAACCAAAACAAGAAAAAAACAACCAAACAACCCAACTCCCCCAAAATATTATGTGAAGATGGTAGTCTTTTTAGAAATAATTTGAATTTGATAAATAATGAGATATAGTTGACTTTTAAAATTTTTATAAATAGTAATATTAAACTACTATTTTTCATTCCCCTCTCACCCAAAAATTCCAAATTTTTAAAATATTTTAAGCAGTAGATGATTGAAAACTGTTGAGATGATCAGATATAACTTTTATGAGGATTTATACAACCCCCATTACCATATTTCCATATCTTGTTTTTTAACTTCATCAGCAATATCATGCACAAATATTTTCCTTTAAGCATTAGAGAGTGATCTGCAGAAAATATATCATCTAATATCAAGAGTATTAAAAAAATTGTAGTAGATTCTGAATATTTTTACAGTTTACTATTTCATTGTTTTTTGTGATAGGATTTATTTTTTTGTTGGATTTATTTCACATACCTAGACTGTGTCTCAGGTAAAAAACCCTCTTTCTCCATTGTGTGTTCCTCAAGAGCCCATACATTTAGAAGGGGACTTGATAAAAAAGGATGCTTTATAGAGCATATACTAAATATTATTGAGGGAAATGAAGAGAAATATATAGAAGTATAGTAAGCTGTGACACACCATTAACCATTTTATCACCTGTAATGTGTCTGGTTGGACTCCTTTGGCTGTTTACCTGTCTTAGAAACTCTAAATAAATCCATTTTTTTTAAACTGGTGCTTTATCACCTGGAATACTATTGCTGCTTAAAAGATTTTAGTATCTCAGCTCCATTTATCAGAGCTGCTGTCATGTCACAGCACTTAGCAGAACATCCCACTGTCATATGAGAAGTTAGCACATCTGCTGAAACTGTGAATATTAATTAACTGTAACACAATGCAAATTTTTTTCATGCACGAGAAAGTGTATAATTTGGATATAAAGCATCTGGATGAGAATGACCTGGTCACACCTACAAAGTGGAAAAATTTTTCCCCAAAAGATTTAATTTCCTGATAAAACAATAGCCTATTATATTTCATATTCAGTTGTCTTATTTGGCAGACTGAGTTTTGCTGAGAAATAATTAGGCAAAATCCCTGATCTTGTTTAAGCATTCTTGATGAGCTGAATTATTTTTTTCTACCATCACCAACACAACACTGAAGTAAAGTGCAGCTTTTTGTGCACCCAGGCATCACTCCAATCTTCACCACTGTTCAGATACCAGCTGCAGCCACATAATTTCACCTCCTTCAGGGGGATTGTTTCTGAATGCCACCAAAATGACTTTGTGTTTTGAAAACAAAGGCTTATTTAGGCCTTAATGCTTCTGTCCAACCCCTCCAAAGGCTCACAGCCTCATCATGCTGCAGTCACACCTGGTGACCCTAAGCATGCTGGGGTCTGCTGCGTACAGTGTGACAGACAAGTGCAGGGCCAACAGTATAAAAAACCTCCTCAGCCTAATTCAGTAATTGTGGCTCCAGCTGCAGCTTCACAAAGGAGGCAGTTTTCCTTACACTGTCCACTGCTCAGATAATTGGTGTGACATCTCATTTCTCCCTTCGCTGGGAGAAGATGCTTGGGCAGAATGTTCTCTCTTCCAGCACGTGCCTCTGGCCCTGAGTAAAAGGCCAATTATGCTTCATGCTTCAGGGACTGACACTTTTTCCAGGCTGGTCAAGAGCAACATTCCCCTGCTCTATCACCCTGCTGACAATGAGACATGATGGAAAAAGAGACTAAATGTGCTTCCTGCAAACTCATGCTGTCAGGCAGTGATATGCAGAAAAAACCCTGCCAGTTGCAAGGTATGATGCCTGTGCCACTCCTCCCCACTCATTCTGATGTCTAAGCAGAATTTCTTGCCAAGTATGTGTCCTGTAGATTTAACTATTTCAAATAAACCAGTGGTGTGCATGGATTAATACTGACCTTCTAGGTTAGAAATTGTAACTCTATTTGCTGTTTCTCCCTTTGCCACTTTTGCTCTTATGGGAAAGGGAATGGGACAGCTTATGCCACTGTGGTTCAGTTTCATACATTGGTTTATAATTTGAATTTCTGAGAATTTCCATATCTCTTTCACTTTAGAAGAATCTCTATCTTCAAATACCAGTGTAAAAGACTACAGAAATTCTGAAAACAGAGCTAAAATTTTAACCACAACACTAGCAAAGATAAAGTAGAGTTCAGTCACGAGCAGATTTGTTGGATGTGAAACTGTTGTAGTTCTCTTTTGGTAGCACTCACTGGTGGCAACAGAAAAAGGACTACAACTTTGACAGAACAACATATCAACCCCAGTAAGAATATTTTTTTTTTAATCAGTGTTAATATTATATAGACTGCACCAATTAAGGAGTGCAATCTAAATACACAAATTTAGGAATATTGTTGCAACCATGCATTTTCATACTCAAGATATCGTAAGAGCGACAGGATGCAACTAAATAAATAAGTAACAGTTAAAGGTTACCAGTGTCATGGGAGCTGCTGCAGTATTGTCAACAGATCACATGCAATTTCCCTCAAATGAAGAAACTAGGGGAATGGCTTCACCCTGTAAGCTATTATAAAATGTGCAAAGACAAAACCACATTCACCGGAGGGCAACCCAGCATTTTCCACAATGGAAAAGATTCTGTTTTATAAATATTCATATATGGGTAAGCCAGCTATGGTCATCCTCCAAAGCTCATAAACAGAAAAGCAACAAACATAGCAGCTAAGCCATTTCCAAGCGAAACAAATTGGGCTCCTCAGAATAAAAAGAAAGACCAAAAGGAATTGCCTCTAAGGTTTAAAACAGCATAGCAGCCTTTAAAACCTTTATTTTCTTTATTGTTGCAGATATCTGTAAGAACAGATGGTTTCAAAAAGATGTGTTTCCATTTAGGCTTCTGCTGTACTGTATTTATGAGAGTGTATAGTCACAAGACGTATGCCACCTGGCTTTGAGCTGTGATTCACTCAGCTGCAGAACTGTATTAGGTGAAAATCTTTTGCAACACTGAAGAAGTTGCTGGAATGTTGTAGGAATAAAACTCCTGCAGTTTGAAGCACTCTACCCTGTTTCAGTAAGAATAACTATACCTGATATTCTGTCCAAAAAAGTAACGAAGAAAAAAAGAATAAGTGGTTCTTGTAGATCAAGGAAGTTACTTGATTGTCATTGACAAAAACCAAGGGGAAAAAATCTCACAAGCCATATAAGTAGTGAGGAGAAATGAGCTCATGAAATGCAGTCTTGAAGTCTCATTTCTAACCACAGATCTAATGCACAATCCATAAAAGTTACTTCTTGCCTTCTGCAGAAATATATATGGCTGGATACATGTTCAGTTGTTTATCTTGGTTCTTTATATCCCATGTTTATCTTTAAGTTATTTATATACAGAAAAGCCACAAGTGCATTTTAAAGACATGCTGTGTTTTCCCCTTTCAGCCATAGTTTTTGAATGATGCTTTGTGGAACCTATTAGTTCTGTTAGAGCCTTTCTGGAAACTGCAGAAGGTGACAGAGAATTAACCAAAGACTTCTCTTGGCATTAATCCACTCGGGCTGATACACATTTTTTAAGGGCCAAAGCACAGACACCTACATGTGGTAGCTTCAAGATTTGTTCTGGATGGATATAACTCCACTACTGAGAGAAAGAAGCAAGGAGAGAGGGAAGTGACCTGTAATTTTAATCTCAAATCAAGCTGCCAACAAGGCTCTCTCCTCTCTCCTCAACGGTCCTCACTGAATCCTGTGATCACAGCCAATCTACGCTTCTAGAAATATGTAATGTAGGAAAAAAATATTTTAAATGTTCATTCCTTGTACCTAGTGCTGCGGCCTCCAGAGTCAAGGAAAGCAAACTATTGGGGAAAACAAAGCAAGCTGGAAAGCTTAAATACAATAAAAAATATACTTTTCTTATCAAAGAGTGAAATGAATCAGCCTTCCAAGTGAAACAGCTAGAAATATAAAGAAATTTTCTTTTATCGTTAGTTTACTTATTCTGGTTGATTTCCTCAGTCTTGCAAAAGATTTCTCTCTAATATGACTTTGAAACTTGATGAATCACAGCTTAAAATGGGGAAGATGTACATACGTTTCTGATCATTGTTAAATGTACTTTACCAAATTCTGAAGTGAAGAATGTTTTCACTTTGGAAATACTTGAAAAAAATGCTGCTTTAATAGCTTAGCTTGCAGGAAAAGTGTAAACACTGTTTTGAGATTCAGCAAAGATATTTATAGCCATTCTAAAAAAAAAAAAAGAAAAAGAAAAAAAGAAGCCAACCCCCAACTTGTTTCTCTTTTAGCACAAGACAACCTAAATACAACGAGTTTCATAGATGAACTATGGACAAGGTGATTTGCTTTGACTGATCAACCCTATCGGCAAGTCTGGTCAGCCTTGTCATGGTTATTCAATGCAGGAGATTCAAGCCAGACCCTGAAATCATCTCATATGCAGTAAGCAGAACAATAGTTGCAGTTATATTACATTTACAACTATAGGCATATATATATATAAACACATATATATATATTACAGTGTAACATACTACTTATATTGTAGCCAGAGCACAAGATAAGATTTAGGGTCAGAACTTTGGACTCCTTTCTAGATATATCAATCAAGTCATATCCATTCAAGAACTTAAATAATACATTCCAAAGAGAGTTATAGATATTATAAATATTATATATAGAAATTCTTTAATTATTTTTTCTCAGTTTTCTCCCTATGAGCTAGGAAAATCCAAAGATATGTAAAGAAAGAACATAGAATAAATTTACTACTGGAAGGCATCTCTCTTCAAATGCGGGAAGATTTTAAAAAATAATCTTTCAGTCCCTGAACTAACTTTTCAAACTCTTTTAAAAATTTTCATTTATTTGCTTAGACTTCCAGCACATACAACAACTATTGCAGATATATCTCAGAGTGATATATTTTGTGGGAATATTCACTTCAAAAATTGAGGAGAACAGCCACCTGTATTTCACACAACCCAATGAATGGAAAGGAACACCTTTTATTCACTCAGATACTACACGCTCAGATTTCTAATGTAGGTGCAGGAGTTTCTGTTCATAAAAACAGCATCAGCTGGACTCAACACTACCCTTTCATCAGGAATGAGCTAGGGAGAATGACACATTTAAGATAATTCTGCAAATTTCATGGGTGAAAAATGTATAGTCTGAAAAATATAATATATGTATATGCTAAAACTATGCTGTTGCTGAACACGGGTGAAGCTGATGGCTGCCCAGGGATCCAATTTGACAGAGATTCCCTTGACACAAAAAGGCACAACAAAACAGGGAATCTCTTATTCTCTCCCTGCAGTCTCTGGTGGTTCAGGGAAGAAACAGTGTACTGACAGTGTGCTACCAGTCAAGCTGCCATTTTCTTAAGGTAAATAGTGAATACGCAGAAAGACTTGTGACCAGACAAAAAGAACATTTGTCATTACTCATGTGGTAATTTCCAAGATGCTGGTCACTGCCTTGACAGAGCATGGCACCACAAAAGACAAAGGGCTTGCACATCTTTTATTTCTGTGTTCCCCCATTCCAAATCACAAATTTTGGTGGCATTAAATTTACCAAACCTAACTCACACAAATTGAAATTGCATTGGAATATGGTTTCTCCTTGCAGAATTATTTCTTAAAGGCAGAAGATGCCGTGCCCCGACTTCTGCTTATGCCAAGGGTACTTTCAGAATCTTAATTTCCTGGCTCTGAAGTCAAATCATGTTTAGTTAGATCCATTAAAAAAAAACACAACAAAAAACAAACAAACAAAAACAAAAACAAAAAAAAAACAAAAACAACAAAAAAAACCCCAAACCAAACCTCAAAATAAACCTAGAAAATGTTCTTTTTTTTTGTCACATGTCACAGTATTTCAATTTGAAACGTGTTTATTTCTCTAGGATGCATTCTCTCACCCAGGCTTATGCAGATTCATCCATCATGCATACTCCCAGAAAGACAGTAAAAAGTCTGAGAATGTATTTAATAAGTAGGACTTTTAAAGTCACCATTTTCCAACAATTGCGGGTGATAATTTGGCCATATGATATCAGACATTGCATAAAAGTACAGACTGATAGCATAACAATATTTATTTTTTACTGTACTATTAAACTAACAAGAAGAACAATTAGAATGAGTTGTGTAACGGAAAATAATTAATGGTAGCATAGATGTTTTCCCCCCTACATACTTTGACTTAGAATAACACTGAACCAGGAGCACCATATGGTACACATACAAACAAAATGCTAAACCGGTGACACTGTCTGCTAAGGGAGTGGGAATAAAACAAACCCCTGTTTTAACAGCTCATGTGAGAACGCCCCAACAATTAAAAGAAGGAATATCATACTAAGAAATGAAAATTATATTTTTTATTCTCTGTTTTTCTGAATTTAAGCCAAAACAGTAACTTGGATTTAGATTTGAAACTTGCAGAAGAAGGAAAATTTTAAACTTCTAAAAGTTTCACCACAAAATTAATTTCTCCACCCTGCTGTTTGGCTAAAATCATGGAAAAGGAACCCAGTGCTGTAGGTCTAATATTGCTAAGAAAATAGCAGTTCTCCCACTGTCAGGACTACATGCAGAACTATGATAAGCCTGCTCTAAGAAATGCTTACTTTCATGTAAAAATGCATAGTAAATAATTTTTTCAGGAAAAAGGATTTCGTGCTGCACTTTAGACCATCACAGTGTTAAAGAGAAGAAGAAAAGTATAAAGATGCACACTGGAAAGTTCTTCTGAATAGTAAAATACACAGACTTGAAACACAGCCCATCTCAATAAATACTCTTGTTTCAGTTAGCTGAACAGTTTGGATGGAATTTTGTTAGACCAGTAATGCCAAAAACTCTGCTCCTCTGCTACAACATTTAGTGTGAACAACTTAACTCCTATCAACTACATTACTCTTGTGCTAAAGCGTTCCTTTGAAGTTTCCTCTTTTGATTGGGAAGGGGTTCAGCACTTGGGCTGACAGAAAAATCATTTGTATGCAGTCATCAACACATTTTTGCTCAGCATCCTCGACAGACCAATCCAACTGAGTTTATGAATTAGTCTGACTAATAATGATTAACATGGAAACAAAGTAGGAGTTGCAGAAGTTGCTGCACTGTAGTATTTCTACTGCTGTGTAATAGATCTAGTGGTTTGTAAATAGTTTTGTTTGTGTACAGTTGCACAAAAAAAATCTGAGCCTTTCTCACCCAGCCCCCAGTTTAGCCAGTCCTGTTTTCCTTTAACGACATAGAGCATAGTGGCATTGAGATCTGCTTGGAGGAGTATTTATGTCACTTAGTTTTTCTTTATTTGTGATATGAATGCACTTAAATAGTCTTGTAAATGCCATCGCTTCTGACCACAAAATGGCATTTGGTCTACTAGCCCATTAGTTTTGCCAAGTTAATCTTTAGAAACAGTTTCATACATTGATTTGATGGCTTAGATATTAGGCATTATTTAGACTTTAGAATTCTCCCTTACTCATGAGCAGTTAATGGACTGGGAGCAAAAGAAACAGCTAATATTTATTTAATAAAGTAAACTTTAATGGAAAGCTCTAGTAGTGGAGCTCTGAGATCAGGTAAGAAGTGAGGAGGAAAAAAAAATTTCTGAGAAAAATATAAACTCTGTTAAAGATGAGAATGAATTATCTACTCCATTGCTAGAAAAAGCAATATGATGAATTATAGACTAAGAAGTTATCCTGATCAATGTTCTTCTCATTGCACTTCTACAGTCTCTGGTGGACATCATTCCTTCCTATACCCGCTAAAAATCACAGAATTTCCCCCCCAAGTAAGCATATTTCAGGTCTGACCTAATATTGGTCTTTTTCCATTTACAGAAAATCTAAAGTCCCCTGAGAGCAAGAAACACATTTTCTTATAGCGACATGTACTTTTTTTGCCATTCAATGGCAATAATTAAAATAAATACAGCTCAAATAGTCCTCTAATCATAATCCACAGCCACATACTGTGCACGGGATTAGTGAAACCTAGAATGCCTCTTGAAGGTGTTCAGCTAAATTGTTCCTTTTTCTACAGGTAACTCATGTCTACTGGTCTCACAGTGAGTGGAGAATGTCCCTCAGCTTTGGATGAAATCTGTGTGCCTCTGTTTCAAGCACTTCTGTCAGCCAATTCAGCAATATAAGACTGTGTCACTGTTCTTATCATATGTATTTTTGTCTGAAACCACAGAGATGTTGGTGACAGGTTATGGTTTTATGACATTTAGGTATATATTGTGTCATCTCACTGTGAGCTTATATTTAGAATGACAGAAATGCAAACAAAGTAAAATAATTAACTGTTTCTTGCATGGATATTCAATATGAACAACAAAAAATTATATTTAACATGAAGAAAAGGCTAAATGTTAATGATAAAATTTGCACACAAATTAGAAGTATTCCCACAATTCATTCAACCTTGCATCTGAGTCTTCCAATGTAGTAATTTCTATTTCCTCTTAAAAAGAGTTGAATGCATTACAACTGTTTTGAGGTTTATCTTTTTTATTTTTCCTTTTATGCCATTGTCTTTGCCTGAATTTTTTTGCACACAGTGATGACCTTTGCTAACACAGTGAACCGAATTATAATTCTATGATATGTTATACTACCAAGAAATTAAGGAATAGATCAGTGGATCACATCTCAGTTGATAGTGAGGAGATATGTTGTAAGTCAGTATGACTTTTTCTCCTTTTTGCCAGAAAATTTCAAGTGAAAAGTAAAATAATGAAAATACTTAAGATAAAGCTGATTAATGATCCAGATGTTCACTGAAATCTCTGTGTGTGATCTAATTCTTTAAGAATGATTACAGATAAGGTAATTTGTTCACAGACACAGTTAGTTGCTCTTGTCTGAAACAGCGCTTAATCTCCTCGGCATGTTAAATGCAATCGTGAAAATAATCACCAGAAAATACACTAACAAAAGATTAAATGTATCCATCTGTACAGAGGTCCAAAATTGGTTTTGATTATTGCTGCTAGAAGAAATGCAAGATAAAAAATGTGAATGTAATCAAAGTGAAAATATCAAATAACAGGTCACTCCTAAGTGTACTGTCTTATTTCAACAAATAATAAAATGATGCCATATAAACATTAGTTTAGTCAAATACAGATGCAGAATTGAGTTAGTTTAGCATTGTGAGAAAATAAGGTTAATAGCACATATATATTCCACAAAAGAGTTCTCAAAGTTAAAAAGCAGTTTTGAGTAAACATTCATATAATTTATGAAATTAATTTAATTTGTAATATGATTAAATAAAAATTTGAGTCAACCAATTGAATGATATTGATTGAACACGCTCTTTGTCTAGATTTTTTCTCTAAAATAAAACATTTTAGAAAAGTATTTTAATTTCTAACTATTGACAGTGTGTAAAATTATTGGATTTTAATGATTGTACTTCTCAAAGTATTTGAAAATGTGGTATTATATGTGGTCACTCTCTCACAAGATAAAGGCAAAAAAGTATGGTCTCCCAAACAATTTGGAAGATTTGTATTTAAACTTTTAATTTATTGGAATAAATCCAGTAATAGTTTTTGATATGAAAAACCTTATGTCAAAATTGAGCTATTTAATAGTGTCTCAAAGAAGTCAGCTTCTTCTTTGGGCACCATCTAAATTATATACACACATAAAAGAACATACTAATAGTTAGATAATGGATATTAAATGAACATCTCCTTTTCCAAAAAACATATAATTCAGAATATGTTTTCTGTTTTCACCATGACTTTGGTTTGTAGAATTGTTAAGTCAAATTTCCCATATTTCAGTACACAGATACTTTGTTTCTGGAAGCATTGCACATACAGATAGATTTGACAGATAAAATCCTAACCATTGTTCTCGCCAGAAGGCAGAACATACGTTTCTGTTCCTTCCATCCTGAAAAAGGCTATATTGTTGTCACTACAGTGCTTTTATTAACATTCCAGGGCAGAGAAAAAATGCTTCTGTTTTTTTTTTTTTTTAGTTGCTATAAAAGAGAACCTCATCTTCTTCCCTCTTTATTTTCCATGGGGTTACAAGAGACTGTGATATTAAACACGCTTCTTTCTCTAAGTCAAATCAATGATAGACTGTATAGCTCTAGTACCATTTGATAAAAAATTAAAGGTACTCATTGTTAGTAGCTACAAGATAAGCTGTAGTTACAATGAACCGGTTTTAAGCAATTAGTAATCAGAAGAAAGAGTTTAATGCATTTCCTCTTTCTTCTAAAATCCACAAGCAAAACTGAAGTGAAACTCTCCAGCCATGAAAATACAGCAGTTATTTAGCAGGAGGGATACAATACAATAGTGATTATTTACTTTTTGAAAAGTTATTTTTCCAGAGAAAGAATCTGAGAAAACATCCTCCCTCTCCTACCCTCCCATCCTAAGGTATCTCAGCTATTTTCTGTCTACTGGCTTCTTGAGTTGAGACAGATTTCCAAGTGATGAGATTTCACATTAGTGAAAAAAGTGTTAGTAGGGAAAATGAAACAGCAAAACAATTAATAGTAAACATTTCTTGAGGAAATAAGATAAGAAATTAAATAATAATTATTTGCTTGATTTCAGAATCAGGCATTAGTAATGTTTGCTAACACCTGTTATCTCAATCATGTGATAAAAATACAGTGATGGTTATGTATAATATTTTTCCCAATCATCATGTGCCTCAGTGAGGAAAAAAACCTAATCTCAGAGATAAACAAGCTATTCCAAAGAATTCCCATGGGACATATCTACCACTCTCTTCCATAAGACAAAGAAATGTTCTATTGTCTGTGCCAGATCAGTGATTCTGCTTCACAGTATGAGCTGTGAGAACTGAGGAAAAAAAAATTATCAGATAAATTCTTTATTAAAAAAAAAAAAAAAGCCCCAAAATTTTAAAATGTTGAGATTTTCGTGTACACAGTCTGTAAAAAAACTCCATAGACTTTGGTATCTGGACTACTCACATTGTTTTACAAAGCCTTTGCTGAGCCACATGGTCTTGAGAAGGACTGAGACCTTTTCTTTGATATTTAAAGCGTTCCTATACCAGCACTACTCTCATAGCTGCTGCAAATTTGGGGCACTTATCTGCTTTCCCAGGAGTCACACCTTCGGCTTGCACTGACTGCTATAATCATATCAGTATCACTGCTGACTTCTATTTAAGGACTTAAACCTTCCAGTGCTCTAAGGAAACATACCCCCTGCAATATTGAAGAAGCATTAATATACATCTGGAAGGCAGACTGACTGATTTAGGGCAATTTAAATGTTAGACTAGTTCAGAGCCATGACCCAATTTCATTTATCCCAAAACTTGTGTGTCAGCTCTTGCATTCCTGCTGGAGGTCAGGTCGTTGAACACTGATCTGAGCCCCACAACTGCCACAGGAAGGAGAAAAATTCAAAATGGAGATTTGGGTCATGGTGCCATGATGACACACCATTGAGGCACAAATGCATTATTTGATCACACAGACTAATCTAGATCAGGCCTCAGAATACGAGCTCTGTTTACACCAAGTAAATGGGAACACACAGTAGAGTGTTCATACCATATGCCTTGAATTTGGCATTGTGCCAGTGAGTGGAGAACAGACAACACCTGATTGGATATAATATCCAAATGATATCTCATTTGGCATAAAGTCTGCCTTAACAAAACTACTTACCAAAGTATTTTGAATAAATGTGAATTGTAATGAGTATGTGTCAGTTCAGGACTCTGAATCACAGAGCCATGATATTTCTTAGCAGGCAGTAGGCACTTTCAAACTGGACTTACTGTTTCGTCAAATTCCAGTCTAGTACATACATCAAGATGGTCATAAGGAAACAAGGCAACATTTTAATCAAGAGACTGTTACCATTTATAATATCTCTAAGTTGTGCATCAAAATCCATGCAGGGATTCTTCTCCAATTACTAATGAGCAAGCAAAAAAAGAACCAGACACGAAGATCTTTCACTGAATTAGAAGCTGAAGATATGAAGACTTTGAACTTAACAATACTTATTATTATCACCAAAGTGTGGACTACTAGACAGACTTTCTTCTTGCCCTTCACTTCACTTTTCAGCGTACTGATGGTCATAGTGAATATGAAAGACCTGAATTGCTTATCACCTTGTCAAAGGCATCTACATTTTGGTCTAAAGGTGCAATATTGTGGTAACCATAATTCTTCCATTGTGACCATACAGATCAGAAATTGTTTCTTTTTGCCTTTGTGCCTGAAGCGCCTGTCCTTAAGCTTCCAGTTATCCTGTGGCAGTAAATGTATCTATTGCAGTTTCCAGAGACACTAGATTTAGCACACAGCAAACACCAGTGATACTGGTTTTTACACAGCCAAAATGCCAGTATAAAAAAATTAAGTCATAGTTTGAAATAAAAAACAAAATGTCTGCTAAACAAAGAAAACTTTTGAATGACAAGAACAAGCTTCAAATGAAAAATACTTTTAGCACATTAAAATGGTAATTATGAACCATTGCATTTATGATATGAAACAAGTATGGAAAAGCAACTGTGGTGAAATAAGCACCCCTGATACGTTATGTAGGGTAAAATAAAAATATGTATCTCTTCAGCAAAAACACTTGGAGGTCTTTTTAGCAAAGCTACGCTGACCTAGAAGAGATTGGAATCTGGCTCTCATTCCACATGATCAGGAATAGTGGGCCTAATTGTCACAAACCATTTGTATATTAGAGACATTTGAATAATAGGGAATAAATCCATGGATGAAAAATGAAAACAATGTTACAAAGAAAAGAACTGACAAAAGATTTTAACAAAAATATGTATATTGGGCAACTCATAAAAGACAAATGTGCCACACAGACAGTGTAAGGAGTTTTACAATATGTTGTGCATGGCCACACACTTTACATAAATAAAAATATGTGGTAATATGGAGGAAACATGGCTTTCTGCTTAACTCCAATTTTGACTGAATAAGATTTTTGATCTAATACACACTTCTGTGAGGAACCCCCCCCCCTCCCCCCCCGGATGTGAGTTATTCAAGCTTGCAGCTATTTAGAATTGAATATATAATTTACAAGACATATAATGTACATATTCAGGGTCTAGCACATCTTGATGTATTTTAGCTATACAGTTTAGAAGAGATTTAACATTGAAATAACACCTGTTTTGCAATAATGCATTCAAAAGTAACGTATAAGAATATATGAAACTCAAATCTTATCTATGAGTATATATTTAATTTTGATCTGCATAAGATTTTTAAATAAAGTTTAAATAAAGTTTTAAATAAAGTTTAAAATCCTGTTTACATTTTTGTATGAAAGTTTGGGGAATGACTGATATACTTGTATGAATGAGTTTTGTATTCAGTTTCTGTTAGTAAAACTCCAGAGCAAAAAATCCCTGCCTGTAACTATCTGGGAAAAAAAAAATCCTGTAAGTACAAAATGCATATTTCCATTTCAGACAAAACGCTATGAACTAATAATTTTCTCCCAGGAAAAAAAAAAAATCTCTGGAAAAATAACTGTGGGTTAATGGCTTCAGTGGCCACTTCAAGAAACAACAAATTTCAAACAGTACGTGCTACAACTGTTCATAAGCTCCAGCATCACGGTCGAAGAACAACGCGTGGTTGTCAGATGAGAGATGTCACAATAATTGTCAGATTTCAACCATTCTTCCCCAGGCAGGTGAAAACTGCAAACGCTGTGGGAACAGTCAGACGGTGAGTCATGCTGCCTCTAAGAGTAAGGTAATTTACTCCTCTGAGGTCAGCGGAAGCAGAGTTCAAAGCTGATTCTGTCTACTACTTCAGGATGAAAAATACTTTTAAGTAGCAACTCACGGAGTTTGGCGTTAGAGCTCCTACTGACTAGGGGCTGTTTTCAGTGAGATAAGGGCATCATCACCCGCCTACTATTGAGGCTGAATATTGCTTCACTGGCAGTTTAATAGTATGGACCCATTCTCTTAGGTATTAACCTATACTGCAACATTGCATGTATTGGGACAATTTCATGCTGCATGATGGTACTGAGAAGGCTTTATCAAACCGTTTAACCATTCCCACAGTGGCAGTGATATTCTCAATTTTGGCTTTTTGTTTTGAGCTTTTTTTTCCTTTTTTTTTTTTGTTTGTTTGTTTGTTTGTTTGTTTGATTTGGGTGTTTTTTTGGTTTTTTTTTGTGGGGGGGATTGGTTCGAGGGTTTTTTGAGTCTAACCACATCAAAGAAATGTCTTTCATATGGATAATTTTAAGGCCAAAGCAAATGTGGGAATGTTCTGTCACATAAAATGCATCGAGATCCATAACTAGCAGAATAAATACTAACCTCCTTCACAAAGGGTCTACATTATTGCATGGGAATGCAAAGAAGTGGGGGTTCTGCTTATGCTACGGTGATTGTGGACATGAGCTATAGGGAAAGGTTTTCATCTTGTTAGGTCAGCAGAATTTGTTTTTTTTTGTTTCCTTTTTTTTCATGAGTAAGGATGACTTGCAACAGCTGAAGACCAATGTCTTAACAACAAACTTTTCTTTCTTGTTTAGTTAGGAAGGTTTTCTTTTACATCTTGTGTGGGTGTGAATTAAATAAATAAAAAGAAGTAAGCATCTTATATTCATAGCAATGATAATATTCAAGTTTTCTGTACATATTCCCTTTTTACAGTAGTTATGCACCACTCGTATTCTGTCATTCATGTCCCTGGCAACATTCGTATTTACAGCAATTTAAGCAAAAAACAAGTCACACTATGAAGATAGCAGCTTAAATTGTCCCCATTTGGTATTTTATTACACAATAAACACCCCTGCAAAATATATGGCATATTCCTACAGTTCAGTACAAGGTTTGAAGTACAAATAAGGTAAAAAGAGCATGTAAAGAGGCATCTTGAGCTGTTCTTTACATTTCTTCAGCCCTAAAACACCTTGGTGCTGGTCCAATTCATGACTATAACATGAAATAGTTCTTTGCTTTGAAATGTTAGCCAGCAAATCAGGAAACAGTACAAAATGATAAAGAAGCTCAAGAATCCCTTTTCCTCATCCTTACACTAGAAGAAGAAAAGATCTGTGGCCTAGAAGTTACAAGAACTTTGCAGCTACAGGCTGCTCATCAGAATCCTAGAGAGTCAAAAGGCATTACTAGCACATTAGAAGTGAAAAATCACACACTGGTTCAGATAATGTCCAGCATTTGCTGCCCCTGACCCTATTCTCTTCCCCTCCTCCCCATTTATTTGTTAAAAATGGGTAATCTTAGACAGTGACATAGTGACAGGCATAAAACAAGACTCTTCAGAAACAGACTGACATTTACACCAAAACGCACGTTTGATCAGAGGAAAGTGTTCCTGTAAGAGGCATGAAAGGGATGAAAAACTGCTGAGCTATGTCTCAGAATTAAATACCTGCTCTGATGAATGGGGAATAATGAGACAGTTGACAAGACTGAATGAAATACATTTCCATATCCTAACCCCAAACCGATTATCTTTTCCATCATAAAATGGCTGTGACATCAAACGTTTGGTGATGATAGGACTGTCATGTCACAAACAGAACCCGTGCAAAGCTGCTGAGACATCCTGGAAGAGTATAACAGCAATAATGGACAAAACCAAGGGGCCACAATCTGTCAACAACCAATCATTTAAATTGAGGCTGCATTTATAACAATTACAATGAGAAAGGGAATTTTCAAATTAAAAGCTTTGACCCTTATGTAAACTGATCCTGAATCATATTTTGAGCAACAACATTATTTGTGAATATTCCCAAAACCTGACATGTCCACATATGAAAAGAGGAGGTAGAATGTTTATTTTGGGTACCTGCATTCCTGGTTTGATGCCATCAGTCCATAACTAAGGAACTAGGAAATTTGACAACTTCATATTAGTTACCATGGCATAGCATGCAGAAATATTACTAAAAAAGTAAAACTCATTCCTACGTTAGCAAAAAGTTAGGCAAGCATATGGAGACACAGGTGCTACTCTGGCATGTGCGTAATAAGTATTTAGAAAGAAAACATTTTGTTATTGTTATATATTTATACAGATGTGCAGAAAAGTGGCAAAATGAGGTAAAAAAAAAAACTTGGTTCATGCAATTTTCACTAACTTCCATGGAGAAGAACCATACCCAGTAATGACAACTTCAGAGAATTACAGTAAAGAATAAAGCCAATAGCATTTTAATGCTCAATTAGTGAAATGTAAAAACAATAAGCAGTGTTGTAAGCCAGAAGAAGAGTACTTTTCCTCAAAGCCGAAACCAAACAGCTGATAAAAGTCCTGTTATATTTCATTCAGGAAAGGCAAAACATATGGTATAGCCATAACTAACTAGCCACGTGTCTTCTTCATGTTGAAAACACACCTTTGCACAATTCTCAACTAAGTATTTAAGTGATAAAGGAGATACCTTGAGTGCGTGGTGACAGTGAGTATAAGAAGGTGGCCCCCATTTAGCTGATATAAAGGAGCTTTGGAACACCCTGCAGTGGGTGTATTGGGCTCAACAGATTTTGGAGAGAGAAAAGGAAACTCATTACTGACAGTGGCAGTCTCCACTAAGGACCGTTTTCCCCCAGGAACAGAGATAGGTTGGACAAGACCCTGCTTTCTATCCTGCATTGGAATGAAAGTACAAGGAGGACAAGAGACAGATAGAAGATGCATCCTTAGTTTCTTAGTCCACACACCCAGGGCAGAACAGCCTCACTGGCACAGGGCAACAAGCTGTGCCTCACCACCACAGGCTGCTGGTTTTCCATCGCTTTCTTGTGCTGGGCTGAGGAGTGGCATTACTTCTCACCAGAAGAGACAGGACACTGCTGGAAACTCAGCCATCCATGCCATGTTACATCACACACACTACCAGGTCAGAGAAAACAGCCTTGGTGCAGTTCCTCTGCATGTAAACTTGGCCTAGCGACAATAACGTAAATAACTGAGTAATTAAAAAGAGTAATAGAGAATCTTATAATTTTATCTTTACTCTGCTTTAATACTTATAATGTAAATTCCAGAGCATGCAACTCCAGTTTCTACCAAGTCCTTTCTCTCTTATCTCTCTCCCAGTCTGGTATTGCATTTTCTTTTCTTTCATATGACTTTATAACAAAATATATTTCATTTTTTCTTAAAGTCAGGGCAATGAACCTTTCATTAAAATCCTTTCCCAAAAAGCATCTTCAAAGAATTCCGAAGGATAAACAAACATCCAGCAGCTAAACAGCAAACTTGCTTCTAGTATTCAAACATGGAACAGCAAGGAGTTGGCAGACTTCAGTTTTGGAAAAGATGAAAAACTTTTACTTTGGTGAAGTCTTACTAACTATGCATTGGGAGGACATTTCCTTTGTTATTCATAGTTCCTACTTCTGTGAAATTTATCCTAGTTTCTTACAATGTATCATTTTGATCAAATAAAAAGTTGGCAGGATACAAAAAATCACCAAGATAAAAAGGTTTTTTTGAACAAACAGGGAATGAAAGACATTCTAAGATTTTTTGAACATTTTTTTCCTCTCTACTGAATAATACTATGATTTTTAATCAGTTCTGCACAGCTGAAATTCACTATGGAGCTATAAAGAACATATTCTTACGGCTCGATTAAACTGAACATACTGAATAGAGTGTCCATTGGGCTTAAATTGGCCTTAGTAAGTAATGGCCAGTCTTCGCGAACGAAGAACCGGGGAAG
>JAYRBT010000082.1:95671813-95799864 GCA_036023395.1 Myiotriccus ornatus
CAAATTAAAAAAGCTCTTTTTATCTTTGCAAACTCATGTTATTCTGTAATTTAAAACAAAACAAAACACAACCCCCCCAAAAAACTTTTAGAGACAGCATCTACACAAAGATCTAAAATTATTTAAATTTTGAGTATTAACATACACTGATAAGTGGCATATATTTTGCTTCAGATTAATCTGCTGTAATTACTTCTGTTGTTGTTTTCTTGAGAACTGTCATCAAAATTACTCCCTGTCTAAAGCTAAACTCTTTTCTGCTCATTTATAGAGAAGTAAGACATTTCTGTTGTTGGTGATGCAGATCATCACTGGAAGACATTTGATATCAATTAAAGAGCTTGCAGAAACATTTCCTCCATTAAAAAAGAAGTTTAAAATACTTACGACAAGAATTCTATTTTTAGAGAGAGTTGAGGATTTAAAAGTTTATTGACATTCAGAATTTCCTTTATTGTAGAGATCAGGACAATAACAAACCTTCTAAATTATTTTACCGTATTAGTATAGTAAGGGTTAATAAGTGTAATTTTGTTGAGTAAAAAAATTACATAAAATAATCTAATTTCAGTTTACAGGTGATTTATTAATAATTTTTTCACCTTGTATGCATTCTGAAAAAAACAATTCCAGCAAAGAGAACCATGTTCACTACGGTTTATTATCTTAAAGCTAAACCCATGGATTGAATGGAAGTGGTTTAACTTATATCATTATTCTTGATCTGAGTTAATTAGTACTTGCCTGATCTGACCAACACTGATGCAGAACTTTATTTGCAAAGATTAAAGCTTTGGAATAATAATAATAAAAAAAAAAATCTGTTCTCATTATAAAATAAGGTAAGAACTGCTCTAGTGCAGAAGATTGCACTGCAAGCATTCACAGTACTTTTTCTCCTCAGATTCTCTAATTAAAGAACAACTTTTGATACACCTTTTGGATAAGAAGTATCACCATATGCTAACTGCAATAGGACCAGATGAACCATATTTCTTTGGGGGCTCCATAGAGAAAAAATGCAATTTCTGGTTTATTAAAATAATAATAAATTTACTTTGGATAATCTACTACCAAAATCCTATTTTCTCTGGAGAACATGTTATACATTAGGCTGTGGGTGTTTCAGATAAAAAATTGAAACCAAGGTGAAGAAAACTGACATATAAACATTCATATTATCAATTGTTCATATACTATTGAATAGCTATTTGCTATATAAATAATTACAGCTTAAACTAGAATGTAATGTACAGAGATCTACTGTTTCAAAATCCCTTTTCCCCAGCTACAAAGGAAATTCTAGTAGTTAACTATGCTAAAATAGAAAACCAAACCAAACAAACAACTTGTAAACCAGGAAAGATTTACAGAACAGTTTAACTCTTAAAAAATTAGGTGCTCGGGTTCAAGACCTCTGGTGTTCCAGACCAGTGAAAGACATCACGCTCATAGGTTCAGAGACTTTGTCCTAGGTCTCTTTCATTTTTCTACTATGCCTCAGAAAAAAACAACTGGCTTTTCCTTTATACGTTTTTGACCCAGTTAACTCAAAAAGAGAATACTGCACTACGGAATATCAAGTAAACAACCTTCAAATTTTCTTCTTCTCTCAAATCATGTTTCCTGCACACATTTCTTTCTGTTCTTAATTTAACACAAATATAACAGTTAAATATTTTAAAAAATTTCACCTATTTCATAAAGCCTATTTACCATGTAGAAAATTAAATCAACATCTCTGAGTATGGATCTCTTCTTACCTAACAAGCCAATGTTCAGCTGTTTCTTCCAGCACTGACACATTTTCCTCAAAAAGTGACAAAATAAGCTTAGATGCATTAGCATCACCTGTACAGAAAGGGCCCATGATGGCAGAGGTAGCACAGACACATAGAAGAGATAGATGTTTTGATCTGGGAATGAATTTGAGACGATTTCACGCCTCTACTCTGCTCTGCTGAGACCCCACCTGGAATACTGAGCCCAGCTCAAGTCCTCAGTATAAGCGGGACAGGGATTTGCTAGAGCACACCCAGAGGTGGGACACAAAAATTATCAGAGGGCTGAAACACCTCTCCTATGAAGACAGACAGAGACAACTGGAGTTGGTCAGCCTGGAGAAAAGAGTTTCAGGGAGATTTTATTGTGGCCTTCCACTGCTTTAAGTGGGCTTATAGGAAAGATAGGGCAGACATTTTAGCAGGGCCTGTTGTAATAGGACAAGGGATAAAAAGAGAGTAAACTTAAATTGGACATGTGGAAGAGATTTTTTATGATGGCGGTTTATCCCTGGTCACATTCAAGGTCAGGTTGGACAGGGCTTTGAGCAACCTCGTCCATCTGAAGATGTCCCTACTTATTGCAGGGGCATTGGACTAGAGGATCTTTAGAGCTCCCTTCCAACCCAAAGCATTCTATGATTCCACTGAGGGTTGCTTTGCTGTGTTTCATCTGTGTACTGACCTCAGTCTTTGGTATCTAGGTATGGAAATATGGAGCAAAATAAAAGCAGCGTACCCAATTAAACATAAATAATCTATTAACACAGCATTAAATAAAACATGCATCTACAATGAAGAAGGTGCATCTAGAACTTATGAGGAAGAAAGTGATGATCGAATTAGAACTTAGGTTAAAAGTAGAAATGCCTACATCAAAACCACATCAACTTAGGGATTTTTTTTCATGAGAATATAAGAAAAATCCATTACTGAGGAATTTTTGTTATCAAACGTAAAATACCTAGTAGTTAGCTTTCCTCCATTTCCTTCTGAATCTGTCTTTGATAAAATACCTTTCACACAGTGAACACTACATTTCTTTCTCATATCCAAATGCAATATCCAAATACAAATTATCTAAATATTTAGCCATATGAAGCCTTTGCTTTGCCAGTGACAACTTTATAATTCTTAAAGGTCTATTTGATTAAAATAGAAATAAAAAAATAATGTCTATTAATGTGTCACTGTAAGTAGTTCCCCATACTTTTCATTATTGTTCTTTCATGAGACAAGGCTTAAGGACCAAATTTTCTTTTAATTCCCATAGGCCATCTCCATTGACTTAAATAGATTTTTTTACTCAGATATCAACAATGAACACAGTTCCAAGAATGGACCCTGTTAAGTGTATTACAGTTCTGGGCTTTGATCTTTTTAGCATATTATTCTGATTTGTGGTTTTTTATTTATTTATTTATTTATTTTATTTTTTAATTTTTTTTAATTTTTTTTTTTCATTAAAAATGTTAAGACACTAAAGGTAACAGAAAATATATTTGGCTCAGGGAGACCAATTGAGAAATATACAGTTCATTCCATTTTTTTTTAGCCTATAATAAAGATAGTTTGTTATTTACAGATACGCTGTGAAAATAGGTTAGTTTATTATGGATAAAAAACCCTCTCTTATTTCACATTCTCATTAATGTCTTTAAACAAATAGCAAGCAAACTAGGTCACAGAAGACTAACATGAGTTTTAGTCTTGAAATATAAATCAAATACCACTATTTAGATTTTTTTTTATAACTCTAAAAAAGGTTGCTTTGTGTTGTATGTCTTGAAGAGAAAGGGGACTTGAGAAATATATTTCACCTCTCAAGTGTCAATTAGTAGACTGTGGAACTGCATAGACTCATTTTACTGGTATCCACACTAAAATATTACTAGAGTTTAAGAATCATGCTATCTAGTAGGTGGTATCAACTGAGGTACCAGCTCAGATATCAGCTGAATTAGAGAACAGGCAGGAGGGAAGAAGTTTTTGAGGTTTTTTACATGAGTTTTCTCATTTTCTCATAATGACCATAGCTTCTCAAAAGCAGCTACTGTTGCCCCATGTTCAACCTGTATACTATGACACATGGATCTATTTTACAAAAAGCAGTTCTCATCCAGTACTTCAAAACAGATTGTTCCTTCTTAAGCACAGTTTTGCCTGTGTTTCTGTTGAAATCAATTCTGCTGCTCCAAACAATTTTTCAATTTGTCATCTTGAATTCTGTCTCTTCATTGATCCACTTCCATATTGTCTTATAAATGTAAGATGTGGAAGTCTAGTAATTAGATTGTGCCGTGATCCAGAACTTCTGTGAAAATACTTAATAAAACTGGATGCAGGATATGTTCCTATTAAAGTCTAGGGAGAATATTCTTTCCTTTGGTGATGTGTTAGTAAAACTCTGGTTATAATTTCCCCATAGCCCTTTGTTCACGATCACTTAACTTGCTTAGAAAACATGTGTTACTTGGACTCTGTTCATTACTTAAAGGTGCCTACTATTAATATAAACATCTCTAGATTATCAGAACACTGTTTATTTGCTATGCACTGTTTTATATTTATTTTTATATTTTTATCCAGCTTGCTGTTCCCAACAGAGCAAAATTAGCAAAGTTCCCCCCCAATATATGATCTCACAAGTCTTCTGAAAACACTTGTAGAAAAGCTAGCTGTGAAAGTAATTCGAGTGATTTCAGCCTTTATAATATATTTCTAGCATTTGGGTTTTCAGTAGCTGTTTCAGACTTGCTATTACCTTTTAGAGAGTTGCTTAATCAATTATGGAGGAAAAAAAATCAAAATAGTAACACTGCTTTGCAATGCCAAGGTGGTTGATGATTACTCTTTGGTGGTGGAATAATGTTATCTATGAATAATAAAGCAATGGTGAAAGAAAAGCATTGTGAAGGGAGATTCAATGGGACTGATTTTTTTTTTTCTAATCTCCTTGGCCACACTATAAAGATGGAATTGGGACACTTTGCTCCTTTTCTGGCAGAAATGTGTTGGGTTCTTTTTTTTTTCCTCCTTTCCTCTAAAAGAAGCTCATAATAGATCGATGTTGTCTGACAGAATGGATTAATGTTGGAGGAAAATTAGATGGATTTTACAGCATATTGGGATTATATTTGTTGCATGTCTGTAAGGGTCTTCACCCATATTCTATCACAAAATTGTGGGTTAGTTCCTTTCATAAAAGAAGTTTCCTGCCTATGGAAACTATACTAATTACTGTGAGGGTAGAAGGTCAGATTCTTAAATCTTTCAATGGTTTGCACAAGCAAATACTTTATCCATTTTATTGCATAAACCCATTTACCAATAAAATGGGAGATGGCGCCAAGATGAACAGAACCAAGACTATTTCAAGCCTGACTGCACAGCAGGTCTTGGTGGAAGCAAACGCAATTGAGCTAATTTCTTCAAGAAATACATGTGTATGTACATACACGTGTGTGTATATATATATATATCTGATGGAGAATCCAGTATTGCACAGACATTTTTTGAGGTTACTGATTCTTCTTTCTCTTGCCACGAAAGGAGCTTTTATGAAAGAGAGGTGCTGGATAAAGGAAGAGATTTTTCAGACAGACACCTGTTGACCTGAAAATATACAGCATTTGGGGATAAGACTGTGTAGAACTACAATATTATTTCTCTAAATAACATCATTCAGGGCAGAGTTTCCAGGTTTTAGAAGTAAAAATCTAGGATTTTTGAAGGTCCTTAGTACTGATACACTTTTTTAAACACATGGTTCTTTCCAGAAGGGTATTGGGGATGATCAGAACAGAAAAATTATTTTCACCTCTGTGCCTGGGAAGATCATTTGAAGGGTGGACTATCTGGTAGATAAGGAATCAGCTGGATGGATACAACCAGACAGCTGTAGTCAACGACACTATGTCTAGGTGGAGGCTGGTGATGAGTTGTGTCCGTCAGGGCTGTGTCACAGGACCAGTGCTCTTAAGTATCTTCACCAATGACACAGACAGCCAAAGCAAGTGCACCCTTCAGCAAGTTTGCAGATGACACAAAGCTGACCTTAGCAGTTGACATAACAGAAGGACAGGATCTCATCCAGAGGGACCTGGCCGAGCTTGAAAATTGGGCCCACAAGAACCTAATGAATTTCAACAAGTCTAAGTGCAAGGTGCTGCACTTTGGTGGGGCAATCCCAGACATGACTACAGACTGGCAGAACTCACTGAGAGCATCCCTGGCAGAGAAAGACTTGGAGGTTCTTGTGGATGAAAATCTGGACATGAGCTAGATAAGTATGCCTTCAGCCCAGAAGGCCAACCACATCTGGGCCAGCAGGTTGAGGGAAGTGATTCTCTCTCTGTACTCTGCCCACATGGAGTACTGTGTCCCGCTCTAGGTCCTCCAGTTCAAGAAGGATGTGACCTGAGTGGGTCCAGAGGAGGCCATGAAGATCATTAAAAGGATGGAGCACCTCTCCTATGAAGACAGGCTAAGAGAGCTGGGGTTGTTCAGCCTGGAGAAGGCTTCATCTTATCAATGTTTGTAAATACCTGGAGGGAGAGTGCAAAGAAGATAGAACCAAGCTCTTTACAGTGGTATCCAGTGACAGCACCAGGGGCAATGTGAACAAACTGAAACACAGGAAACACTTTTACTGTTAGGTCGCACAGATTTTCCAGGGAGGTTGTGAAGCCTCCCACCTTGTAGATATACAAAAAGCCATCTAGACATGGTCCTGGGCCACCAGCTTTGGTGGCCCTGCTTGAGCCAGGGTGTCTGGACAAGATGACTTACAGAGGTTCCTTGCATCCACAACCAGTCTGTAATCATCATCTCCAAAATTATAGAGAAGATTTTACTGAATAGGGAGAGTGCCAGATCTGTCTTCTGAACAGTGTAAGGATAACTAAGTTGAGTTTGGAAAGAATGGACTGAAATGTATTTGTTAGAGAGATCAAAGAAAGAGACTATCAGCAAAGGCTGGTACTCTTCAAACAGAGCAAGTGTTTTTTTGGGAATTCAACCTGAGGGTTATGGTATTCCAGAAGGTGCTCTTTCATGAGGTTTGTCAAACCAAAGTTAAAAATAGTGAGGCTTGCCATCAGTGCTGACATGCAAAGTCTTGTCCTCCTTCCTCTGTCTGTTTTCCCTCTCCTTGCTCTGCTGAGTATTCCCCTCCCTTACAAAGCTGCTTACCCCTACTTGATATGCTCTGGCAAAGTCTTCAAAGTATGCAATTTTTTTTTCATGGAATTACTTGCCAAAAGATATGACATATCTTAAATAGGTATTTAGGACACTCAAAGTCTCAGTATTTTACTTGAGAGTACTGTAAGGACAGCCTTTCTGACTTCATAGAAGTTGCTTTGGCCAGTTTTAGAACTGGTGTGGTAGAAGTCATGGTATGAAAAAATGTCTCTCAGTGGAAAACACAAAAATACTCTTTAGCATGCAGCAACAAAGGTGAAATATGGATGAACACAGACTGTCCACTGTAGCCAGCTGGGAGAACCGTACTGGAAGAAGTTCTACAAAATTCTAAAAAATGCTAGAATCTCTATTCACTGTTCAGTGCACAGTTATTTGACTTTCATTATTTCTGATGAAGAAAATGACTTGGACTTCATGAAGTTTCTTATAAAGTTTTTCTTTGATTGTCTAAACCAGATCAGTAATTTCCAATTACACATATATGTGGAAACCACATTTCTTTTAGCTTCTTCATTTCAGTATACAGAAATTGCCAACCAATGAACTTTAATAAAATGACAGAAAGATAATTTTCTGAATACTTGCTGAAACAATAATCATCAATAACCTTCCATGAATATTCCTTATTAAGCTTATCAGTGCGTGACTCCAGTATTCAGTAACACACATAGTCTTGCTGACCTCTACTTTCTGACATTTTCAGAAGTTAGTTTTATATGTCATACAAAGACATTTCAATTAAAAAGAAGAAACCGCAAACCTGGAATACATAAAAATTACTATTAGGGTGTAAAGTCTTCTCAGATGACTCTTCAGTATTTTCCAAAAGAATGCATTTCCTTCCTTTTAACTAGTTACTTTTAATAATTTAAAATTAATCCTAAATCACACATACTGGGGCTAGTTATATATGTGTGATATAACGTTTTTTCTGTAGGGAGGGGACTAAAAAATGTGCCTGCACATACGAACACACAAATAAATGCATTAATTTAATTTAAGGAAATTTAATAATAATTAATTAAACATTTACTTTAGTAGCTCCATTGCCTTTAGTGAGCTTTGACAGATTTAAGATCAACAGAGATGCTGGTATATAACAATAAAAGGCTATTCTTTTCCACTGTATGCTCACACAAAGGAATCACATCAAAATCATATAGATAGATAGATACAGCCAGAGCATTCTTGACGTTGCTGTTTTAAAACTGCAATAAGCAATCATTAAAAAGCAATACATACACTTCTAAATAAATATACATAATGAAACTTTGGAAATATATTGGTTTTTATCACCCAATAACAACTTACAGTGAGAGACAAGATGCTCTGAATTACAATCCAAATTTCTGTATATAAATGAAGCTTGTGAAAAGTTTGCTTCCTTTCTGATGCTGTAAATTAGGAATCCAGTTTAGAAAGGCGGGAGACAGAGAAGTGTTTGTAGATAGCTGTATCTTTCTACGTACTTGCATCAGTCTAATAAATTCTACCATTGGCAACCTTTCTTCATCTAATTTAATTTTCAGACAAAAAATCAGCTGGCAACAGTTGGATGGCACAGTAGAAGTTGTAGATGCATGACAACATGCCATATAAATCAAGCCCTGTAAAATCCATAGTTACCATTTAATGAAACAATCTTTTGCCTCTGTTTCAGCTTCACAAAACAAGGGAAACAGAATTATACCTGTTGCCATGGAAATCTGTAACTCCATTTCTTTTTTTTCTTCATTTAATACAAAATGTATGTAAAGGTGATCATCACACAGTATGTGGGAAACATTACAGAAATGCCATCTTTTTACCAAGGATTTTATAAAACCTCTCTGGTAGTAGCAGTTGCAACTTTTACAACTATGTTCTACTAGGAAATAATTAAGAATAATGAAGAGACTACAAGTTCTTTCATTTTACAAAGAAGAACCTAAGCTTATTTGTCAATGGATTTTGAATCACAAAGACTGTAGACATATTCATTCAACAGCCACTCATATGAATCCACATGAATCTTGCCTGACAGCTGCCTTTATGGAAATGGATTCTGACAGACTGAATATGCTCTGAGACTAGCAGCTTTTACCCTGAGACAGTCGTAAGAAACAGAGCGATGTATGCTTCTGACATAGCATGGAAAATCTTCATTAATTCCTTGCTGCTGAATGCTGCAGAACTGAAACATTTTTGAAAAACCTTTTCCTGCAGTTTAGATGGAACAGTACTCCAGTACATTTAACATCATCACCAACATGGACACTGGGACAGAATTCAACTTAGCAAATTTGGGGATGACATCAAACCAGGGTGAACAGTCAAACATTCAGACAGGAGGGCTTCTATTCAGAGGGACCTCAGAAAAACAGAGGAAAAGGCTGACAGGAATGTCATGAAGCTCAGCAATGACATGTTAATGCTGCACCTGGGTCAGGGCAACTGTGTGCAAAAGTACAGCCTGGGGACTGACTTGCTGGGTAGGAACTTTGCCAAAAGGATCTAGTGGTCCTGGTGATAATATGAATGACAAGTGTACATATGCAGTGGTGGAGCTTAACGACGCACTGGTCCACATTAGCAAAAGGGTGGCCAGCAGAACAGGGGAAGTCACATATCCCCACTATTTGGCATTTGTGAAACTACATCTGGAAGTCTAGCGATGTTCACAAAGTCTTCAGGTTTGGGCCCGGGCAAACTGGAGAGAGCCTGGCAGAGAACCACTAAGAAGCAGAATATGATCAGTGATGCTGGATTAAGTGTCCAGTGTTTATTCACCATGAGAAAGCGAAGGCTAAAAGAAATCTAACTCCAGTTTTTCTCTCTCTTTTTAAAGGTATGTTGTAGAGAAGACTGTTACCAGGGGTGCACAGTGAAAGGACAGGAGTTGACAGGTCATAGGCTATAGCAAGGGAAATTTGAGACACCCTTAAGGAAAAATTCTTCACAGGGTGAACAGCCAAGCACTGGAATGAGTACCCATAATCTGCATTGTTGTGTGTATTCAAAACTTGACTGGATAAGACCCTGGGTAACTTTATTTAGTTTTGATACTATATCTGCTTTGAACAGACAATTGGATGAGCTGACCACCAGCACTCCCTTCCAGTGCCAATATTTCTGATCCTATATTCAAAAGGTTTGAAAATCTGAGAGCTGTGCTGTGATATTGCGTCAAAATGATATTTTACTGACTGTAGTAGCTGACATCTTTGTATAATATAGCTGCTGTAGTAAGTGAAAAAATGTCAAGCCAACAGTACAGGGTCTATAGTCTGTAGTATTGGCTTACATTTCTCCTGAACCAGATTCCTGAACAGCTGCTAAATAAAAACTCTTAGCATGGCCGGCATCATATGGGATATCAGTAACATAAGAACAACAACCCACAGCCAACAGAAAAAAGGAACAGAACCAATCCCTATCTGGATAGGCTTTGATAAACACATATCAAAAGACTGCATGTATTTGGAAAAGTTCCTGTATTTCAGATATGGCTTTTTTAGATACTCAATATCTGTTCTCTTCAGTCTAAACATAATCAGAGAGATTATCATAAATAATTATCACATTAAAAACCCCGTCGTCTTTATAAAAAGAAGTAGAAAAAAAATTAAGACATAGGGTGAATTTCACCTAATTTTTGTCCTACCAACAAGTACCTGATGAGCCAAAGCACAAAAAGCACAGGAGGGAATTACAGATTAACTTTAGGGCTGTTATGAGAATTTTTGATCCTCTCTCAGATTATTACTTTTTATAATTCTCCTGTTCTCTGAAAAACACTTTGCCCCTCTGTAAATCATTGATAAAGAAGTTTCTTATTAGTCAGAGGCAAAGTCTTAACTATTCCCTTGGGTGATATAAAGAACTTCTAAACAGAGTTGCTGAAACAGAGGAAGGCCTTGCTTGACAGGAGACATAAAATGATACTATAACTCAAAAGACTGATGAGAAGCATATGAAGAAAACCTTTTTCAGAAGTTAATTCTTCTGTGAATAACCAACTGACTATGATTTGGGATTTGTTTCATTATTGTTTTGTTGTTGTGCTATTCCTAGCATACAGCTGATTAATCTATGACCTTGGGCAATTCATATGCAGCTGAATTTGGCCTTAATCTTTCTGTGCCTCATTTTACTCATTAGTATAAATACTGTAATAATACCTGTCTCCTGAGAGCACTGGATAACTTCATCAGCTTCTGCTAATAATAACAGAAGCTCCATAGGTACTTCAGTTTATTTTACAAGAAACAGTTTTCTGAAAATAGCAGATATGATATCAATAATAAATTAAGTCCACTGGTCATGTGGTTTCAGTATTACTTTTTAATAATACTTAAGCCAACATAACCCACTTCTCTGTTAAGAGAGTTGATGACATAAACCTACCAGCACAATTATATAAGCAAGCTGGTTTAAAGGTACACAATGCCAAACAAAACTTCCCTTCCATATTAAATGCTCCTGTGAGGTTAGTTAAGGAGAGGGCTGGGAATAGCCAGAGGGTTCAGTCAGGCATGCAACAGCTACCTTATAATTACAGCAGCCATTCCTAATTTATCACTCATATCACCTACAGCTTTTAGCAAATAAGACTGCTAAACAAATCATCAATTTTGTTCAGGGAAAAGTTCGTTGGCTCTTCATTTGCTGCATTTATGGAAACAAATATGAATTTCAGCTTGACAGCGCCTCTCCAACTACTTTGTTAGCTCTGCAAACAAGCAATATTCTGCAAAGTACAAGAAAAGTGGAAAAAAAAATCACAAATGTGCTTATGTCACCAACTTTCAAATCATCTTATACTCAAATGCAACTTCATAAACTTGAAATAAATTATACCTGACTTTTAGGAAATAGCTCTTTAAACAGTGCCTAGAAATGTAGATAGGTGGCTACAGTGATTTTTAAAGTGCTTACATGCTAAATTCTCAGGAGGCTTTGCATCTTCGGATACCTTACTGTGCAAACATCTTTGCCCTGTTGCATTTAAACAAGCTAACCAGACCATGCTCAGAGTACAGCCCAGCTGCGTGCACACATATGACTGAGGTGAACAGGGAAAACAATGTTCATAGGATTCATGTATGCAGCTTTAGGATGGATTCATAGGATGGAACAGGCTCCTTGCAGATAAAAAATTGTATTGTCTTAGTTATGAGACACATTTGCAAAGCTTTTAATACAAATTTGGGTTCAGCTCATATTTTATATCAGGAGGAAGACAGATTACAATCTGTGTCTTAGGTAGCATGATGGACAGAAAGCTAGAAGAATACTGTAATAGTATATAAAATAGTACAGAAATTTTTAAGGAGGAAAGAATGAGAATAATTTCTAAGTAAGGATGCACATCTATGTGGTAAGGGACTTGGATTTTAGGCCTAGGAGAGATTTGGAGTATTATCTTTTTGAGAATTATCTTTTTGCATTCAAGATCATCCAGCCCTATGACTACAGATAAGAGAGATTTCAAAGTTGTGTCAAATTAAGAATTGAATTTTTCCCACCATATTCTGAATGAAAACCCTCATGACTACTACCACTTAAAAAAAATTTCAAAGATTTAGCTTTCAACTGGCAAAACAACATTGAAATTACATCACCAACTACCAAAATATTTGACACACTCTTATGTAAGGATTTTCCAGCTCTGTTCTCACACCTACCCACACCACTCACCTACACACTACACAAACCTTTATGTTGTCTGCAGCGTTTGAGACATGATGAATAGTTCTGTTCTCCCCTCCTTCCCCCTCTCCCTCCCCCCCTCCTCCCCACTCCATCACTTCCTAGAAGCAGCTGCACTAACTCTTTGTGACCATAGCAAAGACTTCCCCTGTTCTGTGGTTTCATTCAAACAAACAGCAAACATCCGGGAACACCAACCTCCTACAGCGTTCCTCAGAGAATCTTTACACCTCATCTTTACACCTCCCTCTGCCTTCGAGGTGCTGTATAGGGGCACAAAGGACCCCTGCAGCTCACAGAGAAAGAGGGGGTAAAAAAGATGTTAACTCATTAAGAAAGGAATAAATAGGATGACACCTTAATGGCTGTGGAAATTTGAATTTCATAGTGGGATGAGGTATTTTCTTTTAGAAAGGGAATAGAACCTGCTACATACTTTTAAATGTTGCTGCAGTATTTCGATCTGAATAATAGTCTCTGAAAAAATGTCACTGAAATGAATCTACATTCAAGGCAATATTTTATTTCAAATTAAAAAGTAAAGGAGGTCCAGCTGGAAGAATCATTAACTGTCACCCAGTCTGAATACCCACAAACCCCCTACTTTCTTATGAAGTGGTGAATGTTGGAAATAGACTTGTGATGTAAATTTAGGGTTTCCTTCATCCAAGTACACACCAGTTTTCTGAGCCTGAAGACTAACAAGGAGTCTGGCAAATTTCTTGAAAAATTCTCATAGAAAAATCAGGATCAAGAAAAATGTCATTATGTGCTTAATGAACCAAAAACACCATGGAAAATTACTGATACTTGTGAGAACTGGTTTTACAAAACTCAAACCCAAAAGTACGCTTAAGTGAACAAACAAACAAACAAACCAGCATTCTTGGATTTGCTGTTAATCTTGGCAAAATTTACAGATAGTCGTGGATAAACTGATCACTGTGGTATTCCACTGTACCAGGGGAGGCTTAGGCTGAGCATCAGGAAGCATTTATTTACTGAGAGAGTGGTCAAACACTGTAACAGGCTTCCTAGAGAGGTGGTTGGTACCCCAAAGTAGTCGGTGTTTTAAGAGGCATTTGGACAATGCCCTTAACATTAACGTGCTTTAATTTTTGGTCAGCCCTGAAGTGGTCAGGCAATTGGACTAGATGGTCGCTGCAGATCCTTTCCAATAGAAATATTCTGTTCTATTCTACTTTACTAAATTCTATAACAGAAAAAAGCTTCACAACACCTGCGTGAATCAAGTAAACCATTCACCAGCTATGTATTGCAATAAAGCAGCCAGCTTTTTGCTGGGTTATAAAATTTCTAAAGAAACATTATACAGCAACATCATGCAGTATTTTCAGATGGAAAGTATAGAACAATATTGAGCTAAGTATGAATGAATAACTGACCTGAGGCTACACTTTAACTTACATAAAGTACATGAGTTTATGAATGACTATATGCATTTAGAATCTCAGTACTTGAGCTTATACATAATTTAGAAAGCAAAGAAAATGTACTAATAGACCAATGCATCATGACATGGGATCATCTACAAATGAACTGTAGAATTTTCTTCTGTTTCTCCTTCAGGTATTGAGTCAACTCAAATGCACTTAAGCAGAATTACAACATAAAGGGGCTTTGTTATATTAAGTAAATTGCAGTCCTGAAATGAAGCCCAGAAAACATATAAAATGTATTTGACTAAATATTTCATACATTCACTAGGTCAGCAGCATCCACTAGTATTTCCTATACTTCACAACTTGAAAAGGATATGTGATAGGCATGCCATTGCACAAAGACATAAATAAATCAGTCAAAGCTCTGAAGATGCAGTGGCAAGGGCAGGATGCTTCAAATTGAAACCGTCCTGTTAAAATTAAAATTTAGAATGTTTTATATGTTAGTGGATAATGTTTGACCCTGTAATGTTTCCTAAGTATATATTTAGGTTGTAATCAGGTTCAGAATATGTGAAGCTATAGATAATACAGACTTGTTTATAGAGTAAAAAATAAATTAAAAATTTCCTATTAAACCAATGCTATTTTCTCCAGATTCAGAGTTGTTTTTTTTCAAAACAACTTACAATTTACATTAACCTTCTTATTTCTACTTATTTCTACTTATTAATACTGCGTCTGACAATACTGTGGTTTATATTTATCCTCAGACCAGTCTTATGAAATACTGTTACCCTCTTCATTTTTTTTTTCAGATAAGAAAGAGAAAGCTCAAACGACTCTCAAGCTTATTTCTTAACCACCTTCCTCTTCAACCCCTCCTTAACCCAGTTCTATTGCTTGATATTTGTCTTCTTTGACACATTTGTTATTTCCCTCCTAATAATGTTTTCAAAAGAAATAATATATAAACTCATTGATACTATCTTTTTTTAAATGACAGAAATCTATCATGGTGACTTTTTCACTTACATTAAGTTGAATTTTAAAGACAAGATTGTAAATAGTGAGAATAAAAGAAAAATATAGAAATGCAATGTTTCATAGAGGTATTTATCTTCTGGGAAATGTTAAAAAGATCACAATCTAAAATGGCATTTTTATAGCTGTGCTCTCTAAAGTAAAACAAGTGTCATAGAAAATTTCCTTGATAGTAAGTTATGAAACTTGGGCCATTATCATTTATTCCTGCATTTATACTTCAGTTTTATTCATGTTTGATTAACTTCAGCTGGTTAACATCAACTTTAGTGCTATCTTATTTAGACTTCTTTTTTTACACATTGTAAATTTTTATTCTTTTGAGACTGCATAATAAGTTTTTACTGGCAGCTCTTGAAAGAAGTAATTTATAGGGCTACAAAGGTATGAGTATTTCCTCAGCATGCCTCCCTCATATGTGTAGTCATAACACAGGAAATCTACAGCTCTTAACCCCCCATTTTATACACTTGAACAACAGTGGGGGAAGAAGTTACATCAGGAGTGTTTTCAGTGGAAGTTGAATGGCAGAAGATCAAAGCTGGCATTAGAGATGAAATCAGGTGTTAAAATTCCAAAGCCATGTTGTCATCCTGGTGCAGAGGTTAGATAGACAACTGCTGTTGAGTACAACTGTTCAGATGCTGGTGTCTGAAAACTACCTGAACTGAGATTCTTTTAAAAAAGATCACCAAACCTAACGTCATCTCCTGATTGGAAGGAGGAGGATACTCCACAATTATGTAGGTGAAGCATTTATGTAGGATGAATTATTCTTTTTCCTTCTCAGGACAGGCCAACTGACAAGATCTAATGGTTCATTGCTGCCTCTAAACCAATTCAGCTCAGAAAACCTGCAGAATCCTTCTCCTTTTAGTTAGGTGTTTTTGGGGTCTTCTTTGTCCAAATTAACAAACTGTACTGAACTCACCGAGTCAGATAGGCACCTAAATTAACAGAAAGATGAAGGAGCTTGCAGTCCAGCCTGGGGAGAGGGGAGGGTGATAGAGCTGGCTGTTAAGACACTCAGAAATGCATTTTTCATGCTCAACACCACACCACAGGTAGTGGGGATACTTGCTATTCTTGAGGCTAAAACTTTTTTTTCCACAATAATTTCAAGACTGACAATCTAACTAGATTTCTAAATGTTACATACAAAAAAACCAAACAAGGTGGGTAGGGAGTAGAGAAGGGAGGAGGAGGGAAAAGCCAGGAGATTTTTAAGAATGCAGATTGTTTAGATGATAAAAATAGAGTTGCTGAGACTCTCTTATAGATAACAAAACAGCAAAAAATAATATAGTGTAAATAGAAAGACCATAATTGTTCTTTTTAATTAACTTGTTATGTTGAAACTAAGCTCACTAACAAAACACTGCAATATTGCCCTCTCTCACGCAAAACAACTACAAAACAGAATTATCATCTGTATTACACTGATTCATCAAAAAAACAAAGACTGGAAAAAGTGAATATACAGAGAACAATTTCCTAGAAAAGAATTTAAATTTAAGTACCAGCTTTGGCCCAAATTTGTTATTGTCCCAAACAAAGTGAGCATAAAACACTATCACTCTCCCAGTGTAATGTTTCAAACTTAAACAAGAAAACCAACTGAGCTAAATTAGATCACTGTCCACTTTGCTGTAATATTTGAATAAAATCCAGTCTGCTTTGATCTCAGTAAAACCACCA
The DNA here is from genome assembly GCA_036023395.1 of Myiotriccus ornatus. Classification (NCBI taxonomy): domain Eukaryota; kingdom Metazoa; phylum Chordata; class Aves; order Passeriformes; family Tyrannidae; genus Myiotriccus; species Myiotriccus ornatus. The sequence continues at coordinate 95,688,639 of JAYRBT010000082.1, forward strand.
ACCAACTCGAATCCACACCTATGTCAGTGACTACTGATGTCATATTTCAGGTCTTTCTTCCATGTTATAATATGAAGGGATTATTGAAAGGATTATTTGAAAGGAAAATGAGCAGAAGATGAAAGCATGCACATGACTGCCTGTCTAAACTGACAGGGCTTCTCCTGCTCGAGGTGACAATGAGGCAGACTTGGTGCTCTATGAGCTGCCACAGAACAATTTTGCTTCCATTCCATGCACTAATGGGAAGAATTAGTTTCCTTCTCAAGTCTCTCTTTTATTAACGTAGTTATCCAGCATGTTACTTAGCTTGCGCAAAAGATTTCTCAACATAAAACTGAATTTATTGTTTAGAATTCAGAAACAGAATTTTTGTGTGCAGGGACGTCCATAAATGGAGTAAATGTGGCCTGTGGCTGTCTGTAATACCCTTATCTGATGAGTCTCTGGTGGCAGAAACTAATTTTACTTTTTTTCTTCTGCCAGAATTTGTTTCTGGGGATTTTTTGGTATGTTTTGTGGGTTATTTTTTTCCTTTTTTTCTTCTTATTAAGGTGATGCACTTTGTATATTCATTATGAAAACTATTCATTATCTATATAGTTCATCAAGGTCGCTCCAGTAAAAAAATTCACTGAATGACACTCTTGGCAGCTAAATCCCTGATTTATAATATTCTTTTACTTGCATTTCAATTTCAGATTTTATGGAAAAAATATACATAGGTATTGGCGAAACTGTTGGAATTAGATATTGGAGAAGCAATTATACTTAATAAAAGCTATATAACACATACTTAGTCTATTTGATATCTTCAGATTTTATTTTGAATATGAATACAACTCAAATGTTGCAGATGACACAGATGACCCCTTAAATGTTCATTACCCTGTCAGTCAGGAGCAGCAGAGCTTCTAAATTCAAGCTAACATTAGCTTATTAGCTGACGGATAAAATCAGGTTTTTCAGCCTGTTTTACACAGCCCACAGTTTCCATGCAGCCTACAGCAGCCTGCGTGGCCCTGTATTTATCTCCCTCTGCAGATCACAGTGAAGCCTCATCCAGGAGCCAAGTGCATCGTACACTGTGTGGCTGATGAGTCATTTCTATTTCTCAGCCTGCTCTTGGAGTTTGATTTTACGTACCATATGGCCACAGCCTTCATAAATGAGGTTTCAAGGAAGTCATCCGATGGCAGAATGGAAATGGCTTTGCTAAGCAGCAAAGCTGATAACTGACAGGAAGAGCTGAAAGTGATGGTTCCGTGAAAGGGAAATCCTGTGTGATCCCGGTCTAATTGCTTACTATGGCAGCATGAAAATGTTCTAATTTCTCTTACTAGTGTGGACACTTTAAAGGCAAACATATTTATAATTATGGTTTTTCCTGCTTTTTGACTATTATTCAATCACTTTTTGCCCAGTAGAATTCAGTTATTTTTTGCCAGCCCTTCTACTACTTCACTTCATGCACTTACGTTTATTCCATCTTGTGTTAGACTTTCCAACAATTGCTCCTGTATCCCTAAACTTATTGTAATCTTGATTGTGAACTCTTCTGTTGCTGTGTTTTCTGGCCAAATTTTGTCATCTCAGCTACTGTGCAAATGCTCCTGTCTTGTCTATTTTTATGGAAAAACTCATCTATCTTTCTCTATGAACCACCGAAAAAATGACTTTTTATGGCTTCTCAACTCAGATTTTTCTTACAGACATGCAGAGTCTGAGAGGAACATTCAACATAAGAGGCTTGTGTAGAAATCTAAGCATTTTGCAAGTTTATTTTTCAGTGAATAGAGGAAGAGAGACTTCTCTGAGGACTAATTAGGAGAAGTTGAACATTGGGGTCTAAGGTTGCTCTTTGCAAGAGTCTTTGTCTTATGAGTGTGAAGATATTTGGGCACTCATGGATTGTGGGGGGATAGGATCATGAGGAAAGGAAGGAAGAGTAAGTCACTGGAAATGGTACAATTACCCTCAAGTCTCTTTCCAGGGAAGAAGATACATGGCAATCTGAGAAGAAAAGCATGCAGACCAGGTTCCCTGGCTTCCTCATAGATTTCCTTTTTGGTGAATATAAAGATATTTTCAAAGCACGGTTGAAAAGTAGCTTTCCAGAATGATTATTAAAGACCAACTCTACTTCTAAGCACACAGGGAAAACTTTTTTTCTTACTGTCTTAAAAAACTCCAAACTTTTCACTACTAGTCACTTTAACATAACTTGTGCAAATTTGAAATTCTGAACTACTAATATTAAAATAGGTCTTTTTGAACTCGTATTGCTGCTTATCATAATGTAGGGAAAATAATTTCTTTCAGGAATCAGGAAAAACTGAACACATATGCTGTCACCTAGTGAGTGTTTATAGCGGTATTTTTTCCACCTGTGATGCCATGAGGAGCAATTAACACTCATTCATCAATAGTCAACACTCAAAGGCTTAATCTTTGAGTAACAGAGCCACAATTTTAGAGAGGGTGACCATGGATCTCATGTCTAATGATATCATCATCATGGCTAGGCTTCGCGAGTGAAGATATCAACTGTTCCAAAAAAGTCACCAACAATAGATTATTGTCTTGCATATCCTGAAGATACCTGACCATGAAAATACATAAATCTGAAAGTCTGTTTTGTCTCAGCCACACAGCTCCATCACTGCAGTTGAATCCACAGACTGCTGTTACTCCATAATTCTTTGGTTTGTTACCAGTTTTTAAAAGTTTAGAAATTTTTAGTGAAAGGACCTTACCCTTGCCTTCTGCTCCATTTCCATCATTAATCTTTCATGTTGCTCCGCTATTGCCAGTGTTGCAGAATGGACTTTCTGATATATCATTTCTCCTTCTCGTGTTTGAAACGTGAACAGCCCTTCTCCTGTGTCACACATCCTGCAGGGAGATTTCGGCAAAATTGAAAGAAAATAAAATGAGTACTGTGTAATTTTTCCTAACTACTATAAAAAGTACACATCTTACCATGGAAAATGTCAACTTTTGTAGTTAAACTCTGAAATTCCAAACATTTGCAGTTATTCTTATAATTGGAGACAGAAAAATTCCAAGAGATGGGCAGAACTTCATGAATGTAATCTTTAAATTCAGTATTAGTCATTGTCTGGATAGTGAAAAACAAGTTTTAGCATGGAGTAAAAACTTGAGGTAATAGAGTCAGTTATTACCAGCATTCTTCCAAATGTCTGTACTGGTGACTGGGAAATTAATTTTAATTATTTTAATCAATTGATGCCAGAAGAGCATAGAACATCATGAATTTGAAAAGCTGACATTTTAAAAGAACACTGACCAATTAAAAATTCTATTATGGTTAATCATTACAAAGAAGCTGTATGGAAAGACAACATTAAAAGGGTTAAATTATAACTATCTCAGTGCATTTATGCGAGGCAACATCAAAAACTATCTCAATAATTACAAAAGCCATTCTACAAAAGTCTATTTGAGAATAGGAACAGTATTTCTTTCATATAAGAAGTTTAATAATGAAAAGAATCCTCCAGAAATAAAATTTACTTTCTTCTTTTGAGAAAGCAACTGCTGTTATCCTTATCCATGGTATCAGCAGGGTATTATTCTGAGGAAGAAGAGTAGTACTGGGTAATAGAGGAAATGGGAATGGAGAATAATGTTAGATTATTGTTGGAGGGTGTATATGGTGTTAAACAGCGCTCCAATTTGATGGATTTGTATTAGTAGTTCCATCATGTTATCAGTATCTGATTTCTGTATTTTTATAGACTTCTTGCAATTTTAGAATGGAATTTCAAAAATCGTTTTTATTTGGCCTAATACTTCCAATAAAGATTTTCAGTTATCTGTAACAGAAAATTGTTGACTTCAGTCACTGACGCATAACATGCTTCAACAATAGAAAGATTTAGATTTGCCTAAAATACCAGATTCCATTTAATGTTTTGAATGTTTATATTCTTTTTAAGAATATCGAATTTTGTTAATAGTCTCAGCACCTTCAGCATGGTCCCAGAATGCCTGAAACACGCAGAATTACAAAACAGTTTAAGAAAATGTGTCCCAAATAGTCTAACATTCAAACATGTTTTTAAATATCAATATCTTTAGCATTTGCATCCCAGATTCTGTATGATTATTCATACACTGAATTTTTACAAAATATTTTCACATCAAATTAATTAATTTATATATATACATATATACATCTCATGCTATGTTACATGCACACACACACACACTATTATATTACAGTTTTTAGGAAATGAAATAATTTTTTTCATGAGACATCTTTTTGTCAAATTAGAATACAGCTTCCTAAATTTTGTTTCAAAAGTCATCTTAACAGGACTGTTGAGCTATACAAGGGACTGCTGGGGGTTCAGCAGCTGCTTTTGATTTCAAGGTTGACCAGTGAAAACAAAACCTTATTAACACTTACAAAATGTTTCCCTGTTCACCGGAGGAGACATGCTGCTGTGAGCCTCCTACAAAGAACTTATGCATGTCTGTGTTTGGGAAGGATAAAAAGTAATGGAGGCAGAAACAATAAACAGAAATGCTTCTGGAAAATACCTGGTGAAAATAGTTAGAAATGATCAACTGAGGTGTTGAAAAGAAAGTCATAGTTCTAAGAATATATGATTAATATTATCCATATTGATATTATCCCTAATTCTGGAATAAAACCCAGTTTTCTTCATTTCAAAATGTAAATAAAATATAATTAATTTTGTAGATAGGTACTACTTAATCAGTGTTAACATGATGTGCCAATCATAGATTAAAAAAAAAAGAAAGGTTTTGTATTAAATTCCAGTGGAGATCAAGATCCCTGCTGTAAACATTTAAGATATTTTATATCCTTAGCCACAGTCCTCCAAAGAGCTTCTGGTAGAAATAAAATGTCTCCAGAGTTTTGTGACATTATGGCAACAGCCTTTCAGATCCCTCAGGGCATCATATAGCTGGTGCTCTGCTTTTGTGTGAAAAGATCTTAATAAAATTCAAACAGCATGAAATGGAAAGTCTGGAAAAATGATGGGGTTTCAGAAAACTGAAGGAAAATATGATCTTTTTGTTGTTTTCAGCAGATGAAAAAATCCTACAGGGATAAAAACAAGGAAGCAGACAATGGGGCATGATTAACATTCAGTACTTAGCTGTATGTTTTCAGCACGCGAACTCCAACCCACCACTGTTGCTGATCAGAGTAGGGTCTCTAGTGCCTGTGTGAGCCCTGGTGGAGGCAATGGTGTGGGCTGTGGCTCTGCCCTGGCACCTGACCCACCACACGGGACCGTGCTGCGGAGCACTGCTTCCCAACCTCAAGAGGTGGCTGTGGTGGACATGTCATGCCAACGTTGGAAAGCTGCTGATGGCAGCTTTCCCCTGGCTAAAGACGGATGATGCACACACAGCTGCTCAAAATCGGGAGGTGGAGGAAAATTATGGGCATCATTTTTTAAACTCGCTTTTAAGTTTAACAGGACTTAAAGCCCCCCAGAATGAAGAGGTTTTTATCTGGCACATTTGAGCCAGGCAAAAGCAGCAAAAATTGTTAGCATAAACCTTTCTTTCATCATTATAAACTTATTATTATTAATCTGTCTCCCAAGGAAATTAATCCCTTTGCCAGAGTGAAGTTTTCCTGTTCAGCTCCTCAGAATAGTATTCCTTTGATCAGATGAAAATCTGAGTTTAGACTTTCTAGTCTGTTCTAGTCCAGTCTAGTGTTGTCTTGTCTTTTTTCTGTTCTATTCTATTCCAGTTATAACCCAAGATCAGCAGCATCATGAGGGTTAGTCTCAGTCTTTCTAGAACAAGAAAACATAGACTAAAATAGAAGCAGTCCTAAGTATGATGAAGATCGGGACAGTGAAAGGGGTAATTGTGCTCTCCTGAGCTTAAGGGTTTTGCTGAAAAAGCAGAAGACCTTTACTTATCTGGCCAACAGGGATGGACAAGTCCATGAGTTGAAACAAGACTTCTTGTCTTGTTCTATTTATAGTCAAAACATAGTCAGTAAACCAAAAACCCATTTTCTCTACAGTCCTCTTAGATGCCAGATAACCGTCCATATAAAGCTACAATTTCAGGTTTAGTCATGCTAATGTACGGTTTTATTACCAAAAAAAAAAAAAGAAAGAAATAATTGTGAGAAAATTCAAATTTCTCTATGTTCAAAGAACACATAGTCGATCAGTTGCCAATTGAATAGCATTTCATAACTTTTACATGCCCTAAAATCACTTAAGACAAAAGGCAGGACAAAGGTGTGGACCTCTTATTTTCCTGTACTGTCACAGTTAAGCAGTGCAGCTCTACCAACTCAGTATGACCTTCACTGTCAAAAAAAGTCATTGATTTTGTACAGTTTAATTTTTTTATAAGAGACTTACAGACTGCGGGGGCTTGAAAAATGCTGATCTATTTCTGTGTTTTTCAACTTTAAAACAGCGATGTCATTAACCTATGCTTTAGGATATTTAAGGATTCATTGCATTAAAATGTATGAAGCGCTTTGATTGAAATAGGAAAGGGCACTTTTTTAGCCTGTATTATTACAGAATGATATAACAGGATAGACAATGACACCAGTAGATAAACAGTATTGCAAATAATTGCAAATTTTTTAATTCTTAAAATGCTGCAACAGCTTTTCACAACCATCATTGTTAGTAGATCTGGCTCAAGCGCCAGGAGAAAGAATAGGGATAAGGTGAGAGCTAAGCTTGTGGCCTAGGACAACCTGGATTCAGAGATCAACAGTGAAAGCTCTTGCTTTTATTCAAGAAAGAATTTCTCTTCAAGTCAAAGAGGTTTTCCCACCACTATTGCCAGATTTTTTCAACATTTCCCAAATTCATATAATGGTTTTCGACTGCCTCTGCTCACTATATAACTTCTGTCTTTTAGATCAGAATCAATACTATATTTTAACCTTGTAGAATTTCCTTCAAAAAAGAAACTTTGTTGACTTGACTTGACCACCATTTAAAAATAGCACTTTTTACTGAATAGAAGTTCATGCTATCATGTCATGATTGAAGTGTTTTAAAAGTTTCATAGTGCAATATTCAGAAAACTGCATGAGAGGACAAGAATTTGACATCTCAGCTTCATTTCTCTATTTCAGTTAAGGATAAAATGCATTTTCACAATAATGAAGGTTGTCTGAAAACTGAGCTGCCAAGAAAAATTATTTCCTTGTTTTAAAATAAAAGATAATTTGCAACTGTAAGTAGAAAAATTTTTGCTCTTCATATATCTACATCTAATCCTTACGAACAAATAATTTACCAACCTTTTGCGAACAAATAATTTAGGATTAAAGAAATAATGTCTGATTTCTATACTCAAAAATGTATCAAATTACTTAAAATTAAGTAATAAAGGGTAAAGATCCTCAAATAGGAACTGGATAAACATAATAAAAATGTTTACTATTAATAACTGCTACTAATAACTATAGCTATTAAGAACTAATACATAACCACTTTTTTAGTTTAGAATTTCTAGTTCTTTAAATAAAAATGGACTTCGAATTTTTAAATTAACAGATCATGAACAGGTACTGTCCAGTAATCAGAGTGTTAAAAGTTACCACTATGAAGCTGGATGCAATTGCTGGTGCATACTACACACATAGTGAATGACAAGTGATTTCCTCAAAAAAGTGGAGCTGTTTACTCAGACACTTCAAGGCCTAGACATTAAGTTCACAGAATTAAAGAATCACAGAATATTTAGGGTTGGAAGGGACCTCTGGAGATCATTTAGTCCAACCTCCCTGCCAAGGCAGGGTCAACTAGAACAGGTTACACGGAAATGTGTCCAGGTGGGTTTTGAATGTTTCCAGAGTGAGACTCCACAACCTCTCTGGGCAGCCTTTTCCAGCGCTCTACCCTCAACCTAAAGAAGTTCTTCCTCATGTTGAGGTGAAACTTCTTGTGTTTTAGTTATGGCCGTTGGTCCTCATCCTGTTTCCAGGCACCACCAAAAAGAGTCTGGCACCTGTCTCTGAGATATTTATATGTATTGAGATCCCCTCTCGGTCTTCTCTTGACTAAATAGGTCCAGCTCCAGCAGTCTCTCCTCATAAGATGCTCCAGATCCCTAATCATCCCTGTGGCCCTCCACCGGACCCTTTCCAGTAGGTCCTTGTCTTTCTTGTACTGAGGACCCCAGAACTGGACATATGATATGGCCACACGACGGCTGAGTAGAAGGGGATGATCACCTCCCTCAACCTGCTGACTTGCTCTTCCTGATGCACCCCAGGATGCCATTGGCCCTCCAGGCTGCAAGGGTAGCAGGTCATCATGTGTCCAGTTCTGGGGGTCCAGGACCCAGTATTGATCCCTGAGGAATGTCACTGACTACAGGCCTCCAACTGGATTCTACTTCTCTGTCACAATCCTCTGAGCTCTGCCACTCAGCCAGCTCTTAATCCACCTCAGAAGTGCTTAATTATCTAGTGCTTATTTCCTCTATGCTGAAGAAATAGTCAGATGCCACATATGAGACGAGACCTGTTACTCTTAAGATGAGCAGTAAATAAGAGTCAGCCTTTCTTTTAAAGACTTGAAGCTGTGGCTGCCAGTCATGAAAAAACTAATTGGTATGCAGTATTTAACTCTGAACTGAGACATTTATTTCTTGTGTTGCTATAGCTTTGATTTTCTAAAAAGTGGTGGAAACTATAGGAATTTTTGCCTCCAATTTAATTAGATTATCAGTGGAGACATATGAACACTATCTCTCTTGTGGATATCTAACTTTGTTCTTTCCTTGTTTGTTGTTATCTTAACTTGAGCTAAGCCATTTTGACAGAAATCCTGTTTGTTCTTTCTGTGCAAGGAAGATACACACAGCATACACTAAAGACAGGCCAGCCAACCAGCAGACCTCACTATAAAATGAATGCAAAGCTTCCCTTAGGGTCCAAGTTCTTTGCTCATTCTAGCCTTCAATAAATTCTAGCTTGCTTACTTGCCAAAATTGTTCTTTTCTGAGAGAACAAACAAACAAACAAAAGTAAGGAAAACAAATAAACTCTTTGTGGCAGGAGAATTTTTAGATAAAAAGCTCTCTTTATACCTAGGAATACTTATCAAGAAAACTAAAAAATAAACTATGTATGTTTTTATGAAATTGTAAGTCAACTTCTATGTGGAAAGGATAGAAAAACAGAGGAAGAAAGAAGAAAATTGTTATAAGAATCCTAACTTACTACAGAGCAGGCTAAAAAGGGATACGTTTATGGGGGAATCGATAAGAAAAAAGATAACTACATAAACAGAATATGTACGGGATCTAGGAAAGATCTATGGGTGAAGCAGAGAGAAGGCAATTAACAGGAAATGTGTATGATGTGTAATTTATTCACATATACAACTGACAGCAGACATGGTTAGAAAGACCTGAAGTTGGGACAAGGTCAGTGAAAGCTAGGAAAAAGTCCTGTGAAAAATATGTGAAAGGAAAATGAAGATCAACAACACGAAGCACAGAAATTATATGAAGGGTGACATCCAGAACAAATAGACGGAGACTCTGAGTGTGGTCTGTTATGCATTCCTTATGGGAATAATGAGTTAAACTGCTATGCCTTGCTGTCAGCATTTTAGAGTTTTATCTGGAGTGTCAAATGGATATCCTGGCCATTTTATGATCTGAGAAGCAAATAATGAAAATGTTCTGATATATGAGGCATCTGCCTGTCCCCCTTAATGATGGTTATTTACTGGCAAGAATATACAACATGAAAAAGCAATTACGCATGAAAGCTACTAATTGCCAACTACAGACATTCCTCCATAACATTTATTGTCTTGTTATTGCACTTAAGCTGAGGTGGGTAACTTTCCACTGCTCTTGAACATGCTCATGAGATATAGATAGTGGAATCTCCTTGAATTTGGCTCCAGATAATACAAGGAAATTCGAGTATTACCGCACCTCTGATATGGCTCAGTAACTTGATCATGGAGCTTAGCCCTGAAGATTTGTTCAAGGTCAGATCTTGTATTTCTTGAGTTATCCTCAGTATTTTCAAATAAATGAACTAAAGGATTTCCATGCTATCAATGTAACTTTCCTACTAAGACGATTAATGGAAACAATTTGCAATTCTGAGGAGGAAAATGTTCACAGATGGAGTGAAAATGAGTGATGATGATTTGCGTCCAGGTAGGTGGGACTCCACCACTCAGAGGAATCCAGCAGTCCTTTCTTCTAATATGTCCTAGAGGATCTTAATGCATTCCAAGTTGCAAATCTTTTTAAGATACTATATGCAGTCATGGTAACAAAAATCTTAAGTGCTAGTCTGATGAACACACTGCTAGTCTTTCTAAGCAGAGATGTGATACCCTAAATATTTTCCCTCTTATAGGGAGACTTTGTGTGTGAATAGCATTTTTTCATTATAAGATTATTGCTTTTTCCTGCCTAAACAAAAAGACCATTTAAGCGGTACAATATACCAGAAACAAAAATTTTCTCATGAAAACATGTTTTTCTCTGTTTCATCAGACAGGAGAGATTTCTGCACAGTACTGCTGGTAATTATGCCTCTTGGGATGATTCTTTTTCTCATTGCCTGTGCTGTCTCTACAGTCAGTGTCTCTGTAATGCCCTCTGTGATAGCACATTTAGACAAGTGGGGCATGTCAGGGACACCAACCCATTCCTACATGTCAGATGCTTCCCACTTTTTGCTTAATGGAAGTGCAGAAAGCAGGCTGTGAATTTCTCTGGACTATATGAATGATTGTCCACTAGCACTGTAATTCTCTATTTCATTTCCACAAGCTTTATCCCTGTCTATCATAAGACACAGTGGAAAAAGACATATTTTAGGTTTTCTTCCTTAGGTTCAGTTTTGAATAGAAGAAGGATTCTGTCTGGGACTTGTTTTCATCCACTTTATTTGGTTACTACTAAACTTTCCCAATTCTTATCATTAAAATGTTCTTGTTTATACTAATTAATTTGATGTATCAGAATAAAATTAACTAGTGCTGAACAGTTAAAGATAGTAAATAATTCTCAAAGCTAATTACAGTATAAAAAGCAGAAAAGTGGGCTTTACTGAAGTAATAAATAAAAGGTAGAATGTGGAGATTGACGAGCAATTATGAAAAATATCCATGCATAATAGCAAACATGCTGTGCAGAGGCTCTGTTTTCTATGTCCTAGATCCTAGAAACTAAGCTATAGTGTGATAGGTTGACCCTGGGTGGACACCAGGTGCCCACCAAAGCTGATGTACTGATCCTCAACTGGACAGGGGAGAGAAAATATTTAAGGAAAGGCTCCTGAGTCGAGATAAGGACAGGGAAAGATCACTCACCAGTTACCGTAATGGGCAAAGCAGACTAGGGGATAGTAATTGAATTTATTCCCAATCAAATCAGAATACACTAATGAGAAGTAAACCCAAATCTTAAGAACACCCTTCCACCTACTCCTTCTTTCCTGGGCTTAACTTTATTCCTTATTCTCTACCTCCTCCCCTCCAGCAGCACAGGGAGACAGGGAATGGGGGATGTGATCAGTTCATCACATGTTGTTTCTGCTGCTGCTTCCTTCTCAGGAGCAGGACTCCTCACACTCTTCCCACATTCCAGCATGGGGTCCCTCCCACAAGAGACAAAGTTCTCCTGCAAAAGTCCTTCCCATAGGCTGCAGTCATTCACCAACTGCTCTGGCATGGGTCCCTTCCACAGGGTGCAGGAGGATATCCGCTCCACTGTGGACCTCATGGACTACTGGGAACCAGGCTGCTTCACAGTGGTATTCACCACAGGCTTCAGGGGAATCTGCTCCAGTGCCTGGAGCACACATGCTCCCCTGCTTTCTTCACTGACCTTGGACTGTTTTTCACATATTCTGACTCCTCTCTCTGGCTGCAGTTGTGCAGGTCTTTTTTCCTCACCCTTCTTAAATAATCACTATCACTGATGGGCTTGGCCCTGGCCAGCAGCAGGTCTGTCTTGCAGCTGTCTGGCATTGGCTCTGTTAGTTTCTCAGTGAAGCCAGTTCTGTAGCTCCTCTGCTCCAAATGCCTTGTCACAGAAAACTAATACACCCAACAACCAAGACACTGTTTTTCACTATTAGAAGAAATATTCTGGAGTCTGAGAAGTAGAATACAAATGCTTTACTACAACCACATTTTTTGTTTCTTCCTGTGTATAGACTAATTTCATAAAATATAACCTACACATTTTGATGGGGACAATTGAACTGTGCTGTTTGTGCTTCATCAACTCTAAGTAAGAAATGCTCTAGGTTGTACAAGCAAATTACCCTCGTGTCAGTATTCAGTTCACATTATTTAGAAAATCAATGTAGGTAATTAATGCATTTGTATAAGCAACACAATCTTTTGACAACAGAGAGTTTTGACAATGCAACATTTTCTTTAAAGAAGAAGTCACATTTATTAAAAAAAATTGCTGACATTCTTAAATACACAAGACATTTGCAGTGTTGACAGTTTAAATAATAGAACAAACATGAAAATGCTGTTAGATAAATAGTTCTGTTAGTTTGTTAAGCTCAGGTCTTGTTGATAATGATGAAATGCTATTTAATAGTGTCTTGGACAAGTATCTCTTCTTACCAGCTTTGTGAAAGATAAACCAAGAACTCGTATATTACTATTATCATTTTAGTGCAGAAGCAGACGTTATGGTTGGCTGCACAACACACTAATGAGAACACTGGTTTGATAAAAATAAAGAGATTGCAAAGACTATTATTAGCTAAATTTTTCTGACTAAACCTTTTAAGTCATCATGGTTTGACTATTATTTTCATCTCACTTTTGAATGAGAGAGATACAAGTTCCAATAAATGGAATCTGGGATCATATTCAAATACAGATATTTGCTACAGGACTCCTGGAACCCTGTTAAGAGCTATTATACCCCAATGAAGACAAATACATCCCATAAAAATAGTTCTCAGTTTCTTTCAGTGTCTTTAGTAGCATAGGGGAAACACCATTAATCTACATGAATACCTTTGACTTTGACAAATACAAAAATGTTAGATATAAAACCCAAATAAGGCCATTACTGGTTAAAATAAATGATAGTGTAATAATACAGGAGCCCTGTGGCAGCACATCACTACTTGCTATAACAGAAGCAATAAAACCTTGTGATCCAAGATCTTTATTTTCTTTTTTTCTTTTTTTTTTTTTTTTTTTTTTCTTTTTTTTTTTGAAGCCCTACAGTCACTGTTATGTTTGGGACTACTCCTTGCCCTGGGTGTTTGAGATGGAAATTCTGTCAGATGATACTAGAGTCTGCATAAATTCCGAACACAACGGGACTTAATTCTGAACTTGACTCGGTTGTCTCTCAGGAATTAACTGTTTTTTTTAAGAAGACATTTGCCATTTGCCAGCTAACAGATGTTAGCATAGTAACAGCCAAGGATTGAATTTGCATAGGTATATCTGTTAATTTTACTTCATCTTTGAGGAACTTGGGATGTTCGGAAGCTATGACCCTGGACAGTATTGTAGAACTGCCAACAATATTTGGAGTACCTGATCATGCTTAACCAAAAAGTTAAAAAAACTTGGTCCCTTACAACCATACCCATTCTGTAATCCTGTGGTTCTAATTCTATAATAAATCCCAGTTTTGCATCTGCACGTCTATAAATATGATACTAAGAATTAAACACTTTAAATCATCTACAAGTGCATTTGTTCTATAATGCCTCATTAAGCTCTTATCTGTGCATTGAATGCTATTGGAAACAAATTGCACCTACTGTGAGGCAGGCAGATACTGTGCTTTATTTTGCACATTATATTTTGACAGCTAGCACACAAAATAGATATTTCCTGTGTTTTGATCAAAGTATATCCACTTAAGGAGAGAAGGAAAAATATCTGAAGGGTTGAACAGGAATGAACTAATGCAATTAATATTTTTGATTGATGAATAATGTGAAGGTAATGGCAGTAAAAATTATCAAGGAACTAATATAGAGCTACATTTGGAACCACAGAACCAGGAAAAAAAGGTGAAGTAGTCACATACATAGCTATAACATGTATCTAAAACATCAGTTTTCCAGTTTATGAAAAATGAATGCTGCATTCTCTCATTCCAAAAGTTGGACACAAGAAGTGTGAAGAAATGATGAAGGGAGAACACTGAGCACTCACATTGATTTTTTTGACTACTTCAAAATAAGGCATTTCAGGTTCCCCCCAACCCTTCCCCTTTTAAATGCACCATCAAGAGTGATTTCAGCCATTAAAGCATTTATGGTCAGCCATTCTCTGAAACTTTCAGTATACTGTGATTTTATTGTGATAGGGATTTAAGCACTGCTGTCTTCTTTCAGTGTCACTCTTTCTCCCTTCAAGGTATGAGAGACACTGCTTTGACCATTGTGAGCTGTGGTGGGTTGACCTTGGCTGGACGCTGGGTGCCCACCCAGCCCCTCTATCGCTCCCTTTCGCAGCCCAGAGAGAGTAAGATGGAAACAACCTGTGGGTTGGGATAAGGCAGTTTATTAAAACAAAAGCAAAGCAAAAGCTTGTGCGTGCAGAAGCGAAGTGAAAGATAACACAGTTTATTCTCTACTTCCCATCAGCAGCGATGTCCGGCCACTCCCAAGAAGCAGGGCTGCAGCATGCATAATGGTTCCTCAGCAGGCAGCCACTGGAGACAACGAATGCCTGCCTTCCTGCTCCTTGCCTTAGCTTTTATATCTGAGCTGACATAATATGGAATGGAATATCCCTTTGATCATTTTGGGTCAGCTTGTGTCCCCTCCCAAGATCTTGCCCTCGACTGAGGAAGGAATGTTACAGCGCTGGTGCCGTGCCTGCCCTGCTCAGCAGTAACCAAAACACTGGTGTGTTATCAACACCCTTCTAGCTGCCAATGCAAAGCACAGCACTGTGAGGGCTACTACGGGGAAATGAACTCCAGCTCTGCCAGACGTAAAACATGGGCACAAAGGAATTTTCAGAAAGTCATATGCAAATATTGTGGGCACATACTGTTGTCCAGAGACACTCGCCACAACATGTACATATGCTAATGAGTAATTAACATATGCTAATGATATCCAAGGACCAATCAACATTAATCTCAAATCTGGTGGCTTGTCAACTCCAGTTTGGAAGCATTCTGCCACAGCAGCAACTCCAGGGATAGGCAATAGCACAGTGGATGAGACAAAGCAGGGATTTGTTTAAAAAACCCAAAGCTGTATCTTTCACCTGCTTACAGTAAGAATTGAAGATCTTAGCTAAAGGCCATATTTTTGGTCTGAACTTTAGCCAGATATGTATGCAGACAAGAAGTCAAATAATGCCTTTAGCAGTAAAGTGGATGTGCAATAATAATATCAAAAAGTAATTACAGAAAATGTACAACCCCCACCACGAGCATAAAAAATTCACTGAACTTGCACCAACTCTCTACATGTGGTATTTACTTTATAGAGGAAACATGACTTCTCTCCTACTTAAGCTTTAACTTTTCCTCTTTGACACAAGCCAGGCAGAAGTGAAATAGACAGATTTTCCCTGTTCTCTCAAATACAAAGAGCAGCAATTCTGTTATGGATCAAACAACTCCCAGTGCATTCACCTGACATCTCTGACTTCAAGTACAATTCTCTATAGGATATTCTTGTGCTAGTGCTTCCAGCAGTGGGAAAACTCTCTGTAAGGATTTCTCATTAGCCTGATAGTTAAAATCAACTTTAGTTGCATTCAGGTAAGTAGCAGTTTGATAAGGTTTTAAGAACCCTCAAATTATTTTTTGAAAATTTTGTTAAATAAAAAAAGAAATTCCTTTCAGTTACACAAGTAAGTGGGTAGGAAAAGGTGTAAGTGGATAAAAGAAGTGTCAGAACAAACAAACAAACAAAAGAAGACAGTCCTGCTAAAGAAAATAATTACAAATAATCACATAGCTCAGATCATGCTGAAAAAGGACAGGAAAAGAGTACAGAAGGATGAAAAATAAGCAGAAGGCATTATTTACAGTTTATATTCACACACTTGGGCTCCTTACCTGTTTTCCTATAGTATCTGCTATCTCATATAATATCTTCTGTCTAAAACATCATGGGATGCAATAGCCATCCATTTTCTGCTGTTTTCATAAATGTGTATTTCCACCTCTGATTAACAGCCACCAGTTATGCTGATTGGGTTCTCTTTATTGCATATCTACTATGAGTCCTGTATGAAACTACTGATGCTGTACTGGCTAAAGACACATTTTATACCATCTCTAATGAGGATTTTGCTTAAACTAAAAAGACTTAAGCAAGAATGGCAAGAACTGTGGCCATTGTGTGTAAGTGCCACTAGGTATTCAGGGCAGATATTTCCTCAGGTCAGTCCTCTGCATAGCATTAAAGTCCTATTAATTGACAAGAAATGCACCTTGATAGGTCTGCCAGAAAAGGTGAAAAACAAAGATTGCAAAACAAATTTGGGATAGTAGAATCTAAAAGTATGAAATCCATCTTCTCTAATGCATAAATTTTTTAAGCACAGCATGCCTGCCATCTGCCCAGGGAACTTGGGGCATTGTTTGAAAGCAAAATGAAAAAAGAAATAGTCCATTGCTCTGAAAAATACACTAACAAACTTCTTTTCCACTGGAGCTTACTTGTCTAATTCAATATTCCAGATTCTAGGCTTCTACTGTTCTACACTGACTTAGCAATACTTTTATAAGAAATTTATGACAGCCATGGAACTGCTCTGAACGCTGGAATGTGTCAGTCCCTTCTGTCCATGATTCAGTATGCCGGGGCTAAAAAACCCATGAACTATAGATGTAATACCTACTGGCTTGATTAAATATTTATATATAGCTATCCAAAGAGAAAACAGTATTGGTGGCAGAAGAGAAAGGGTACAAATCCCTTATATGTAGAATGATATATAATGTATATTCATGGTTCTTATGCAGCAAAGGTGACCGTGTCTTCCCTGGACACTTAGACGTAATAGCTTGGGCATGTTTGTGGCTATTTAATGTATGCCATTAAAACCATTTTGAGTATCCTTCATAACATTTCAAAAGTCTTTTAAAATATTTTCCCATTTTGTCAATCTGGAACATTCATATTATACCTGTTCTTCATATCATAGACAGAATATTAGTCTCAAGATAATAAATGCTAATATACATTTCTATTTCTGTGTATTACTATTTCTGCTCTAATTTCTCTGATAGTCCTTTTTGCCAGCTATTTGACACTATTTCCACGTGCATGGAACACTTTTTTCTTGGCTGTCCTCCATTTCATCTGTGCTTCTAAAGCTGAGAGCTAATAATACTGATTTTTCTTTTTTTATTTTCCTTTTTTTTTTTTTTCGTCTCTAAGAAATTTGTCCTATGGCCTTAAAGAAATTCCTGATAAAAAAGGCAAAGTACCTGTGAAATCGAGTATTTGAGGTTGTGTTTTCAACAACGGCCAATGACAAACACTTATCCTGGACAACCTCCTCTTGCTATTTTGCTCATATTCTTCTACACTTTCTGAGTAGATGTTGTTCCTAAATGATACACATATTCCAAAACCAATTACCTTTTGCTTTTATTCAGAAGTCCCTCCCTATGTATTTCTGTCTTACTGGCCCATGCATTTAATCACCACATTCCTATCTCCTCCTTTTCCATGCGCTTAGCCCATTCTGTGTCTCGACCCTGCAAACCTTCCCTCTTTTTTTCATTAATCCCTTGAGTTTCTTTTATTTCCAGCAAGCTGGTCCACTTGATGTCTAGTGTGGATGCAAACCAGCTTCAGCTCACTCATGCCCTGGTCCTCTCCAGACCACTGTTGTTTTGGATCACTGTTGTTGCTCTTTATTCTCTGGTGGCAGTGCCAGTACTCTTAGTTGAGGAAGTCACCAGAAATATAGATGGTCCAGCCTGTTCTATCATTAAATAAAGGTTTGGCACCCTCAATCATCATCTGAAAGAACTTCAGGGTTTTCCACTGAATCATCCCCAAGACTATATAATTTTCTGCCCTTAATCCCATTCCTGACTATAAATGATACTTATGGTCAGACAGTTTCAATTTTTTTGAGATTTTAAATACTGCATACTAATAAATGCAGGTTTTGCAATAAGTGATAATGATTTTTATTTACCTTTATAGTCAACTTGATGAAATATCAGCCATAATAGCACACATTCCAGGTAAATAAAATTTCTCCTGTCATTCATCCGAAAATGTTACTATCAGAAAGTATATCATGGACCATTTAAAGTACCATTTAAAGTACCATTTAAAGGAGGGATATTTTCCAAGTTGGACAGGGAATTTTTAAAAAAATAGTAAAGAAATGTGAAAATCTGCTTTGGTGCGGGTTCAAGCAAGCCATGTGAATACAAGGCTGTATTTGACTTTTCAGTCACTGACAGGGTAATCAAGTAGATGAAGGATCTCAGTGAATTATAGCACTGACTGAATTTTCTTCCAAAAAGTCAGAAAGATCAAACGATGTTCGGAGCCACTGAGATTGAGAGATTCCATTAGATGCTACCTCTCCCTCCCCTCTTTCTAATAAGATGGAAGCTTTTTAGAAAATATGTGACAAATGACTACTCACAGCAGAAATAAATCACACACCACAGACTACAGCATTATTAATAGTGCAATAATAGTAATAACTTATTGTGATAGCAAAGAAGTACTATTAGGAGGGACACAGTAGCTAATAGCATTTCCTCTAACAGGGGCTAAGGGACAAACCTTCCTTTGGTACCTTATAAATAAAGGGAAGATTAAAGGAGCCGGTGGGACCAGTCAAGCACACCTCAAAAATAGCCTGACTTTTCCAGAAAGCTACTAAATAGGCACTGCCTGTAAAGTGCTCTCCATCTCCTCTACGTGACAATATTTTAACGGTTCTTTAGTTAATTTAAATTAGAGTGAGAGGACACTTAGTTGAAATAAAAGACTTGAGGGGGTATAATGTATGATAATGCTGGGAGGGCTGTGACATGGTTTTCAGTTATTAGGCTTGTTTTCTCCTTAGCAAAGTGCTTTGTGAAAAAAACCCTGAAATTTACCACATGGATTTGTATCCAAGCAGCATTTATCACCACTATCTAAAAAATTAAAGGAATTACTCATGAATGGTCAATTGGATAGTTCTTTCATGTCTTCTTATTTAGTCATATACATATTTTGGGAAGAAAACATTATTTTACATGTGTTTTTAAACATATTTGTGTGTGTGTGTGTGTGTTTGTATTTTTCTTAGTAGTAAAAATTCACCAAAAGTAACTTGGATTTTGTTAAGGGTGCAGCTGAGAAGTGGTGAAGAATACATATCACAGTTTTAAAGATTTGAACCAAAATATCCTAGGCGTTCACCAGTTCAAGAAAATTCTCTGGTTTCCAGGTGAATGTTGTCTCCATTAATTTACTTTCAATATTATTGTCCTGATTTTGTTTACCAATTGCTTTTTATAGAATAGAAGAATTTTTTCCTAATTAATGACAATGAATGTCATTAATAGTTATTTAAATTAAAAATGTAAATATTAATTATCTTCTTGATTATTGATTGATTTTTGAAAACAAAAATTGTAAAAAACCCTACAGCAATAGGAAAAAAAAAGTCAGTAGCCTCCACAGTTACATATTCCAACACAGTCATGGATACAGTGAGATCACATATATAATAACTATGTTTCGAAATGTGGATAATTAATATACATACATATAAAGCACTGTTGGTAATGATATTCATCTTACAAATGAAGTCAGAATACAGCTACTGAAATAAAGAATCACCATAGAAATTTCTACACTATAGAGTTTCTGTTCTCGCACTATTTCCAGAAAACAGAAGTATTTCTGGAACTCCTGTCCATCTGTGAATGACAGTAAAGGCCAAAACCACTCTACTGATCTTTTTTTGAAGAATAGAAGTTACTGGGTACTCATATCTTCCAGAAAAGCTTAGTAAAGCTAAACAAAAAGATGCCGATAGGTATCGTAAAGAAGCATAGAATATGCTGAGTTGGAAGGGACCCATCAGGATCATTGCGTCCAACTGCACAGGAGAGTCCCACAGATCACTCCAGGTGCCTGAGAGGGTTGTCCAAATGCTTCTCAAACTCAGGCAGGTTTGGTGCTGTGATCACTTCCCTGGGGAGACTGTTCCAGTGCCCAGCCACCCCCTAGGTGAAAAACCTTTTCCTGATATCCAATATAAATCTCTCCTGACTCAGCTTCGGGCCATTTCCTTGAGTCCTGTCACTGATCACAAGAGTGAAGAGTACCTGACTCTCCACTTCCTCTCATTAGGATGTTGAAGACCACAATGAGGTCTCCCCTCAGCCTCCTCTTCTTCAGGCTGAACAAACCAAGTGACCTCAGCTGCTCCTCATAAATGAGTTTGGGAGAACAATGAATTTACACTGCCTGAAAGAATAGGGGAAATAAAACAGATATTAGGCAAACCTTCCAAGACCAGCATGCTAAAGCAGCTTTCTCAGCTCAAGAGCAGTGATTGGCAGTCAAGCTATACTCAGTTTGGTTCCAGTATAATGAAGACCCAAGCCTGAGAGAAAAATAAAACTTCCATTTTAATTTTTTCATGCATGACATAACAAGAGACAACTGTTCAGACATTAAAATGACCTTTAGAATAAACCTATGTGCCAGCTAAAGCAGAGGAACCAGAGTTCCTGACAACAAATGAAGCCCGCAAAAATATGAAACTGGGCTCCTTTATGCTTCTGCAATGGTCCGTGTGTGTATGTGCAAGCACGGGTTTGCAGTTTCCTACATATTCATGAACAAGGCTCTTTTTTTTGTGCAAATTTCAGCCTTTGCATTTTGATTACTTCCTTCTATGTTTGTGCAGTACACAGCCGTAACATAGAGAGTATTTCAAACCTCCTCCTCAATCGATGAATCTACATTCATAAGCTTTGGAGAAAGGGATTTATTTGTGCTGAGCATCATTGCTGGCTAGATGGTTCTCTGTGCAAAATGTGGCCTTCTGGATTGCCCTTTGTGAAGTGTTTAACACACTTACACTGTCTGTATAGATAACTAGGTGCCAAGTTTCAGCCTTTTTAATTACCTCATGCAAATATGCTTGCTAGGGGAGAGATAAAACAGTATTTAAGTGCTAAAATAGACACTTTTATCATAAATGGTATCTATATACTAAATGAAGAACACTGCAAAATCTATTAGCATTTTGTATTTAAGAGATTTTAGGTTTAGATGTCGATTTTTTTTTTTTAAATAGGCACTTAGAACTAAACTGTTTTAGTTTTCAAATCTGAGACATTTCAGTCCTCCTGTATGTTGAGGCAGGAGGTTAAATGTTATTTTGACTCTTGGAGAGAAAAGGACATGCTGCTGGAGCATCTTAAGTTATCCAGAACTGCCATATGAGATTAATTATGGCTGCTGCTTACTATGGAATTCAAAGGTTAGAATGTACAGTTGAAACAATAAGTGAGTCCTAATGTGATTAATAATGTATGAATTATTAAATCTGCTTCTTCTCCACTCATATATTACACAGCAAAAACCTTGTTAGTAATTTTAAACTTCAGGAATATTAATCCAACAATGCATGCCTACAGGAGAGCATAGGTATGAAAAAGAGGCAATTAGAATACGGTTAAGTAAATAATAAATCTCTTGGGCTCATACATGGATGTAAAGCCATCTGAAAGCTAAATGGCAGCTGGTCTCAAAATATTTTAAGACAAGCCCTCCTTTGACTATGACATGACTGTTATGAAGGGAAAAGGCAAATTAGGCACTTCAGCTGAAAGGCACAGTTCATGCCATCTCAGGATCATCAGAAGGAAGATATGCTATCTGCTAATACATTAGGCAAACACAATACAATTCTCAGTGATTTCATTTAAAAGCTTTGTAGCATTTGAATTAAACCAATGATTTTGGATATCTAGTGATCAGTTGACAACTCATGCTGATCCCTCTGGGATCTGCAAATATGAGCCACTTCTATGGATACCACAGAGATGATGGCTTCCCTTTTCAGCTGTACATCTTTTGTGTTCACTGGACAAACTTTGGGTGACTGTTTTTCTAACTGCATATGTTTAATTCATTACAAATTCATAAGGAAAACTGCTCCTTAGGTAATGGTGAATTAGTGAATTAATGATGTGCTCATGCCTATCAATTTAGTATTTATAAATTTGTTCATTATTATGCTACACAACTTCATCTGTGAAGCTTCCTGCTCTAAGGAGTCACTGATTCCTCAATCTATTTCTGATAAAATTAATAAAGGTAACTTTATTATTTCAATATATTGTCCTTCGGGTTTTTTGTCCATTGTTTTTCTCATAAAAATTAGCTTTCACAGCAAAGTGGAATGGCACAGGCATTCTTTGTCACTTGGAAAAAATCTTCTGTAGGTTTGTATATTATGCTTGATTTTTCAAAACCGCAGTAAAAAAAAAGCATAACACTTTATAAGGTACAACAGAAATTTAGACTAAAGAAGCCTATAAGCAACCCCTTCTTCTCTCTGCTTCCCATATTCAGTTATACTGTGGAGAATTTCATTGTTACGTGAGTTTTGTGGAACTCACTCTGACTTATCAATGCTGGAGCAGCCCAAGATGAGCCTCGGATGAAAGAAAATTTAATGAGCACTTTATAAATCACTTAAAGCGACCTATTTAGTTTCCACTAGTAAAAGAGTTCTTAGATTAGGTACCATGATCACAAACAGAGTAAGAGTTCTGTAGATGAGCTAAACACGCAATTCCTTTTTAAGTAGGGTTTAAGTGAATCAAATGACTAACACAGAAATTATTGCAGGTCAACAATTTGGCAAGAGGCAAATGGAGAACTGGAATGGAAAAAAGTAGGAATGGAACTACTATTACAACATATTATGGTATAACCTTGGCACTGCTAAATAGCAGGAACTAATGAAACCTTTTCAGTGGTAAGAAATGCCACTTTCCCTAAAATTAGAGCTATGTCATTACTGAAAAAAAAATTCCAGGGGAGGATACATAAAAGAGATTAATGTTCCTTTTTTTATGAAAATTTTTTATTTTCAGATTTTAGGGATACATGCCTAAAAAAGTACGAGAAAGTGAAGACGCAATGAGAAAACATAAAATAATAGCAAATTTACATCATGGGTAATTAGGCTTTTTTAAAGTATCACAAAAGTTTATCAGAAGAAAAAGATTCTAACAAACTTAACTATTAAGTGTGGGATACTGAAAGCTCTGACCTAATGTTTACGTGAAATGATAAATCTATTGATTGCAGCTGCAAAAGTGCTCATAATGCTGTTCAATGCAAAGTGACTTACGAATTCTATTACAAGTTCATGATTTATAATCATATTTAGAATAATTTATAATATATGATTTATCATTCTATGAAAAACCCATGATACATAATCTGCTATTTAGATAGTCCACCAGCAATTAGGAATTGCAGACTTCTCCTCAAGGCAGTATAGCCCTGAGCTGATATGTACAACAGTGTATGAAGTCTCATGACAGCTGTCTCATGAGGCACATACATAAGAGGCTTCTTCCCACATAAGGGAAAAAGAGGATGTTTCTTGTAACTGAACTTTAAGGGTTAATTGACTAATACGTGTCACATTAACAGCAAAAATCACCACAGAGGACTGACAGACAAATGAAAGATTTCAGTCAGATGTACTGCCTGAAGCAAACACTGAACTTTCTGCTTCAGATAACCCTAGCATCTGTGTATCTACCACTGAGAAAATGAGCGTATCAGTCTTGGGAAAAAAAAAATCTGAGAAATTCTCATGTCACCACTATGTAAGGCTTGAGTTCAATATTTTTCTCAGCCAAAGAAACAGACTCCAGATCAGAAATTGTAGAGAATACCACATGTCATTAAATTCTCTCTGATAAAAAAAAACAAAACAAACAAATCAAAGGCGAATAAAGAAGGAATAGTTTAGCGTCTGTGGGGTTCTGAATGCACAACTTGAAAATATTTGAAATTCTTTATATTTCAATATCTTGTCTATGAAACAAAAGAAAATGTATTTCAGAAAAAGAAGTGTGTCATGGATTTGTGGTTCCTTCTGTTCTCAAAAATCTAAGAAAAACCTTCTGCTTCAAACTCTCTACTCAGCTGGAAACCCACAGTATTTGACAAAGTTTGGCTGGAGCTTCCACAGCCCATCCCCTCACTGTATTTTCTCACCATGTTTAACTTGGTGAGACTTTAGTTTTCTCTTTTTGATACTTCTGGCCAGCATTAGTAGACTTGACCAGACAGCTTCCATACACAGAAAATATTGTTTAATGTAAAAGGCAGAACTACAGTAAAGTGAAAGAAAGAACATTTTAAAAGGAACAAAGAGTCCGTGTGTGCTTAATTTTCTCAGTGCCTCAATTCTGAATTCTTAGGAGTCTCCTCTTATGCTCCTAAAAAGGTGCCTCAGACAGCTTGTTTTGCTAAAAGGGAAGCTTGGACAACTGCTTTTTGCAGTTTCCAGAGAGTAGATTATAAACATTGTTTATGTCCTTTATTATGGATTGTTTGGTTTACATCAGCAAAACGAATTCTATAACTTGGGTAGGAGTCTGAAAGGGATGTCTTCACACCTAATCTGGCCTATGAGATATTTCAGTTGTATCTGTTTTATTACTTTTCTGTCATGCTTCTCAGATTGCATGTAATTAATGCAATCCCGTGGAAATTAAGAGCACTTTATGGACAGTTAGGTGGGCAGTTCCATAAGGACACACTTTCCATTTCAGAGGCTTAAACTCAGAGACAGCTGAGGACTAATGCCCATTTACATGGAGCAGCATTTCCAAAAGTTTCAAGAGACATAAGATTAACGGCACAGTGTCTCCAACATATGCAATACCCAAAATAATAAGAATGAGGTGTCTGAATACATTATACACATCCATAAATTAAGGAAATCCTGTGACTCATTGATGATTAAAGATTAAAACTCTTGTGGTTTTAATCCCAGCTGTCAACTAAGCATCACACAGACACTTGCTCACTCCTCCACTGGGAGCGGGGAGAGAATCATAAGGGTAAAAGTGAGGAAAGATGGTGTAATAGGCAAAGCAAAAGCCATGTGCACAAGAAAAAGATCACAAGGAATTCATTCACCACTTCCCATGGGCAAGCAGGTGTTCATCCATCCCCAGGAAAGCTGCGCTCCATCACACATAACAGTGACTTGAGAAGACAAACTCCATCACTCCAATTGTGCTCCGCATTCCTTTTTCTCACCCGTTTTATATGCCCAGCACGACACCCGCATGGTATAGGATTGTCCCTTCGGGCAGCTGAGCTTAGCTGGTCCCCAACCCAATCCAAGACTGCTTAGGTGGAAAGCCTAGCTCTTAAAAAGGTAAATCCTAGGCTCTTACCTCAGGTGCTCTGAATTACCATGGGTTCCATTCACTGTGTTAGATGCACAGTATTAATCCACACAAAGCTACTGTAGTGCCTAAAGGAGTTGTGAATTAGTATTTTCTGATCAATGGATAGATTGCATGGGATTTTCCCTAACGAGGCACTTTAAATAATGAGAATCTCTGCATCTAGCATTGAACAAAACCACACAAAACTGTACTTCCCATAAATCTCAGCAGAGTTTAGATAGAGAAAAAAAAAAATGGAAATCACTGAGCAAGAAAGACTTACTTTCATTGGTTCACTAAATAATGAAAAATAAGGACTTGTCTAATTCATAGATAGTGCAAAGATACATATTTACAAACTCCAACTCACTGCAAAACTAAACAGAAAAATCTGGCACATTAAAAGAATCTGAGTTGATTCCTCCCATATTTTAGACATTCAAATTCTATAGCCATATAGACATTCTTCAAATTGTATAGCTATTACATTTCATTAGACAAGTGAGCAGTTCACTTTTATACATCTGAGTCCATATTCCATTTAAATGCAAAGCAATATGCTTATTAAAAGATAAATTTGTCAAAAAGTTTCATTTTTATTAATTTATTTAACATAGTATCTCTTTGTGAATATATCCATTTATCTTAATGTCAGGGATTTATTTTCTCATACAAAGTAATACAAAACTCAGGATGTATAATAAATATATAAAACTGAGGTTTTAATGCTCATGAAAACCTCATACACATATACTGGATATCTGCTAAAACTCCTTAAAACCTAAGAACCTATTTAAAAATATTTCCTTTAAAGCAATTGCCTACATTTAATATTTAAGCCTTAGGGGAAAATTAAAGCAACAACACTTTTACTGCATAACATTCTCATAAAACATGGATGAGTGCTTCACTTCTGCTAAAACAACATGCATCAGGAATTTATTGTATTAAGGTACTAGCAGATCAGGGCACAAAGAAAATCATGTTCAGAAAGATGAGAAAGATGATTTGTTGATTAAAAAATAAAAATAAAATCCCAAGCAAATCAACAACCGATTTAGTGTTGCCCTATATAGCCTTCAGATGTTATTGAAGGTACTAATGTTTCTCTAGCCCTATTTTTTTACCTCTATGGATTTCCAAATCAGATAGAGAAAGTACTCCCAAGCAAGCAAAAAGGGGAGGAATCAGATCAAAGACAATAAAGCATGACAGATAAAGGCAGAGCTAGCTCATAATAATAAAACACAGGAAAACAATCCACTTTTCATCAGGTCACATGGTCCATGGACCGCAAGGGCAGATGATGTTCACATACTAGTATGGAATTAAAATACTGTAGGAGGCTTGAAATGGAATTAAAATACTGTAGGAGGCTTGAAATGCTAATTCTTTCTAAAATTGTATATTTGAATAAGCCACTCAGCTTAATCATTGAAATCAAGTTGAAACACAGGTCAGCTTTGCTAATTTTTACTTCAAAAATATCGACTTAAAAAAAAACTAATGATGTCTTCAAGATTTTTAATTGTGAAGTCACCATAGAAAAGTAAGAGAGCACCACAGTGGTCAAGTGACATCAGTCTAGATATACAAATTACTTGTAAAGTGGTAACTCCCACTGATAAGAACCTGCAGAGGAATTTTGGACATTACCTTCTTAGGCCTTAGGGTCCATTTGATTTATGTTTTTGTTTCTGATCACAAACTGTGCTTTTGTGAATATTTGTTAATGGTATTGAATAAGTATACATCAAAATGAGTATAAAGTTTTTTAACAAGACACTGTGGCTAACCCCAGAGTTTAGAGACAGACACCTGTAATTTCACGGATTGCTTCAGAAAGTTCAGGCTCCTCATAAAGGAGTATAACAAGTATATAACAAACCATAATAAACCCAAACCAAACCATAAAGAACAGTAGTCTAGAACCATAAAATACAAGATCAAACACCACCAAAGGGAGAGTTAAATGCAGAATTATTTTTGTGCCGAAATGAAGAAAAGGCAGTGAACTTAACGGTAAGATATGAAATGCATTAAAAATATATGAAAAAGAGGCAAAACACAGCTCCATGGACATTTAAACCTGATCTGAGAATGGAAATGGCAAACTGCAGGCAGAAAAAAGGCTGAGCCCTTTTATGGATTCACAATGTTCTCTGTATTCCTGCTTGCAATTATACTCTAGAGTGGCAATCAGTCATCAGGAACATCCAAAAAGAGTAATATCCACTGTAATGGAAGTTATTCCATTCATACTGTGTGATGAACCTTTTCCATGATTCTTCTACATCAAAAGTACTCAAATTATACCACACTAGTGTTTAAGCACAGTGAGACTCATAAACCTTAAGAATGACATTTCAACACAGTTAAATAAAAGTCAGAGGAAGCATAAGCTCATTTTAAATATAGGACATAGTAACATTTATTTCAAACACTGGGCTGAATATATTGAAAAGTAATGTTCAGCAAACAGAAGTCTATGGAGAGGCCATTATTCTGTCTTGCTTTATAATGAGAGGCTAAACTAACTTATTGGACTGCTTTTCAAAAAACATTGCTCATTTATTCTTCTTTTTTTAATCTCCTTAGCTCTTACCTTCCAGACTCAAATGTAAACCACGTTGAGTCACGTCCATATCTTCTCAAAGAGCTCAGAGGCCACATGACCAGCTTGACCTTGGCATTGTGGATGTCCCAGAGATATATGTTTTCATGTGTTATCTGCATTGTACATTCCCCATAGATATCTAAATTTGGTGTAGGCATAAGATATACATTGAATCGTTCTGGAAAAAAAAAAAAACAACACAAGTTAAAGCAAGATTTTATATTGGGGAAAAAATTGAAACAAAATCTTTAGCTTTGATGGTTCAGAAATCAAGGCCAAATTTCTAGCTTTTAACCAAGGTGAGGACCCACTGATGTTGAAAAAGTCTTGTTAGGGCAAATGAGAGGAGTAAGAGGAGAATCATCTTCATTTCATTTTCATTATAAATGATGCAGTAGACTGAGACACCTTTCACAGATGATCTGCATAGTCCCCTTGGACATATCTTCCCAGTAACTTAACTGAAGTCCTCTTTTATGTTCACATTAGCATCCATGACCTTTTACAAATCAAAATTCACCATGACATGAACTCTGACAGAGACTCCTCTCTCAAAGAACAGAACTATAGGTATCTTGGCAAAATATGTATGTACAACCACTGCCTCTTAGAAAAACTGTCCTTGAAACTGCAAACCAAGGTTTACTTACTGAAGCTTGTTAATAATTACATTCCTTGCATTGAGTTTCTATTTATTTGCCAAAGACATTATTATTTCTCAAATTAACAACAATTTTAATCATCTGTTGCTTTCTTGAAAAATCTGATTCAACACAACATACATCATGACATCAATCACTACCAACTGCACTTCCCTTGCAAAGTACAAAGTAGGAGGTCAAGGGCATTAATAATTTTCTGAAGTGCCTGAATTGCATGTGATTAAATAAGCAATGTAAAAAAAAATCCTTAAAAAAGGACAAAAAAGAAAAAAACCAATATGATATAAAATACAATTACCTCATATGGCAGGAAATAAACCACATTATTAGCAAGCGAATTTTAGATAAAAATGCAATTTTCTTTTTCTGCGAGTTGCTTTTACAAAGAGTGAAGCACTCTTAAATTTCCAGTGCTGCAGTTGGAAGTGCTGGCCTATATTTTAACTCCAAATGCACTGCAATATTGGGGCTTAATAGCATAATATGGGAGAGTGCAGCTGATTCACAACTTTTATCTCACAGTTTCCTTTCATCTTTGAAAAGGGTAGAAATGCAAAATGTCAATGTTACTGCCTAAAGGTTGTTGACAAAAAAGTAAGAAAAATTTAAAGTATGAGCATGAGCAATGCTCATTCAATAAACAATACTGAGAAAATGCTCTTTAAAGGGGCATCTCATAGGAAAATTGTCTCAAATTACTTGAAAAAGAAATTAGAGTTTGGTGTGGGACACATTTCATCCACCATTTGAACTGAATTTTCTCACAGTGTCCTCATAAAAATTAGGAAGGAATTGAAATTAAAGTCAGAGAAATTTATTGCAATAGTCAAAATTAGATGCAGCTTCCCCTTGTGTTAGACATTCCATATCACAGACATTATGTCTCCATTTCCTAGACATTTGATATATATAGCTGACTGACAAAAGAATTAAAGTATTGCAAGTAAGTGAGTTAATACAAAATATATTAGAAGCGTATGAGTGTGTGTGTGTGAATAAAGTAGCAGAAGTTTGGCTGTGGAAGTAGTGAAAGCAGGGAAATGCTGGGTGAGTTGTAAAAATTGTTGCCCTGCATAGCTATAAGTAAACTTGTCATCCCCAATGTTGTTCTGTTTCAGTCAATTTAATTTTGCCCTATTAATGACTCCCCAGTTGATCCATTCCGTCACAACCTCTACTCCCAGGCCCTAGTTCTCATTAGTTACACTAATGGGTGTGTTAGCCCTAAAAGTTACATTTTATGACTAAGGTCCCAAATGTGAAAGTCCAAACATTGTGTAAAAGTCTTCTGACACACAGAACAAATAGATTAGCAGAAGCTGCTGAGATCACTGAGAAGAATTTCTCCCAGCCCTCAGAGGAGTTCAAGGGGCAGAGATCTAATGTAATGCCTACTAAAGGAAATAGAAAAACTGACACATGGGAACATGGGCCGATGACCACACTGGGAAGGGAATGGTAAAGAAAACATAACTTATACTTTGCACTGGAATTATATCTATCTATCTATCTATATGTCCTTTCAATATCCATATTATTGCTACCTCCCGGCTGTATTTGAAAGAAAGATGTAGGTGACTGACATGTCAGCTGTTTCGCTCTTACATTACGTGAAATAACAGAATGTATCTATGGAGGAATGGGGCTACTACATGAAAATGAAAATCTTTCCCTTTCCCTTTCCCTATCTTCACTGACAGAATGTCTCTGGCAGCAGATAAAATTAAAAGGTATAATTATTTTCTGATGTAAACATTAAACTGTTGTGTTGAAGGCATAGAACATTTCCGCTTGGTTTAGTTGTTACCAGGATACTCATGAAATGCTCAATTTCTTTGAAGTGTTTCAGGATGTTATTGAATGAAGGGTAGTCGGGACATATGGTATCCTCAAACTGTCAGGAGATATTTGCTGACTTTGCATGGGAGGTCAGTGTCTAAGGTGAGATGTCATGGATTAAAGGAAGTATGTCTGATTAAAGTGAACATCAGCTGCAGGGCAAAATGTAGCACCCTTGGAATGTAATCAAATTGGCAAGAAAACCAAGAGTACAAATATATGTGCTGGAGACGACTGAGGATGGATATATTTGCTTTTGGAACAAAAACTATACTTTTGAGTAGTGGGCAAATGAGAACATGGAAAAGTGTAGATACTATTAAATGATTTAATTAATTAACAAGCAGGGTCCAATTTTTCAATTTCAGAAACTATTTGAACAGGTATCTATTAGCTAATGGTAATACAGTCAATTCAATTTTTAGTGGCACATTTTGCCCTTAAACTTATCCAGGCAAGTACAAATATTCATAGTCCAGATTTTGGAATCCCGGCTGAATTCTGACACCAGATCTTCTGAATGACATTCCATAGCTCATTTAGCTTCTCTGTGGTTCAGACACCATCTGCATATGAGTGGGATGAGATAATAAAGAGTTCAGTGGGTAGTAAGAATAAGCAAATAGAAGTTAACGAAGGACCCCAAAAAAGGAGTGAGATGGAAGAATCCAAGAGGGTAGATATGATGATGTTGGACAAGGTAAGACTGAGACTGAGCACGTGTAATTCCTCAGCATTCAGCACCCCTATCCTCCTCTTACCTCCTCTGAAACTGCTGAGAGCAACTGTAAGGGACTGGGGGAGCCAGGATGAAAAAAATGCTGATATACTGCAACACTTATTATTCCACTCAATGTAACTGCTCTTTCCCATCTCCTTGAATAAGCAGACCAATGCTTCATCATACACTTTGTGCATGAAAAGGTGTTTAGTATTTGGGCTTTGGCAAGAATATGACATTTAACAATGTTTTCCAGGGCATAGGAGCATAAGAGTCTTTATTAAAATGAGCATATTGACTGAGATGGAGACTTGGCAGCAACTCCAAAATGCTCTCAGCCTTCCTGATGTACTGGGGAAGCAAAATCACTGAAACCCAGTGATCCTGGGTTCTGCCATTTTATCACTGGATTCCTCTGCCTAAATCATTCCAGTTGGAAAACCGACCAGATGACATCGCAATCTTGCAATCCAGATGCTTGGTTTCGTTTCAGTTTAATGATGGGTAAAAATTTACTTACGGAAGGAGGCAGTCTGGTTCGTGGGGCCTATATAAATTAGAAGAGGCTTTAAAGGAAATACTCAATTTATATGAAATAAACTCCTCCACCTATGAGACTTCCACCTGGGGCTAATTTTCAGGTGGAAAGAGAACTTTAAGTCTTGAACGCACAACATTTTTGTTCCTTCATATGTCAGATTTATTAGAATGTTTGTCTTCTGCTGCACACAGTGAGGAAATAAGATTTCAGAATTAATTTTTCTCCTTTGCTTATAAATATTCTGCTTTGTTTCCATTAAAAAATATATGAAAATGTTTATAAGCATCTCAATAAATATAAAGGCTACCATAGATAAATATTATTAATTGTTTCAGTGATAAGTAGTAAGGTAGAGAAGAATCTGAAGTCTTACTGGATTAACCAGCCATTTAAACTGTAAACACCTTACGTTTCTGAATAAAGCTGTCTGTGTTTCATTTATTTAAAAAATGAACAAACAAACCCAATGTATAAAAATGGATTAAGGATAACAGAAGATGAATAAAAACCATTCAAAGTGCTTTTATATATTAATTACAGAGATTCTACAGACCCTAGAAAATGCCCTAAAACAAGTCAGCTCTGTGAATGTAATTATGAAGTCCCTATGCTTTGCCTGTATTTTGTAATCTCAATATGCAGCAGAAAGAAATAACTCATAATCCTCTTCTGAGGATTCAAGGATGTTGTTCACTATGAAAAGCTACGTTTTTGCTAACAAGAATTAAGGAGTTTCTTGCAATTAAAATCTAGGAAGCAAGACTGCTACTCCTGTGGAATGCCTCTAAATAAAAAAAGGAAGGCAAAATCAACGCTATGAAAGAAGAAAAATCTTACAAAGGACGTAATTTTATGGGATATTAATTTAAATATTAGGCAGGCAGGAAAAGCAAAAAAACCCAACTATCTTTTAAACTTTTCCACACTTTTAAAATCAAAATTAGCTTTATAATGTAGTAAAATTAAAAAAAAAATCAAAAAACCCCAAACACATAATAGAAAAGCATCACATTGATATCAAAGCCATGATAATTAAGAATAAACTCGCTATAGCAGCAAAAGATGGATCTGGCCCTGTCTTCAGTTTAAAAATTTGCATTTTATCATTTGCCTATTTTCTTCAGGTTTTTAATCAGGTTTACAAGTACAATTTAATAGAATATGATTTAGCACAAGTATTCATCTATGTTAGTGCTATTATTTAGTATTCGAAATAGATAGGAATAGAGTCTTCACAAAACAGAAGCACCTGCTCCTAAAGAGTGAATTTATCAATAGTGTACACATAATGCTTTTTTTAACCAATATTGTCTTGAATATTCTGGTTTCTTTTTCACAGTAAATATAGTCTGTCATTGTATACTGTCCATTTGGATGCCTTCTTTCAAACTACTTCCTTTTATGGAGAATGAAAACAATGACACGTTGGAAGCAGTGAGCATGGACAAATTCTAGATATGATGTCACCTGGGAAGATAACAATTTTAAAAAACCCAAACCTTTGGTTTTTCTCATTACATTTTGAGGTACATTGGAAATGCTTTCAAATTCATTGAGAGCTGGAAAGGAAGCTTCCAATTCCCCAAACAAAGTCAACACTCTATATTCACAATTTCTTTGCTTAGCAGCAGCTTGTGACACCTAAGGATTATGGAATATATGTGTAAGTATCACAGGATATTGCTTAGAAGACAACAGTGTTATAAGATATAACTCAGTCCAGATTTTCTTTCCCGGACTTATAACTGTGTGCTATTATTTATCTTATCATTGCATACACAGCTTCACTGCCATTATACTAAAATATCTGAAAAGGATCAGGAGGTGAGGCCTTTACTGATTTTGCTATCATACTGTACTTTAATTCTTTAGCAAATAATCGAAATGGACATCCATAAACACTAAGAAACTGTGTTTGGTGTGAAAAGAAATTTAAACAGAAACAAGGTTTCTGCTATAGGACTGAGAAACACAGACTACTCTCTTAGATTTGCAGGAGAGATGGCTGGAGAACAACAGAAACTTCATTTTACATCTCGCTTTTATTGGAAGCTGTGTATCATTCCAAACTAAGCAGCCATTAGTTGTGAGCCTTAAATTTAAAAAGAAAACCACCTAAGGGTAATTTTCTGCATCAGAGTTTACACAGCAAGACTTGTAGTAATACTTCTTGAAAGCAATAATGAAGGTAAAATCCAGCAAGGAGCTTTTTGTTACTGATGTGCTTTGCACAAGAATTGCTTAGATGTCTTGTCTCTCCTTCCTACAAGACACAGTAGCTAGAGCTTTCTGCTGTAAGCAATGCCACGCTACAGTTTATCTCTTCGTTGTCACCACTGAAGAACTGCTTGGTGCTGGAGGGTCAGGCAACAGTGCAACTAAAGTAAAACAGATCTCACTAGCACTTACTGAAAACTCAGAACTATGAAAAACATGGGGTTTTGCCAACCATATCGTTGCATTCCTGTCACAGAGAGTCAGGTGTCTTCCCTTATTAAATCTAAAGCTCATCTCAGGAGAACCACAAGAGTGAGAGCAGAACAATAAACGGGCTCAGATGTAATAAAAAGAGGTATTAAACAAATGATAGAAAACATGTATTTTCCTAGCCAAGGAAATGTGATTCCCTGAGTACAAAAAAATATAAGCAGGATGTAGCAATTTTAATGGTCCCAGGGCATATATAACAACAATTAAGAAAATTATTTCTAATGTTGCAAACTGAGGCCTCAGTGGTCACACACAAAACCTAAACCGCAGACTTACAGAACAGAAAGTTGTGTTGGTTTTTTTTTTCAATAGAGACACAATTTACCTGATCCATTCAGTGAATACCTTTACACCATGCAAATGTCCTTTAAGGGCAAGAGTCGGCGAGTAGATGAACAGATGAACACTGCATATTAAAAATATTATTGCTTGGAAAATGTAAAGCAGCTCATGAAAATCCCATTTTAAACATTTCAGAAACTCTTTAGGGCAAAGTAACCATTAAAAAAACCTTAGTGGAATGAGATACAATTAATAGTTAATACATCTGATCTTTTGGGATTAATGGTATTAACACTTGTCATATCACAGAGATATCAACAGTATGACACCATTATTCAATGTCTCTTAGCTTTTAAAAGTGTAAAAAAATAAATTTATCTAAAACTAAAAAATCATTGGCACTATAATGTTTATTACAATCTGTGGTCTTGCTCAGATACTACGAGACATCTTTTGTTCAGTGACTTGAAAGAAAGCCCTTGTATGGTTCAGGCAACAGAACTTTCATGGAACTAGATGCTGAGGTTTTGAGATTGTATTACAGGTTTTACAAACTGTATTCTCGCATCTCTGTTTCAAATAAACATTAATAAATTGACTAACTCAAGCGGAATTCTATGAAGTTGACATACTTGCAATATGTTTTGATATAATGACATTCAAAGGTACTACACCAGTGTAAAGTTTTTAATTAACACAAAAAAATAAAATTATTCAGAAAGTGACACAGCTTCCACTTTCACAATCAGCAAGACTTTAGATGCTTCATACACATAGCCAGTTTTCACAAATTTCCAATTTGAAAATTAACTTTAGCCTTTCAGTTTCAGGTCAACAAAAGCTCAGTAAACTTTTAAAAGGTTTTTAGGTATCTTTTGAGCTAGCATGTGTGTAACAGCTATAATATGGGGAAAATGTGTAAGAAAATAAACTAAAAATTTGAATTTTTTTATAGCTCACCAGATGATTCCACCCTACATCTAGTCACCTTTTCCATAACACTGTCATGTGGTGAATGATACCACCAGGTTTGCAGAATAAGATAACAAATAGAAACTGAAGTCATCCACTCAGCGGATTTTACTGAAGGAATCTGCTACAGAAATTTCATTGCAACTGCAGGTTCTTACAGCCAGATAAATGAACAAAATGCCCAATTTCATATCGCTAGTAAGAAGCTCTGTACTTTTTCTTGCTTCCAAGTTGATTAAAAGACACTCAAACCAGAATTTGATTTGCTTCTGAACAAGACAACTTTGAATTTTAAGCATGCTTATTAAAATGCAAAGTTGTGCATCAAGGGGATGAGGGAAGGATGTGGATAGGTATCAGAATTATTTGTCTGAGATACTGTAACTAATGATTTAGTAGAGCATGATCGTCAAATATTGGATTATATGTATTCAGTCACTTGTTTTAAAAGAATACAGCTAATGATACCCTCCGTGCATTATTATTCATGTGATTTGTACAACAAATACTTGCTTTGCCTCTTTGTTTCCTTTCATTTATTTACTTAGAACAATAAAGATGCTAATTATGTTCATACATGCTGGTTGGTAGCAATGCAATTAATTTCTAGACTAAGGCAATTGAATCAAGACTAGTTCATACAACAGACCCAATCTATGGCCCCTGGAGGTCATGTGTCTGTAACTGGATCTCTTTCAAGAACATGATAAAATGTAATATTTTCCATCTATGTCCAAAAGCTGCTGGATGGTACATGAATGCACTGCATGAAGAGTTTGAGGAATTTCATGATATTTTCCTGCTCACATCACAGGCTTTTGACTAGATTTATTTCCTACCACATTTGTGAGGGAACTCCACCTGTTTACATAAGTTCTCTCTTCAGTAGAACACATTGAGTTTTATACCTATGGCCTATGAACATACAGCAGATGGGATGCTTTGAGCGGTGTCTGATCATTATCCCTTTCCCACAACATTAGTAGCTCTCCCTTTGTTAAGCAGTTTGAGACTGCAAATTGAATTCTGTGTCTCATAGAAGGCAAATAACTTTACAAATATTTGAACTTCTTATAAATCACATTTCAACGCATCTGTTTTTTGACCAAAATTCCCTAAAGATTTCTGTATCTTTTATGCTATATGCTATTAGGTTCAGAGAAATTAATACAATATAATCAATATAGTGACATTCATTCTATAATTTAATTAGGTAATTTTGTTTATAATGATAGTTGGCTTGATGTTTTATGACCGTTGAGGCAGTGTGTGTTATTACTTTGTTGAAAGCTATTGCATCTTATAAAAGCAACAAGACAGTAATAATCATTGAGAGCTCTAATTTAGGGAGGAATAAATGAGCACATTTTGTGTTGCCCTCGTATTCATTAATAGGAATTAAATGACAGGATAATCGCAGATTTTCTTTTGTTATTGCATATTCCATCCACTAGCATTCTTCCTGTGCATGTGTCTAATCCAAATAGCCCTTAGATGAAGACTTAAAACTCAGGTTTAGTGCTGACTAGCATCTGTCATTGCCCTTTTCACCCATATTTGACAACCTTCAGATGATCCTCTCTTCAATATTCAAGACAGGTGTGAATTTAAAGCAAATATGTGTTTTGCAGTCCAAACTGGTGTTGATATGTTCATTGCTATCTTTAAAAGGCTGCAGAACAACAGCTGCTGTTTTATTCCTCTGCACAGAGGCCATAATTTCCAGAACCAGAAGGGTCATGGTCATTATTTCCCATGACAGGAAAATGAGAATACAACGAAGACATGAATTCACTGTACATGTGCTATTTGGCATGAAATTTATTCATCCATCCTTATTTGTAGAAAGAAACAGGTTTAAGCTTCAAAAACACATCCAATTGTTTAGTTACTAATGATGTTCTTCTGGGTAATAGCAAAAGTCCCCATGACAACAAACACAAGCAAAGATAACATGGGACATCACCTAAGAATTGATCGAGGAGCAAATACAAAGTTACTTACCATTTTGTTCTCTCTGAACACCAGCAGCAAGCAAATCTGGTTCCCCAAGACTTATGTCATTGAGCCTGGCTCCCAGACACTCCATGCAAAGATGTTTGCACCACTCCTCTGCCTCTAGTTCTGGGCAAACAGAAAAAAAAAGGTGTTCATGTTGACATTTTACCAAAGACAGTATGAAGTTAAATCAATATCTTCCTACTGATAAGCTTTATGACAGTATGCTCAGTTGAAACATGAGTTATCAGTGTAAAGTTCCACATGAATTTCTTTGCCTTGATTTACGAACTTTCAAAAAGGGTTTACACCATTAGGACTGTATCTTCCATTCTCAAATTTGAGTATAGGAGGTCAAGTTGACAAAGAAGAGGAATAATGAATTTTCAAGGCTGTATATTTCTAGTATGTTTTCTTGAAAGAAAAAGTGCAATTTAGAAAAACTGTAGATATTATAGCTGAAATATTCTTTACTGCTTTTTAGTTGAGTCTATTAAAGCACGTTCTATTTCTAAAAGTGCTAGAGCATTATTCTGGGAGCAAGGGAAAAAGTAATAAAATGATCTTCAAATGCTAAACTTCCATCTCTGCAGTAGCGAATGTCTATGTCTGTCCAGTTAGTCTGAATAATTAATTTCTTCAACTGTTCAACTTCTTTTGGTCTCAGAGCAATTTGGGCATTAGTTGAAACATTTATATGAAAATTCAAAACCTCCCAGTCCTTTATGAGTCCTGCATTGTATCCCACTGATGTACATCTGAGAGCTCTGTATCTGCCAGTCTACCAAGACGTAAAGTCTCCAAGGCGTAACTCCTACACACACCACAACAGCCGCCCTGTTCACCTCCAGCTTCATCCTTCCACTTCCCAAATTTAATATCATGAAATCTCTGGCACTGGTCAAACAAGCAACATCTCAAGTTGGTGTTAACACACTGGGAAATCACAGCTAAGAAAAATCATGCAACTACCCTGACTGTCTTTTATTACAAGATAGGTAAAGGGAAACTTTCGGGAAAGTGGGCTTGGCACCAGGCAAGCATCCTCAGCATCCTCAGTCAATCTATATCTGATCACCTTTAGGAGTGGATGACTCCAAAAGTTAGAAATGTCTGTATTAAACTGCCACAGTCTTCTAACTCCTATTTTTGGGGACATCTGGAAAATACTTTTGTGACAATCTCTCCAATATAGTATTGCAATTTGGAGAGAGAAAAATATTGCATGCAAGCCCCAAAGCATTTAGTGATGATGACTCATTGTAATTAGTGCAAATTTATATCCAAGAAAAACTGTTCTGTGCCTAATTGGTACAGTCATCAAATTATTGCCTGGTTAAGCATAGATCTCACATGACAGAAACATTTGCTGGACAAGAAAGGGAGACAGGCACGCAATTCCAGGTCTCCAAAAACCTTTGGATACCCTCCTTTGTTCAGGGTCTTGAATAATCCAGGAACAGATTGTCACTGATTTATTCTGGCTATCAGATGATTGAGTTCCAAGACAGACAGCTCAAATAATAGAGACTATTTTGGGATTTTTGATAGCCAAATGTGGTTGTTGTCACAAGAATTCTTCAGAGTGTTGTGGGGGAAGCGGTTTCTCTTAAGCTTTCCTGCCTTTTTTCAGTCTTTGTCTCAGGACACATACCCCCAAAGTTGGTCTTCTCGTAACATTCTCAGCTTCTTGTGATAAGGGACAGAACATTCTGTCAGTAACATCCAGATGACATTTAACTTTGTATGTGAGAAGAAAATATTGAGGTAACAGCATATTGTTTTTTCAACACTTCTACAGATACAGCCTCCTTAATGGAAGTAGAAGGTAGGTATTACTCTGGGTAGCAATAAAAATTTATGGCTTTTAAAAGGAGCAAGATGAATTTGTTTAAAAATACTCTGTTCATGCATGAAAAAACTTCCCTTATGTTTTCCCTTCCTCTTCTTCAGTTTAGTTGGATATTCATGAGGTCTGTTGAATCAAAGCCACACCTTACAAATCACACTGTCCCATGGAGAGGGTGTCATGCCAGGGAGATGATGGAACTGGACCCCAAGACACGCTGCCATATTCTGGCAGTGCACTGAAGGGGCGTGGGGGCAGCGCACCCGTACACAGGTAAGTCAAGCTGCCCTTGGCAGAGTTTCCACTGAGTTGCCTAACATCTGCTTCCAGCTACAGATAAACACAGGGCAATCACTGCAGAAAGGCGGCAGCACAAAGGTGACAGTGGAAATCCAGGCAAATGCTCCCATGTTTTCTTCCCTTCTTTTCTGCCTAAGCTGTATCACAGAACAAAACATATGCTGAAAGAATGCACAGCTCTATATAAAGCTTGTAATTTTTCCTGAAGTGTGGTCAGGACATAATATTTTATGTATTTTACAAAACGCACATTTTATTGGTTTCTTTCACTGTGCCTGCACCCAGACTGAAAGGGCATGTACTAAAAATACAGAATGAGATGATGGTAAACAAATACTAAACTAACCTTTCAAATATTACAAATATCTAAGGAGAAAGGGAAACATATTGGTATTTCCACAAATCCAGCCTAACATCAATATATATTCAGAACAGGACTCTTACACAAAGATAACAAGTTCTATTTATATGTATTCTCACATCACATTTCCAGGAGATATTTTCAGAAACAAACAAACAAATGCATTGTTCTAGAAAGCCTCTTCTTGTGTGTGTCTTTGTTTCATCTCCTCAGCCTGTCTGCCTCTCTCTTTTACAGCAATATCTAGATCTTGAAAGTTTGGACCCAGAAACTGCCTTTCAGAGTATTTGACTCTGGCAGTTTAATTTATGCTGCTGTTGCTTTGCTGCCAAACACCGATGATTAGGCCCAGATTAGACCATTCTCCAACTGCCATACAGAAGAAACTTATCTTAGTATGAGCATTATAAGACCATGGCAAAGTGTAGGCTGTAATATGCATTATACTGCTTTGTAACTCAAAATTTCTATCTGACAAAAATGATCAACTTAATGCTACAGAAAATAGATAGTTTCTATGCAGAACTGAAATATCTTCCTACAGAACTGCAAGGATTTGTGTCTGCTGTCAGAAGAATCAACATTATCTGCAAATGTGTCTCGAAGGTCAAGGGTTTGAAGGTAGTGTGTGAGCTAGTTTTGCCTAGTGCAGCCTGATAGCTATTGCTTACTTTCAGGGAATTGCTTTCAACCTTTTTCTTTACAGACATAAAATCTTCAGAAGCAGATGAATTACCTTTCAAAGCCAAAGCCTTGTTTTTCCTTTCATCGCGTGCATCTTTAAAGCAATTCACCATTCTTTTGTAAAAGATCTATAGAATGCTTTGTGTTTCTGAATAACGAATTAAATATTACCTATTATTAAAAAAAATTATTTACTCTATGGTACATAAATGCATCATTCATGGCACCAATCTTTAAGAATGACAGGTATTATGTCACAAAACAGAGATATCCCAGTTTCTTCTTTATTTTGATTATATGCATATAATCAAACAGATGAAATATTACAGTGGAACTAAGTCACAAAAAACTGTCAGCGAAATTTTTCTCCTTAATGCACTTAGATTAGATTTATTGGTGGTAATGCCGAGTTTTTAGTCATAACTGGTACTTGTCATTGAAAAATTTAGTTTCCTTTTAAGA
This sequence comes from Myiotriccus ornatus, assembly GCA_036023395.1. NCBI lineage: Eukaryota > Metazoa > Chordata > Aves > Passeriformes > Tyrannidae > Myiotriccus > Myiotriccus ornatus. Next base: position 95,729,848 of record JAYRBT010000082.1, read on the forward strand.
TAACTGAATTCCTGGACTGAATGATAAATTGTAAAGCATGTTTTCACAGCTATAAATAAAATCAAAATACTTGCATTTTTATTTTTACTGTTATTCTATTATAAAATGCTGCTATAGAAATGTCATGAGGTGAGATAAAATGCAAAGAGATGGGAGACCTTAATTAGGCACTGTCTATTCCATAAGAAACACTGCTAAGAACTGTAAACTTGCTACTCATCTTGTTATTAGCAATATTTTCCTGCACTTAAACTGAGCTTCTAGGTCACGCCTGAGGTTATATGTCATTTCTGCTTCAGTTCTCAGGTGATTAAACTGGTGATGTACCTAGTCTGATCACTGTATTGTAAATAGGTAATACACAGGATGATAAGTGGGTTTGTTGATACAAAAACAACGATGAAATAATATTGGCTAATGAGATATAGAAGAGAAAATGAAATTTTAGATTTTTCATTTATAGAAAATGAATTTTTCATAGTGAAAGCATTTTTCTTCTACTTGCAGTTTAAAACAGTTCATTATGCACAACATACTCTACAGGGAGGAGCAGAGATACAGATATATGGACACATTTAAATTCACTGTCCTTAGAGATTCACTGTCTTTCTATTTGGGCTGTAGATCTCCAAGGCTAGAGGTGGGATGGTTTTCAGACTCCTAACTTAAGAAGCATTTTGTGTATGGACTTAATCAAATACCTACTGAGTCCTGATAACTTCATGTCCTTGCATACTTACCTCCTGTGTTCACATGGCACAATCCTACAGGAGCCTTCTATCTCCCACTACAAGCTGCCAGAAGAGTCAATTATCTCTAGGCTGAGATAAAGCCCCAAAGAGTTGACCCCCATGGAACCCCTGATCAGTTCAGCTTCTGTTTCCTTGAGTAAGGCTATTTCCTGTTTTGCAAGGAATCTCCATTCCAAGAGATCTCTTCCATCATTATAACCAGGAATTTATTGTATTTGTAAAAAAAAAACCAGTTCAATTTATATGCACCTCCTAAAGACAGACCTCATCCCCTTCTCATGCTGCCCATGTAAAGTGATGTGATCAATAATTTAGGTTGGAAATACTGTGTGTATAATATTAGAGAATGACAAAAAACACTGTCCTTGTGTGAATCAAAAAACCTCGCTTTCAGTTTTGTCTGACGTCAAACTGTACAAACCTAAAATGTTAGTTTCTTCACTTCTGAAACATTTTTATGTATTTACTGTACAAATTTGACTCTTCTTCCCTCTAAACTACATTTATAAGAGGTCCAAATCCAACTAAATATTCTTACTCTGGAAGAAAGTGTAGAATCTTTCCTGTACAGACTGGTAGAACTTAGACCTGATATTCCCTACCAAGAAAGAAAGATGATGCTGAAAGATGTGTCAATTTATCTTGTCTAGAAACCACCCAGGCCTAATTAGAAGTTAATAAAAAAAATAATTATAGAATTCCCACAGGACTGATGTGCTATTACACTGCATCACATACAATATATGCATAAACTTAATTTTTTTTTTTTTATGACTAACAACACTATTGCCTGAAGGCATGTAATTTCTTATAAAAATCAATAATACCTTAAAACATCCATCCTTTATCAGGATGTATATCATCATTTGATGATTCAAACATAATTTTATTTCATAAATATTTAAAATATGTTATCTAACCATGTCTGTTACTTTGAGCACTTTTACTAAAGCACATCACACACAGTCAAACACAGATACAAATCAAAAGCAATGTGGCTATTTCTTATCTTTGTTCAGAGGAAAAGTGGGATAGTGCTTGTTTTTGTAATAAGGTATTTTACTGATTAACATTGGCTATGCATGAATTAGGCAATTTTATTTTAAATGATAGCTAGGAAGCAGTGAAGGGAAATATGTCCTATTTATTCTAAAAGAACAGAAAATCAGTCTATATACAGACCAAAACTTGGATTCAAATAGATAGTAACAGATAATAGGCTGCAACTCTGAAAGGTAATTGGTTTATTAAAATTAGTTGTTTTATCGACCGCTTATATTTGAAAATATGTTCCGACACATGGGACTCATATATAGAATTTTTGATTGTGTTTCAAATAATACTTCCTAAATTTCATTAATTTACTGAAAATATTATATATTCAAGAAGTGACAAAATATTTTAAAGGAATCCTGAACATATTCTTCGAAAAAGAAGTTGGTGAGTCAAGTTCCCCAAAAATTTCTTCTTGTCGCCACTTTTTTTTTTTTTAATACTATAAGAGCCTTACTTTTGAACTACTTCCAGCTACTAAAATGTATGCATATTTTTGACTATACCATTAGTTTAATGGCATACTCATCTTTCTCTGTATAATTTGAGCATTGTAATTTTTTTGCTTAAGGAAATACTGAATAATGATGCAATCAAGTGAATGAATAATTACAGAATATGAACGCATATATTCCGTAACTTTAACTGTTGGCATATTTTGCTAATGCACTTTTTTTTTAACTGAGGGAAGATATGGTCTAAGTATTATATAAAAAGAAACCTTCATTTCTCCATCATTTGCTATTTTAAACTTGAGCTGGCATAAGGACAGAACAGTCCATTACAAAAATTACCAAAAGGAATTTATTAGCTTTTAAAACTGATACTTCTGCCACACTTATTTGGAGATTCAAGATACATCAAGAACAGGGTTCTGATAATTTTAATTTGACTGTGTACCTGTGCTTGCAAATAGCCAGCTGTATATGCCTGTGGTTGTTGAGATATCTCCTGAAAATATCCTATTTGTTTCTGCAGGTCTGATCAAAAGTTTCAGCTTGAATAACAAGCACTCAGCTACTAGTCTGTCTGTTGTCCTGTCAATAATATAAGCACATACAATGCTAAGTGAATCCTTTTGAAGGCAGCAACAATATTCAAAAAGATTTATCATATAGTTGTTGCTTTCCATTAAACTATTTCCTTAAAAGAGACTTTACTTGCATATAATATCTACTGTAAAATTGTAGCAAAAGAGCACCGTCCACTCAAATCCTAAAAGAAATGCCACACAAAACTAACTAGCAGTCCCTAACCAAAGTTTAAGCAGCAAGAAGGAAAGTTTCCCATATGAAATGTTGCTTGAGAATGCAGTTTTTGTACAGAAACAGAACTTAGATGACTTCTTTGAAAAATAGAGAATGCATGGGAAAATGAAGAAAAATAAGTCTACAAGAAAGCAATTTCCTTTGCTGAATACTACTACTAATGAAACTTTAGGACATTTCTTCTCTTTTTTTTTTTTTTTTTCCCTTTAGGTAAAGGGCAATTTCTGCTATTAAAAAAAAGTAAATATCACTTCAGTCAGTGATTAGACTTACAGAAATGAATGATGCTGTTGTAGGAAGAAAATGTTATTTAGTGGATAAATTAATCCTTGAGGTTATATTTACAGGTATTCTTAAAACTTATGTATTCTACTTCACACCGGGGACTAGTGACTCTCATTATACCACAAATGTTTGTCAAGTCTTAGTATGTCCAAAAGAGCAACAGTGAGCTGACCGAGCATCATTACTCAAAAAATACGCTTTGCAAAATTTCACTCTCAATTCAAACTTTCTTTAAAGTGCAAAGTAAGAATTATGAAAACCTGCCTAAACACAGAAGAAGCATTTACATTATGTCTTAAACTAATGGGCCAGTTAAAAGAATCTGGCATGGGAATTAGAGAGTTTCCTAGGACTGTCAATCCATACCTGCTTCAACAGTTACTAATGTTAAATTGCGATTGCATGAAAGTAAAATAACCTCAGGCAGCTTGTCTGTAGTGGGAATGACATAAACACCATCAGTCAAGTGTCCAAAATGGATCTGTCACCAGGAACATAACACATAGAGGATGCTATCACATCAACTTATGCAGCTACCTCATGATTGGCAGTCAGCAATAGCATTTTTCTGTCTTAAAAACTGGCTGTATTTCAGATTTAGTCTACTCCCACAGAATTTTTATTCCTCTTGGAAAAGTTATAAGTCTATTTCTTAAATGCATGGGAAATTTAATACCTTCTGTGTAAATCTGAACTATTCCTCTCTCCCGTTGTCAAGTGTTTAAGTTATGGTCTAGTAAGAGAATCCAATATCCCCCAAAAATAGTACAAATCCTAAGATTCATTTGACCTGTCTTTTTTTTTTTTTTTTTTTTTAATATGTTAAATATTCAGTCTTATCTTTGAACTATTGACAAATCTTGCCACTTGAAGATCAGCAATACTGTTAGGTAAGATAAATAATTCTAAAAGCATTATTTTCCTATACAAAATCAAGGTGAAAAGGATTAATTTCAATATATGGAAGAAAAAATGCATACTATTTTGCTTCATTGCTCTTAGGCCTTTGAACATGTGACTTTCACTCCAGCCATCTGAGTATCTTCTGCATTAAATCATAAGGAGCAGACAATGACTATCAGACTAGGATGTCTTTGTAATCTCCCTTTCTTCCTTTCTTTAGCTAAACATGCCTAATTAGAGCAAGACTTCAAGCTGTGAATACTTAGATTTATTCATGTATGGTACTATAAACTATTCTCAAAATAAAAACTATTTCAAAATAAATAATCTCCTGAAAGAACAAATTTTTTCTTTCTTTGTTTCCATGTGACTCCTTGAAGCTACAGGAGTTAAAAAGAAAGATTTTACGGTGTTGGAATTTTAAAGAAACTCATTCTGACTGAAATCACCTGTAAGATCATAATGCAGCATGTATTCTGTTTGATTTTCAGTTGCATAAAACTTTACTCTCAGGTAGAACAAAGTATTAGCTAGAAATGGCCCTGTGTCTTCTGCTTTATTCTTGCTGGATTTTAATGTGGTGATACTGAAAAAAAAAAAAAAAAAGGAAGATCTTAAAAGTTCATAGTCTAGGGTTAGTATTTAAGAAGATCTAACTAGAAAAGTCTTTCTCAAATTTCACATCTACAGAATTTTAACCCAAAGGGGATTATTTTTTCATTATCAATTCTTCCCATTTCTTCCTCTGCTTTTCCACTTCTACATTTTATTCCCAATATAAAGTGCATTCCTACATTTGATACATGGAAATATTATTTAAATTCAGAAATGTTTTATGAAAATAGACATTCTTCGAACATCTGTGAATATAGATGCTTTCCAACCAGGCAAAGCCTCCTATAAATAAGACTTCCCTAAAATAAAATTGTATCTAAAATATGCAATTTCAGATTTCTGGGTTTTAATATACACCACTGATATCTCTACAACATGATCATATGTAAGAGACACATATGACTACCTGACAAGAGACAGTTGATTGAAGCTGAAACTCAGTATCCATACTTTCATTAAGTTAATAAGACTTTTTTTCTTTTTCTTTTTTCTTTCTTTTATTTTTTTTAAATTCAGTAGACTTCAAAGATTTGGAACAGTAAAATTATGTCCTTTGCTGAACCAGGAAAACAGCAAACATCCATATTCAATTATGTGTCATTTTCCTCCAAGAAAATAAGTTGTGTTGAACGCAATCTTACAGAACATACCAAGATTGAATCATTTGAAACTTCAAGAACTCTGCTGAATGATAGCTTAAGGCATGTTAACTGGAGACCCAATGATGCAAGACTGTTTTATTTCAAATCTTTCATCTTTATTTAAGGGTAAACAACTCATAATGAGTTGTTTAAATTTAATATTTGAACCATATAAAGCAAGAACTGTGGCAAAAGATTAGGATTTAGGTTTGTAAATCAGAGGTGCTGATTACAGTGAGAAGCCATATCTGAAGATGAAGCTGGTGATCAGTTGCCCACTAACAGCTTTCCTGTGAACTGATTTATAAGCACACACAGAATTAGAGGGCAGGGGATGGATGCTCTTTCCTTTATGGAAGAGCTGCAGTCATACACTAGTAAAGACTGGTCTTCTGTATTTCCTTACTGAGACCCCAGGTAAAAGATCCCAATCTTTCATGACTTAAGCTAAATTCAAATCCATGGCTTATATCTTATAATGGAGAGACCAAGCTAGAAAACCAATTCTACAGAAAAATGAGTTTTTAACCATAGCCATGAGAAAATTGACCACTGTCATTTAAAAAGGAGTTATTTAGCACTGTCAGTACACTCAGTGAATGGACAAAAGTACAATATATATGCTGCCATATGCTTTTCCTATTTTCTGAATTAATGATTTTAAATGAGAAGATGGCTGACTTGGATGTTGCTCTCCCTTCTGCTCTGAGTGGCTACTTCTAAGTTCCATGGCCTTAAAAAATGCAAAAAACCCCTCTCTTGATTTTGTGACATGTTATGGTCACCAGGGGTTTATTAATTGGTCATAAACAAATGAATAAAACATCAGCTTATTTTTTTCCCTGATCACAGTGTTACGAAGAGGTCATAATAGAAATCAAATAACAAAAAGCAACTATATGCATAATTCTCTCCCCTTTTTTTTTCCCCTTGAATTGAGTAAGGACAGACAAACAATTATAATTCTTTACATTTTCCCAGTAATCCCTAAAATATGCCTTTGCAGAGAATCTTGATAACTCATAGAATTAGTGAATCAGTTTCCAAGTCCAAAACTAGTTGTGCAATAGAATAGATTGAAGCATGAATAAAAAAAAAATTGTTACACAAATGGCAGTGAAAGTTTGGAGAATAGTGCTTTACTGAGCTAGAAAGAGAGAAATCTTTTTTATTTATGCCAGAAAAATTGACATCTTCATTTATTCCCTTGATTTGATCCCTCATGAAGCCCAAAGTTTACATCAACAGATACATGTATAATGCTTATATGTACAAAACCCCAAATTTGAATGAAGGTTTTGACATATTCACTATTTAGAGCTATAAATCTGTAGTTTTTCTTTAGGACCCCCATTAAAGAAAATATTTAATTCTTCAGAATTAATAATAATCTTCATCAGCATCCATACAATTTTTTGACATTCTGTGAACAATTTGATTCACAAAGGAGGTTAAAATTATAGGTGTGAAAACCTTAAAAAAATACAATTACTTAAAACCTCCTAATTCATGGGCCACCACTATTTTCTTAATTTAGCATGCACACAGTTGCAAACTGCCTGTAAAGTAGTTTGACATCATCACATGAAGGAACATACAACTCTCCTTCCAACTTTTTCCTATTCATATTTTCCTCTACTATGATCATAGGTTTTAAAAATAATCCCTTAGACATCAAGATATTAAGCCTTTTCACTTAGACTGTTGTCTTACACTATTGATTTTTATTATACTCATGTCTACATTTTAACAAAAATGTCACTTACTGATAGAATATGAATCCAAGGAAATCTTCAGATATCAAGAAATGCATAGCAGGGCATTGCATTTGAAGGACTAGTTAATGAGAGATAGGATTCTTAGAGTTTCTTCTCGGTTGGTTCTTAACCACAGTAAACTAAATTTTCATCTAAATCATATTTCTACAGACAAATAATAAACACTTCCCAGAAAAAAGGTATGACTGTCAGTATGAACTGCCATCTGAGAAGAAAACTAGTTATACTCAGCACACCATGGAATTACTTTTAGATAAACACAAAAAAGAGAAGTTACAAGCATATCTGAATAATGCTGATTTCTACTTTACTGCTGATGAGTACTAGCAGCAAGGGCAGCATTTATTAACAGAAAGTGTTGCTGTATCTAGTGACATATGCTGGGAGCACTGCATCCTGCTTCACATAGATGTTGTGGACATTGTACTACACTTGAAAAAGGTTTGCACTGTCCCTGAGTAGAAATATTTTGAAATTACATTAGCTTTTTGAGTTTCCTGCATTAATTCAGTTCCATCACTAGAGAGAAGAGCAGAGATAAATGTCAGACTTCCTATTTAATTCCCTTTTTATTTTTTCAGTGAGGAGATTGCAAGCTACATCAAGGTTTAGGCTAGCCTCCTTACACATTCAAGCAAACTTACCATGGGAATACCGTTGAAGTTTAGAATATAAAGCAGAAGCTACACACTGAGATGTTTTGTCATTCTTACTGGAATAATGTTTATAGGAACATAGTTAAACCATATCTGTCTTGCCTAGACAGGTTAGTTTAACTATCTAGCTGCTTATCCATTAGTACATCCAAATTTTCTTTCATTTTACATCTATTATATTCATTTTATATGCCCACAGCAAATTCTGTAATTTGATTATTTCAATTTTGAGGTCCAGTCAAAATTATCAGTAACAGATGTAATATTGATTTCATACTTTAATAATGGAATATAATGCAGGATTTTTTTTCCCCTTGAAACTGAAACCAAATGCTAAGCTACTGAGAAACTTGGTTAATGAATAACTTTCTAATGAGACAACCAAATTCATACTGCCACTGAGCAAATACCATTCTGAAATGGAGTTCACTGTTTTCCAACAGCAGTTCAAAGAGCTATCTTTGGAGGACCCTTTAAAAAGTACATCCCATTTATGAAACAGAGAAAATTTGTATTAGTGAGCCATTGTTCTTATCTGGAAATGAAATAGTCACCTCGCTGATGGACTTGGTTCTGTCTTCCACTTCACTAATTCCAGTTTGCTTAATTTTTCTGTTAGCCAATAGGCTTACAATTTTCTCCTAAATTCAGGATTATTTTTATAAATGCCTAGTTTAGGAAAAAAAAAAAAAGTTCTTCATAATAGACCAGTTAATATGATCCCATAAAAAATAAAAATAGTATGTATGTATTTTAACTTCAGAACTACAAACATTTTTAAGGAAAGGCTTAGCTTTTAAAAACAAATAAGGAATTTGAGATTTGTTTTTCAGCTTTGTCTTACATGATCATAAAAATGCAGGCTAATCACTCTTTAATGCTATCCAATAAAATGATAGTCTCATGGGAATCACTAGAAATTTTATGTTGCTTCAAGCTTTCAAAAAATTCATTGCAAAACTGAGTCCCAATACAGATACAAACATGGAAAAAATAAGAAATGTCCCACATTTTCAAAATCTACGGCTTTCCAGAAAGTAAATGGATCTAGTGTTCTACCATTTAGAATCAGACCAAGATTCCTCATAACTCTAATGTGGAGATTTCACTTCAAAGTAAGGGTATAATCTTCATAAGACATCAGAAGACTAGTACATGTCATACAGATTTTACTGAACATAAATCTTAAACCCCTAACACATGCCAGAACACTATATGAATACATTAACATGCTTTGGAAGTACTTGCATTACTTTTGTGAACGGAATTGTTGATTTAGACTTCTCTATGCCATGTATAAGAACCGAAATGAGTGAGTGGTCTAGTTGAATTGAGACAAAAACTCCAAGATGAAGAAACCCCGAATTTGCTTGAAAGAATGGACTGACTGTCAGACTCGGTGATCAACAAAACCTATCGAACAGCATTGCAAGTTTGATCCATCAAATAACAGCAAATTTCAAACCTAATATGTTTTTATTCTGTTTTCTGGAACATTTATAAATTGATAAAAACTGAATCTAAAGCAAAATGCAAAAAAGTTCTCAAATAAGAACATAAATTTTCTCTATTTTTATATAAGCTGTTCCTACCAATTGTAGCTGTTTCAGCAGAGGGGAGAAATTTAATATATTTGTCATCATTAACACCTTATTTTCACATTAATACACTATTTTCTATGCTTGGAAACAAATTAAAATTGAGAAACAGAGTTAACTAAATGAATAAACGCTAAAAGGTAACTTGCAGTCAACAGCTCCCCTCTATTGTTTTTTCCATTGATTAATTTCAGTTTTAACCTCACACTAACTAGCAAAGCAGATTTAGTAGCAATTGGAAGCAGTTGAAATTGCTTAAACTAAAACTTTAAAAGCAGCCATGCTTTAGGAAAGAAATTGGAAAAAAAACAAAGCTTTTTAGAGTAAACAGGTTAATTTATCTGTATAGGTTATGAAAACTTTGAATGAATGTACTTGAACTGTAATTACAGAAAATACATTCATATTTTCCTCCTTCATTGCAATCTTCACACAGAGAAGTCTGAATTACAATCAATGTCATAGTGATTTGAAGAAAAGAAGCGTACTTTGGAGCACTTTTTAAAACCACACTACTTTAAAACTACATAAAGAGGAGCAACGATTATGACTGATTAAGTTTTGTGGTGTTTTGTTTTGTTTTGGGGGTTTTGTTTGTTTGTTGTTTGTTTTTTTCTAATTAAGCTTCTTTGGACATCTGAAGCACAATTTTCTTCTTAGTGTTAGACTGAATTTCCTTATTTAAAATAAGATCTCCAGTGAATTTATGGCTGAATATTCCAAAGTGACAGAAGAACTACTTAGACAGTAAAATTAATTCAGGAAATAATTTTTATGTATTTACCAGGGAAAAGGCCAAGTCCTCTCTTTGAGAAATTTAATGCTGACTTGCTTGGAACTTTGATACAGGATCATCAGTTACTGTAAACAGGGGAATCTCAGCTGCCTGGGAATACACTAGTTAGTAACTGAAATAACTGCTCAATGGTGTATTTGTGATTCATTTGCATACCTACCATATCTGTGGTAGTCTTTTCAAATACGCAGGAAAAGTGAAAAATTTGTATTATAGAAATATAGAATTATTACTACCTAAAATTTATTTATTTATGTTCATAAAGATATATCACAGTTCAATATCTTTTCTCATGAAATATTGGAAGAGAGGTTAAAAAGCCTGAGTGGGTTGTGACAACGCATGAAGTAACTTTGCTCTGCAGGTATAAAAGCTGGGGCAACTCAAGGAAGATCTCACAAGAACATGTGGTCAAGAGAAACAAAAAAATCTTGTCTTTGCCTATCACTACATAGCTGCAGTAGCCCAACACATAGTTCATCCTTTAAGGACTGCTTTAATCCTCAGCACCAGTGAGCAGTGAAATGCAAATATATAAGCTTTACCGATTACCCTCATTGAAGGGTCCATTCTGATTGTTTTAACAACCCACCATGCTGTGTTAATGCTTATAGCAATATTCATATTGGCAGAGGACTTGTACCAACCTCTCAAAACATTATGAAGATGGATGGGCAATGAACATTAAATACTTATCTTTAGTTTGCTTTATTTTACTTTGGCACAAATTTGCCCAAAATCTCCATGCCTGTACTCTGCATGAACTGGAATATCCCGTGCTGGGTACATGATCAAGCATACATTAGTAGCACATAGAGCTTTCTTTGCTCTTTTACACATACTAGTCTTTTCAGCTTGTTTTCATTCACTGATGAAAGTGTTTCAAGTCTTGAAACAGTTAACCTGTCAGCAGTCCCATAACATACCATAAGTAGCCAAATGTAATGCAACCCGAGCAGTGACAGAAAATGAAAAATAGATTGGATGTTTCAGGTTTGGAGCAGTAAATTATCATGTTATTTGTTGAACCGTCCCTAGGCTCAGCCAGCCATACATCATTTGTCAATACTCCAAACTCAATCTATAAATTAATGTCATGATTTTTGTGCTGTGACTAAATGTATGCTGTTCTCAGGAGAGGTCAGGAACTGCAGAAATCATGTAATTTTACAGGGTGATACATATTCACAAACCTCAGGGGATTTGACCTATATTCTATATAGATGATCAGAAGCCTTTTTGTCTCGACTGATACCTAGATTTCATTCGAGTTTTACCAAACTCGTGGAGAGCAAACAGAGTATTACACTAATACCAAAGGAAAAGGAAGTAGAAACTCGCTCAAACACAATAGGCATGAGTTAAGTAATTGTCTCTTCTGTTATGTTTAAAGACATTTTTAAGTTGGGAAAAACTAGGAAGGAAGTGGGGAAAAAAAGGAAGGAAGGAAGGAAGCAAGGAAGGAAGGAAGCAAGGAAGGAAGGAAGAGAAAGATTTATCCTACTCTTTCTAGGTAGCCCAAGTCAAGTCTGTTTTGCCTGTTTCAGTACTTCATGAACACTGTCCCTGTCCTTACCTTGACTTATGAACTTTTCACTGTATCTTCTCTCCCTGTCCTTCTGAGTAGGAAAAGTGAGAGAGTCACTTAGTGGAGACCTCTCGGCCAGCCAAGGTCAACCCACTACAACACATGTTCTCCATTTTCTGGATATGAATGTTGGAACCACACGTAGTGCAGATTTCTTTTACCTAACAATAAAGTCTGAATACTGTCATTGAACATGCCTTGCCTCCTTGCAGGTGTATCATCATGTTTCCTGGTAAGAGCAGGTGGTCATGCTTCTATACTGACTCTACTGCAAACCAGATGAGAAGAATGGGTAATTTGCAGAGATGTGATGCTTTCCTAACGTAAAGCTGCACAATTTGCAGACTAAAGATGGCTAGCAGCCAACACTGGTTGTAGCTAGGTGTGAAGACATAACCAAAAAAATAATTCTTTATTCACTGTCCCCATCAAACAATTAAACCCTTTGCTGATGTCATACCTTAACATGGTGGTAACTTTTCTGCACAGTTTTAAGGGATAAATCTCACAACAGTGATGATTTACTCCAAAATTTGCTATTCCCAGGGGTGACTGGGACTTTTCTGACTAAATGCAGACGTACCAAGACCTAAATGCACTGTCAGAAATCAACCCATCTCACTGCCTGCCTGCCTGGCAGGCTGCTGAAGAATCCATGACTTCAGCATCAAGTGCAGTTGTATCATGCTGATGGGGGTCAGAAGCCTATAAGATGGGAAGAATAACTACACTACAATAATCAGTCTCTGGAGTCTTGCCTGAATTTTGAAGGAAAACATCTTGCTTGAATTTCCTTCCTACAAGAACATTTTAAAAATCTATTTTTAAATTGCAATCTTTAGAACACAGGAAGTAATAGATTTGAAACCATACAAATAGCCACTATTACATTTTGTAGTGCTGGGTGTAGAAAGTATCAGCCTAGGAAAGAAATTGAATCCATTTCTCCTGGGTTTACAAAAAAACTACTTAAAACACTGAGTCTCATTCACTTCTATTCCAATGTACCTACCACAGCAGAGGCCCTTATAACATAATACTCACTTAAAGACTGCATAATGCCCGGGGCAGACTGACCAAGATAGAAAAGACAGCCTTTTGTTCTAATTTCAACAACATACTGCTATGACATTTTCTTTTCAATCTTAGTACTCCTGATATACTTTAGTTTCTTTTAATTATGTTCAAAAAACCTAAACAGAATAGACATAATCTACCATGAAATGGCCTCAAGTTGCACCAGGTTTAGATTAGCTATAATGAAAAATTTCTTCAGTGGTGAATAAATTTTCACCACTGAAATGGTGGTCAGGCACTGGAATAGGCTGCCCAAGGAAGTGCTGGAATCACCCTGCCTGGAAGTATTCAAAAGAAATGTGAATGTGGCATTTGAGAATATGTTTAGTGGTGAATACAGGGGTTCTGGGTTAATCACTGGGTTCGATGATCTTAGAGGTCTTTTCCAGTCTTAATAATTCTATGATTGTAGGAATGATTTACATATATATAATAATAAACATATACAACTACAAATAGGTATAGCTTATACTTCCTTAGAACAGAGAGGCTTCCCAAGACTTATCAAACATTGTTCTGTACTTTTTGATAATGAAATTTGATTGGTTACCACGGTCTAAATGCCAATCTGAACATCATTTCAAATGTGGTGGTTATTAAGGGTTCACTTCTATGATCATCATCAAAAAATGAAGGTAAGATGCCAAAGAACCTAAACAGCATGTGGAAAAATCAACCTTAAGTACAATGACAATGGCAAAAAGTCTTTTAGAAAACCCCCAAACCTTTTATATTGTTGAAAGAAAAAAAGAAATTACTTTGCTTAGTACAGAATGAAAAATAGTTATCTTGATCTGTTCTACAAACACCGGAGTGTTTAGTAACATGGATGTTTAAGAGGTAATTTTAAAATGGAAACATTAAATTTGCTTGTAAATGTCACCCTTTTCAGGCACAATGTGTTGTTTCATAGCATGACTTCTGCATGTAAGAGTACATTAAAAAACAAGCCTGGTGAGGGTTTGGTTTCTGCATCATGCAAAATATGCAGCAATTTGAATCAGCAGGTTTTTTTTTTTCAGGAGGAAGAAGGCATGGGGCACAGATGTACTCCTGCTTCAGAGAATAGTTCATCTCTTCTCAAGTAGAATGGAGAGACAACTGTGCAACATCTGTGATGAATGTCGAGGTATGGCTAAAGAATAAAAGAATCTAGCAAGACCTGAAATAAGTGGATGAAGAGGAAGCAAGAGAAACGTTTCTCTATTTTGCATATACTTTTTTAAATATTTCATGCTTCTTACCAGTAATAGCAATTGCAAATCAATATTACAATCTCACACATAAATATTTTAGTAAAAGTAGATTCTATATTCATACATATATCTATAGTAGCTGCTTAATATGAAGAAAATTCCTCCGAGATTTCTTTCCAGACTTTGACACATTCATCTTTCATCCAGTTAATGAAGTTGCATTTCCAGTACCTCTTCTGCAAACTGCTCATAACAACTAAAAATATGAGGAAATATTATGTATAAAACTCATCAAGATTCTCCAATGTTTTTCAGTAATACTTTGATTATTGCACGTGAATGCCTTTTGGCAGTGTAAAGCAGGCCAATATTTTTAAAAATAAGGTGTAGAGAGCATGTAGGCAGATAAAAAAGGTAGTGCTTTATTGCCTTACCTTCCAATAAAATGTGTTTACATGATAAGAAGTAGATTTGGACTTTCACACTTACAATATGATTAAAAATTATTCTAACTTAATTTAATCAATTTATGCTGTGAGCTATGTAAAGGATAACACAGTATCTCTCTATTTTTGTTTCACAGGACCAGAAGATATTTATGGCACAGTACTTTTATCACAGAACTAAGAATGTCAAAATGAGATTAGAAAGAAATCCTGTTGTATAGAGATGTACAGTATGTTATTTTATATATTTCAGTTTAAGGTAAACAGGCAGAGGATAAGAAAAAAATTTTTTTTTTGTAACCAAATATTAGACCATGTTAGTCTGTTTGTGCCATCACACTAACACAAACTTTTCTCTAGTATAAAACATAGAGCTTGAAGATACTACGAAGTTCAGCTTACAAAGAAACAGCTTACAAAGAAACCCCCCACAACAACAAAACCCAAAGGAACAAATGAGCAATTAAGAAACTTTCTCTTGAAATCCAACAAACAATTCCATATGCCTGAAATCCTAGATTTCACCATCACTAACCTACCTCCACTCTGTGCTTACTGGGAAAGGTAACTGTATGCTGAACTTCCAGGGCAGAGGCTTTGAGATTCACATTCTCCTAGTCTCTCTAAATTCAATATTCAAGATGGTGCTGACCTCGCACCATCTATCAGATGAGGCTGAAATCTCCTCGCTCTCCTCTCTTTTTCTTCTGAAGTTGCTCAGTTTCTGCAGGTAGGAAGATTTTTTCCAACTCTTTTACTCTTGAGGAGTTCTACATACACTCTAAAATGGATGATTCACTATTATCTTAGCTATCTTGTTTGACTTCTGTTCCTGTGGGAACAGTTTATATTTCATATATATTTCATATAAATTTCAATTTCTTCAATTTCTTCAAGTACAACTGTGTTAAGGAAAGCGCTTACAGTGTCTACACTTCAATATAGTTGTCCAGGAAGAAAGAATAGTGCTGAACTTCTCTACTTAGACTCACAGCATAGCTTGGGTTGGAAGGGACCTTAAACATCATCTAGGCTGACAGGTCAGTAGTTCCCAGGGTCCTCCTCTCTACCTTTTCTAAAGATGGGTACGTTTCCTTTTTTTCTTTTTTAGTCATCTGGGATTTCACCTGGCTGCCATGACTTTTCAAATACTACCTTGGAGAGGACCTATCTAGATCCTGTATGCTAGACATCGTTAAAGAGTCCCCAGACAAGTTTACAGTATGTAAACAGCAAAGGCAACTGAATCCCTATCACCCCTGCAATATACACAACCACATAAGGAAAATTTAGGGAAGGAAAAAAAATACCAGCCCTCAACTTTTTGACTTTTGATGGGTTAAATTTAGAGTTTCCCATATTGCAGTCTCCAAGCAAGTTCACATTTTCCAGTTTCTGCATTTAGAAATGTTACAGATTGCGTACTTAGTTTGTCACAGCACCTGTATGTGCTTGTCTGGAATTTATTTCCTTGTTGTCCCACATTTGCCCTACAAACTGAGAATGCAGTAGCATTCCCAACTCAGGAAACTGCCTGGAAGAAGTGCTGAAAGGATGGTGACCATTTTGTGTGTCTACTGTTTTCAAATTTAGCATCTAGCTATTCTAATAAAAAAAAAAAAAAAAAAAAAGGAGTTTGTCTTCCCAAAATATTTTTTAAAATGCTAATTAATTTTAGACCTAAGTATGCAGTCAGTTAATAACCTAGAATTGGCTGGAAATGATGGAAAGCAATAGCACAGAACCTGTTACATCAATGGGTATGGAGTATAATTTTCTGTAGTCATTTCATTTGCTAGTAATACCTATTATCAATGTATGTCAGAAAATTTTAACAATGTAGTTCAAACAGGTAACTAAGAAAAGTGAGGATCAACAGGCAACCAACTATGAGAAATGAGAGGAAAAATCCAATACTTCTAACTTATAAACGTTAAAGTCAGGACAGAGATGCATACTGATAGGCAAAATGAAAAAAAAATTAGAAACTAAAATTCATGATTAATGAAAAGGGAACTATTTGTCCAGAACAAAAGAATATATATTCTAAATATTAATCTTAGACTTTAACATTTATTACCATGACTCAGACTGAACTTTGCCCTGAAAGTGGATAGTATTTCAAATATTATGGTAAAAAAGAGAGAATGTAAGAATTCTGAGCAATATATTTAACTCCATTCGATGCCTTTCTTTTCACTCTTTTTTGGATCTCAAACACTGTGGCATGTGTGGAAGGGAGAACATGTATCTGATCTCCAGTGAGCCATATGCTTTACAGAGAAGGCAGGTTCCTTCAATATATATATAAAAATAACCAAAACCAGAAAGCAGAAAAGTCATGGTCATAAACTTTATTAGAACAATCCCTGACACCTTAACAAAGAAATATACCATGTTTCAGAATAGTTTCAACTATTATTCTGTTTATTTTTCTGCATCCAAAGGATGAACTTTTTATTCTTGTTTCCAGTACCCAAATAGTATTTGGGAAGCTGTTCTTCACTTCCACCACCTCTATGACCTTGCAGCTTCAAACTCACAAAACTAACAGCAAAAATGGGAACTTTAATCTGGTTATTTTTAAAGCTTATGTAGCCATTTGTATTGTTAGTAATAACAGCAAGTATGATCACTGATGCTTCATCTCGAAGACTTAATGTTTCACTATAATTTTAATCCAAAACCTCCAGGCTTCTTAGCTGTCGAAGGACAGAGTAATATGAATTACATTTAATATTCCACTGACATCTGTCAAATTCTTTCAGCACATAATGCTTTTGCTTGTGAAAACTATCAAGGAGAAAAGCACAGCTCATAATCAGCAGTAATTTGCCAATAGCCCGAAAGCTTTTTCAGTACAAAAATTAACTGAATTTGTGCCTTTTCAAATTATAGCAGAATTGTAATTTTATTTTTTTTAAGAAAACAAAGCAACACCAAAAAATGGTGAAAACAGATTAAAAGAAAATGTACAAAACTAAAAAAACCCCTTACATTGCTAAACACATTGCCGAACACATTGCCATTTGATACCAACAATCTTTCAATTTCAACACAGTAAAACTTTTTTTTGCACTGTTATAACAAGACTTACTTATCACAGTTTGACTTCAGTCAGAAAAAGCTGAAAGTATAAGAATACAGAAGAAAAAGATTGTTTATGTTATAGATGTATAAAAGAGTTTTATCAAGGTAACCATCAAGATATTCAAGAAATAAAAATGGTGGATTGAGCCAAAACAATCACAAGAATGGATAAATCCCTAAACCAGAAGTTTCAAATAGACTAGCTGATAGACACCTTGCAATAACCCAATTTTATTTTCCCCTGGACTTGAATAGGGAAAATTTTAAGGGAATGCCAAAGTATAGCCTTTTAAAGATAATTAAGATGTTTCTTGGCTGTAATGACTTTAGAATTTCAGTTCATGCATGCCTGGAAGAAAGAAAGCCCTTCAATTCACCTACTTCTATACAGAGTGAGGTATTGTACTGAAGACAGAAAAATATCAGAATTTTGGGGGATATCTGCATTTGTTTAACAGTTGCAGTTTTAAGATTGCTCTGTGATTTTCCTCTCATATTACAACTCATTCTACACTCAAATCACTGAAATCACTTTCAGCCCTAATCTGTTTTCTCTTTTCTCTCTGTCTCCATGGTATTTTCAACCTCCCTATTCATTTATTTTTTTTTTTATCAATAGGTTTACAAGTTGACCAGTTTTCCTCACATTCTGTCATTTAGAAATCAAAATAGATTTTACACAAACCTGTGCTGGTGGATCCATTAAGCGTAAAATAATCAGGGATTTATATCACTTAATATTTTGCTGGCAAAGGAAAAATCAAGGTCCTGTATGGTCTGTCACTGACTAGTGCAACCCAGAAACATCACTCCTTGAAAGCTAGCTATTATCTAGGCACAATCCTCCTCATGCTACTGACTTCCATAATAGCATCATAAACTTCTAGCTTTAATCAGTACTCATGTCCACCAATTTCATTTTATTGCTTGTCCTGCAGAGCCACCATTGCTCACTGCATCATATCTACAAGCTTTGTGAGAGTTTAAAGGGCATTTCAGAACACCTGTCTCAGTCCAGACACTCGTCTTACAGTCACATTTCAGTTATCAGGCTTGCAGGAAGAATTGCTTCTTAACAGATACATGCATCTGAGCATGGCTATAACTATACAAAAAATGACAGCACACTTACCTTAAAAAAAAACCCAACAACAATAACAAAAAAGCCCAAACAAACAAAACCCATCCCAACAAATTTTTTTAAATAAAGTTATCAAGGAAAGACAGCACCTCAAACATCAGTAGCTAGAACCCAGAGGTAAAAGAACTTCTCTATTTGCTTGATAATACACTGCAAAGTGCAGAAAATAAATCATTTGGGAAAGGGAAAGGATTTCTTTGAGGCTATGTGGAACCCTACTGTTCTAACTCCTAGAAATTTTACTCTAATTTTCAGTCTATGTTATTTCTGCTATTTGAATGGCCACAGGAACATAGAATGATACTGGGCATATATTCTGTATTTGTTCTTGTGATAAGGTCACTCTATATCTTAAAAACTTTCTTCTTCTTTCCTCCTTTATGTATTTAAAAGAGAACAATAATACCTTTAAACTGTTATTATGATGGAGTAAGTATGCTCAATTCCCCAATTTCCATTTTCTTCCCAGTATTCTGTCTCCCTCCCCTTAATCTTTATATATGTTTGGCAACATTTAATTCTGTCTCAGGACTCAATGTGTTAGCAACCTGAAAGTTTTGCACTTCCCTGTTTCTGAAGCAACTCATAATTTTGTGATTCTTGATAAAAATAAATTTGTAAAAATTCCCTTAATGTCAATAACTTTCACATGATTTTCAAGGAGGATGAAATTGAGACCTGTACCATATTCCTTGCTAAGGTAGCAGTAGTTTCTCTTGGTCTGAAGAAGAATTCTCACTCTTCAGAGTCTGTCTGAAGTTCACTGAGTTATAGACTACTTTTCATGTAAGTTGATTAGCCATGACTTCTCATTCGTTTACGTCCACTGAAACAATCCTCATGGTAATAGAGAATTTAAAAATGTTGCTTGCTAACCACCAAAGTCACAAGTTCCTGCCCACTAAAGCAGCCGCCAGAAATAAATAAAGTGGCAGCAAGAAGCTTCCTTTTCTTTCTGAAGAGGGATAATTTTCTGTAAAGACTTGTTGACCCATGCTTTTACTCAGGGGACTGTAATATTGGGGACTGGTTTTTCTTCAAAATATTTCAGTAGGGTTTCAGAATCGAATAGATTTTTACAGCTGTTGTAGATGTCGGGAGCACTGGTGGTAGGGATGGGAACAGATAGATGATAACAAAAGCATATGGAGGATTTTTATTAGTTTTTCTATAGAATGTTTTCTTTAGCAAATGAAGATTACCAACAATTAGATGCACCTCAGATGACTAATTTGTTGAAATCCTAATGGAAATATAGAGGCTACAGCCCACCCAGGGCTCAGACTTGCCAGTAGCTGCCTTGAAGACAATAAGCAAGCTGAGGGACTAAAAGCTGCAGGAGCTTAGGAAAAACACACAGGCTCCGAGCCAGCACACCCAGTGGGCTGGTATCGCTGCTCTCAGGCCTTCTGGGGAGAACCAAAGTGTTCTGCAACTTTAGAGACCTATTTTAAAACAGAATAGTATTTTATTGTGCTTAATTCCACAATTAAGAAAGTTATGTGCCAGAAAAATGTGCTGCTTCTTAGATTTTAAGACTGCACAGAGGAAAAAATATCAGCTCATACTATCAAAACCAAAATGATTCTGTTATTTTAAATCATTTCCTAGTACAGTGCTGACAAAACCCCTACCTCACATTGTTCAGTCCCCATATAAAACCAACTCTCTTTGTCTCCAAGGAATTACTGATTCTACGCTCAGCAAACTTTTTGCAATGGGTTCAGTTTCACTGTCATTCCATCTGCCTCTGGAAGTCAAGATGATAGGAAACAAGGTATCTGCTTCTGTATATAGAGACTTCATGGTGGAAAAATGTTCACATAACGGAACTTTAGGGTCCTAAAATATTCAAGGTCAACCAGTTATGATTCTAGAAGATTTTTGACTTGAGTCAAAACCACTTGAATGTTTTCTTCCTACTGAAGCCATGTGAAAAAAGAGGTATTAATAGAGTGAAGTTATTATTGTGTTAACCAAAAAAGTGGCCTGATTTGACAAAATAAACCCTGTTGTGTGTACACCACTATAAATCACGAGGCTGTTAAAAGTCTATTTATTTTCCCATATGAACTACTGCCACTAAACATGCAAAGAAAAAAAATGTTTTAAATAACAAGCAGTTCTCTAAATATTCCTTAAACTTTGATAAGTTTCATAAAGGAAAGTGAAGTACTTGACACATTTCAGCATCAGTAAAAACTGTAACAGTTCCTTTTAAGAAGATAGAATTCATTGTGGAAATGACCTAGCAAAGAAATTTGTTTTACACCATATTCTCCTAGTTCAGAACACACAAACGATTTGAAGTTCAAGAGAGTCATATATTAATGAAACAAAACACTGTATGTCTCTCATCTGATAGATTTGGTGTGGCTTATACTGTTTAGATAAACTGAAGGCATGGAGAAAGGCAAGCTGATTGAAACTCCACTATACCCACAGCTGAGATTTGTAGTCTTTCAGAAACAGCGAAGCATCTGACACTTCTGTAGCTTCATCTTCTCTGTATTGTCAGATCAGGGAGTTGTAGGGAGCAGTAATATCCTCTGAAGCTGTTTCCTCTCCAGGCTGAACAGGCCCAGCTCTCAGTCTCTCTTCATACGTCATGTACTCCTGACCCTGACTCTTGGTGGCCCTCAACTGGGTTCACTCCTGTATGTCAATATTCTTGTGCTAAGAGCACAAAACTTGGACACAGTAGTCCAGATGTGGTCTTGCAAGTGCTGAATAGAAGGGAAAGATCACTTCCCTGTACCTACTGTCAACACCCTTACTAATGTTGTTCAGGGTATGTTGTCCACTGCGACCCCAGAGCTTTTCTGAAGAGCTGCTTTCCAGACAGTAGGCTCCAAGAGTGCCTTGTGACTGGAATTACCACAACTCAGGGGCAAGAGCTTCCATTTGTTCTTGCTGAACTTCATAAGGTTTCTGTCAGCCCACTTCTCCAGCCTGTCCAAGTCCCTCTGACAGTAGCCCTCCCTTCCCAGTTTGGGTCACCCTAATCTGGTGTAACTTGCAAACTTGCTGGTCCCAGCACTGATCCCTCAGGGGTCCACCATCTACTGGATGCAAGTTTGGCTTTTTAAGCCAAATCTATTTTCTGTCTACTTTATAGTGCCTTTATCCATCCTATGTTCTACTAATTTAGGGGCTATGGAAGAGGCTAAGGGCTTCTTTGTTCTTTGAGGATCCACAGAATCCTGCAAAGCACCTCCCTGAACAAACATCTCCCCTCATCATATTATTGATGAAGTGTACATAGAAATTGTCTTAAATCTGTTCCAGAAATCTGGATTGCTTGTGTTCGGCCTTACTGGTCTGCCAGCAGTTACTGTTGTGGTTAAAGTCACTCAAGAATACCAGTGACTGGGACTGAGGCTTTTTCTACCTCCCTTAAGAACACTTCATTTGGACTTGTTGATCTTGGAGGTCTTTTCCAACCCAGTTGATTCTATAATTCTATAATTTTATGATTCTATGATCTGCCTTCTCTTGATGAGAAAGTCTAGA
The DNA here is from genome assembly GCA_036023395.1 of Myiotriccus ornatus. NCBI lineage: Eukaryota > Metazoa > Chordata > Aves > Passeriformes > Tyrannidae > Myiotriccus > Myiotriccus ornatus. The sequence goes on from JAYRBT010000082.1 coordinate 95,752,244, forward strand.
GCAGGCATCTACTACAGTATCACCTGTCTTGGTCTGAAATTTGATCGCTGCCAAAAAGCTCTCCACTGGTCCACCACTTCACCCAATGCTCTGTCCACTCAAAACATACCTTTGTACACCTTACTTAAAGGAGGGCACCTCATACTGGCATCCTGTTAGCACACTAAAGCACATGTGACTGGTATATACAACTGGGTTCAAGGTTAAGGAGTTGCATCATGTTTGTTACAGAAGAAAGGGATAAGTCAGCCAGACATGCTGAACTTCCTTAGGTTTCCCCTTTCTTTGGGGAAAGAAGCCTGAAGTTATGATTCACTTTCACTCTTTTCAAATATACCTGAACCATAGTAATTCTAGAGAAGGAACAAGATCTTTTTATCAGAAAGCAAGGGGAATGCCTGTGTAGGCAAATGGAAAAGTTTCCATAGAACTGATTTCAGTGTTGTTGGAATATATTAAAATGTTTTTATTCAATTATTAATCATATTATAGAGTAATTATTAATTCTACACCATATAAATCAAAATCTTTAATGTGGATACTTACGATCTGTCAAACTCATTGTAGAGAAACGCAGATTTTACATGTATGTGTTTTAAAACTTAATTATAAAAAAACCCAACTGTCAATCCATCTTTCATAATGGGATGTATATATCAACATTTGTAATATTTGATCCAGAATCCACATAATTAATGACCTTAGACACTTCAAACTTCCTCTACATTTCTCAAACTTTGTTTCACTTTATTTAATTTATTATTTAGACTGTACATGACGCAATGTTTATATGATAGTATTAATATAGAATCACAGAATATGCAGAGTTGGAAGGGACCCACAAGAATCATTAAAGTTCATCTCCTGGCCCTGCACAGGTCCATCCCCATGCGCCTGAGAGGGTTGTCCAAACTCTTCTTGAACACTGTCAGGTTTGTTGCTGTGACCACTTCCCTGGGGAGCCTGTTCCAGTGCCCAACCACCCTCTGGGTGAAGAACCTTTTCTTGATATCCAGCGGTAACCTCCCCTGACACAGCTTCATGCTCTGCCCTCAGGTCCTGTCACTGGTTGCCAGACAGAAGAGATTAGTGCCTGCCCCTTCATCTCCCTTCATGAGGATTTTGAATACTGCAATGAGGTCTTCCCTCGGTCTCCACCTCTCCAGATTGAACAAGCCAAGTGACCTCGGTCACTCCTTATATGGCTTCCCCACTAGGCCCCTCATCATATATTTAATTTTACAAATATATATATATTTTTTAAAAATACATGTAGTATTATAACTTTTAAAATGCCTTTCTAATATGCCACTAAGAAAAAAAAAGTTTACCATAAAAAAATTTTCCATTACTTTTAAAAACTTTTTTTTTCCCATTAAAATATACCCTAAGACACAGACGTGTGCAATTGTATTTTCAAACAAGAAAACAGTGCACTTTAATCCTGCAGTGTTCGGTGTCTTGCAAGTAACTACCTGCCATTATGTAGTACCATAAAGTCCAAGTCATGTTCTCAACTCATTCATTATGCTATGTAGCCCTTCAAACCACAGACTGCTTGACACCCTCCTTTACAATATCCTGAGGTTTGAGCCGGTATTTACCTCTTATTTGCAATGGCATGATAATTATTAGTTTAGTAAGTGCCTATAGCAAAACTTCTTAAAAAAGAATGTTTCACATCTTGACTTAATAACATCTTATTTTTCACTCAGTTTTACAAGTTTAACTGAAAATCTCCAGTCTCTAGGCAATCTGCATGCAGTCAAAGATAAATAATGGAAGAAAGAGCTCTGTAACACCCAAACACCTCTCAATGTATAATAAAAATCCCCCTATCAAACCCTAGAACACCTAGATTCCAAACTGTAAAGTTTTTGTTTACCACAAATTCTTTTAACCTAAGGATTTCTATCTGGCATTTTAAGTTAATGTACCCGAGCCAGACTCTGACATGTAACTTGATTTCTTCAAGCTAGAGATGCAGTACCAATTGCTTACCTGACTCACACGCAAATGTCTTTGATGTCTCATCATGAAAGATAATTGCCACTGCATGCTTCTTTGTCTCTCGGGGCAATCTGGTTATGTTTTTGATATTGTGCAGCTCAGTTACCTTAAAATGAAGAAAAGTATTTTAGACCAGTGTATAAATAGTCGAAATAAAAATATTAACCTTAACTGCTCCATTTTTACTATAAACAGTTTTTCCGCCCGTCTTGGTTTCTGCCAGGCCAGAGTTAATTTTTTACAGAAGCTGGGAGAGGGTCCTGGTTAAGGACTGATTATTATTCCATACCACATTGCCAGGGGCGGGAGTAAGGCACTCTTGCTTCCCAGGAGGGGGGTGTTCCTTCCAGTGGAGAGAAAGTCTGTTGAGGAAGAGCTGGTCCATATTCATCATGGGCTTTCCATGTAAATTGTTTCTTAGCCTTACACATTTGGTTTTTAATATTGATGCTATTACTTAGTTTTCTTATCTCATCATTGTTTCCAGTCAGTTGTTCTTATCTCAACCCGTGATTTGCAGCTTTTGTGCCTCCAAATCTCAACTCCATCCTTCAAGACCAGGAAGGGGGATGGGAAGGGGCCAGTGAGTGAACGGCACTGTGATTTTAAGCCTTGGTGGGAGAACTAAATTGGAGAATAACATTCCTAAACCACAACAAGCCCTAAGCTTCTTTATATTTATAAGCTTTTTAATTGATAAAAACAGATAAATAGGTAGAATCTAAAGTTGTAACACTTTCTATAAAATATAATGTATTAAAAAGGGAATGGCCTATTTCTCTAATAAAGTCCTACTTGGAATCATAGTTTACAATGACATCAAGTCAGCCTTATGATTTTCTGCAATCTATTTTTCAATTTCTATATTCATACAACTTGGATCAGTCTCAGAAACTACATCAAACAGAAAACCTAATGTAGGAGGGACAGTGTTTTATTAGTTAAGTGTGGTAACTCAACTAATATATCAAATAGTATCACTACATTAGTAAGAATAGATCCTCATTTGTCTTTAAAGTGTATCAGTCATCCTCAAAAGAACTCAAAGTTTTATTTTATTTTCTAAATATCTGAAAAGCTTATCTACAAAAAGATACCCCTCCAGCAAATTTACAGCATAAAAAATTCAATCTGTTTCCATTTTCTTTTGATGCAAGTAGATAACTACAATTAATACAAATGGAAGAAAAATATGTTATTAAAACCAGAGCTAGTGGCACAGCTGATATTAATCTGCTTAACACCTCATATTATAAAATCTTTTTCCCATTTTCTTGGAACTTTGGGCAAAATTTATCTGTTTATATTTGGTTTACTCAGGCAGGACATTTGCCTCAGGCGGAATTAATTTCTAAAAAAATGTCATCCATATGAGTCTGGCCATCCATGACTAGGGAAAAAATGGACTGCATGTAGGTGCGGTTTTTTTTTGTTTTGCTTTGAAATTCTTACGCTCCCAGTATACAGGTCTACCATTCCTTTCCATAGGCTGGAAGGAATGTTTTTAAGGCAACAGATATTTTATATGGTGCAGTAAAGAAATGGAACACGTTGGGGCAAAGATATTTCAAATAATATTTATAGCAGATGAGCAGTGAGAGGCATCAAGAAGCCAGCAAAAGAAACTGAGACAAGCATGAAATGGAAAGAGTATGTGCTGACAATGAACTTGAGATGAGAACTGAAGACTGCTCTAGGGTCTATCTTGACAGCCTTCAGCAAAACTTACCCCAGTTTGTCAATATCTTAAATGTAACAGGTGGACCAAAACCGGATGAGGTTCCGTAAATATTGTCTAATGTGTGCTGAACAGAGGGGGATAATCATTCCCTTTATTGACTGCCCATGGTTCTGTTCATCCTGCCCATGGAGCTTTACTAGCTGAGGCAACAAGATCCACGGCCCTACCCACAGGCCTGTTCCCAGCCTGCCCTTCCCAAGCCTGTGCCATTGCAGGAAATCCATTTTGATTTTCCTTTGTCTCTGGAATCATGCCGCCTACATAGACAGCACAAAACTTATAACTCCAATGTGACAGGCAAAGTTATAAGAATTGCCAATTCCAAACTCTCTAACTTTCTTTCTTTAAGTCAAGGTTTCACACAGCAGTCATATTCCTCCTGCGTATAACTATCCACAAAAATGGACCTCTTTGAAACTACCACGTTATAAATACTCCGAGATCTCTATTTTCTTGTCAAATGCTTTAATGGTTTAACATGGGTGGACAAAATAATCTGCCAGTTGAAAAAATTATTTAAAAATTATATCTTTCCCACTGAAATGCTTTGTTTTACAAGATCTAAAAGAAGTAATTTTATTTTAATTGTCATTAACATTCTGAGGATATAGGGAATTTACACACATTTTAGGAAAAATAACTAATTTCACTGGGCAAGCTAACAGAGAAAAAGAAAAAAGAGAAAAAAAGTAACAGCTTTAGCACTCAGCCCTATCATATCTGAGAAAGCAGCACATTTCACAGATTCACAGAATGGCTGAGGTTGAAAGGAAACTCTGTAGGTCATCTGGTCCAGCCACCCTGCTCATACAGGACCACCTAGAACTACATGCTTGGGACCACATCCAGAAGATTTTTAAGTATCTCCAAGGTGAGTCGGACTCAGTAACCTTCCTAGGCAATCTGTATCAGTGCTTGTTCAGTGTTTCCTGATATTCAGAGGAAACCTCCTGCAGTTCAGTTTATGCTCTCTGCCTCTGGTCCTGTCACTGGGCATCAGTGAAAAGATCCTGGCTCTGTTTTCTCTAAATCCTTCAAGTGTAGAGAACATTCTCATTAATAAATACATCATGAATGAGCCTTCTCACATTCAGGCTAAACAGTCTCTGCTTTCTCAGCCTTTCTTAATAGATGAGAACCTTCAGTCCAGTCCCCTCATCCTTTCTTTGGCCCTTCGTTGTACTCTCTCCAGTATGTCCATGCTTCTTTGATACTAGGAGACCAGAACTGGACCCAGCACTGCAGGTGTGGCCACACCAGAGCAGAGCAGTGGGTCAGGATCACCTCCCTCAACCTTCTGTCAGCACTTCTCCTAAAGCAGCTCAGGCTACTATTATCTTCCTTTGCAGAAAGAGCATGTTGCTGGCTTGTGTACACCAAACTATACACAAGCTGAAGGAGCAGTTTTATGTTTATGTGTTGGGCAAGTCAACAGGTTGACAGAAAGAGACCCCAGCAGTTAACATTTCAGGAACACAAGTTGACTCTAACAACAAGAGGGGCCATATTATCAAATAAGCCCCTCAGTATTTCTATTGCTTATGTAATTTTTAATATCAAATAGAGATTAATATTTGCTTCCATATTCATCTTTTAAAATTTACTGTATGCTTCCCTCCACAATCAGAGTAGAAAGATAGAGTCAAGACTGTGAAAGTCTATCCTCCCATCACTAGAGAGAATTAAGTTAATCAAATTCTGAACTCTGGGTTTAATGCCAGTGAAGCATGAGTCATCTCTCTACTTGCTGAACACTTGCAATTAAAAAATAAACACCTGAGAGTTTAGATTATTTTGTATGAAGGAGAAAATGAACTTTGCTTTGGCAACCAGGCTGCTTTATCTCAGGTATTTTTAAAGCTCTGTATTAAATTTTATATATAATTTTTTAAAGACATATAAATAACCCCTTTTAAATGGAGAAAAGTATCAAAGTTACCAAAAAGACAATAAAAACCCATAAAAAATCAGAACTGCTTTGAAATAATTTAAAACATCTCTTTGCAGACTTTAAGAGGGTTTTAAAATACTAATAAAGTTGAAAAATTATATTAAAAAAGTCCTCCTTTTTTATGAATGGCACATTAGGTAATTCTATTTTTTTTTAAGGAAGGAATATTATACCAAAATCTGCTCCCTGTGGTATTATAATGGCTGTTCTTCACAACAACAAAATAGCATTTTGAAACTACTTAGACCATTGCACCAGTATGAAAAAAAAAAAAAAAGGAAAATTTACTGTGCCATGTAAGAGTCTTACCTAGACTTTACAGAAATAAAAGATGGGCATTTTCCCATTGTAGGATTAAGTTAAAACCAATCAAAACCAACAAAAAACTTTGAAAATCAGTTTTCTTATTTTCCCCACTTGTAACTCTCTAGTACAAAATTAACTTCAACAATAAATAAAATCCCTTTTAATACCTGCTCAGTGAGCAATCTTGCAAATTGTTTTCTTGACTACCATTATCCTTTGATTTCTTCCAGTAGCTAAATATATCCTTTGTAGACATTGGCTTGTCAACTTAGATGTTCTTTACTAGACAGTGGTGCTACCATTCAATGCCGTTCTCCATATGTTGCTCAGTGTGGTACGTAATACGGACTCTTAGCACTTGGACCATTTCTCAGTTCTCCTACTCCTCATCAATAATTCCTGCCTCATATGTTCATCACTCAACAGCCCACACATACATTTCCTTGCTGGTTTTTGTTTTCTATTCGGTCTGGTGATCTGTTTTTGTATCAGTCTCTAAAACCACTTCACTTTTCCTCTAGGAAGACCACTTAACACAGGTTGATGAAAAGATGTAGAATTGTTACTTAACTTATATGTTAACAAACTTTCCTTTGCTGAACTTTGTTTTTGTTTTTTTTTTTGTTTTGTTTTGGTTTTAATAAATTTTCATATCTAACAGGGTTTTTTCTTTCTTGGAGGTTTGACATAACTATAGCAGAGACAATCTTGTCCTTTAATTCTCATTAATATTTGATGAATGGACATCAAAGCCTACATAAGCCTGAAGGGCTACTAGGTAGGATAATTTCTAGGATTGGCAGCATCTCACTCCTGCAAAATTAAACTAGGCATGACTTGCATCAGGGTCTCAGGGCTACACATCAATGTTAGTTACTGTAACTTGGTTCCTCTTACAGTCAGGAATTTGGATCACCTCAAATATTCCTTAAAAGCACAGCTGAAAATAAATGCACTTGATCTGGACACAATTTTTTTTTTTTTAATGAGCCTCAGATTGTTCACCAAAATGTAAAACCTCTTCACAGATGCACATCAAGCACTGAGCAAGAAAGTAAAAGACCCTATCATAAGCTTTTTGCTATCTCATGGATCGTTCAAAGATTGCTTCAAGTAATGCAATGCACTTCCTCTCATTCTCATTGTTTTTCTTTATCTTGGTCTGCAGATAAGCCCAAAACTTAAATTTGTTTTGTGTTGGTGTAACACCTCATCGGACAAGAGCACCACATTCAGAGTTTCTACTTGCTTCCTTTAAGTAATTGTTATGTAGAAATAATAAAGTCCATAAACATCCACACCTTGTAAATGCTGTCTAGCCACATCTGGGTGGATCAGTCATAAGGGGGGAAAAAAAAAAAAGGTGTTTCTTTATATCATGACAGCATTAAAAAAAAAATAAATCTATATTTTTCTAAATAAAATAAACTAATAAAATATAGAAAAGTGCATCAAGCTTAAAAACATGAGAAGCTAAGAAGAATTCATTTAAATGAACCAACAGTTAACAAATCACATATTATAGGGTCAAAAACACAAGAGGATCAGAGAAAGTAGAAAGCTAATGTCCTCGCTTTGAAAAAAAAAAAAATTGTTTCCTTGAAGATTTCCCTAACTTGATGTTTTATGAGAACCATTGGTAATGTGAGAGGTTCACAGGAACTTGAAGTTGCCTTTCTGCATGAAGACCCCAAATTTGATGCTAATACCAAATTGTTTCAATTCCCTTCTCCCTGCCAGAATGCCCATACATTGTCTGATGCCAGGGGAGTAAGTTACAAAAAACACAAAAGGATTGGTCTATATCAGTTTTAGTGCATTTCTGTGCCAACCAACTTGAAAACATATGAATAGCATCTTGATAGATTTCAGAAGTCTAACTCCACTTATCTCTAGCTAAACCAACTGTAATTTAATTGCAGTAAAGTCATGCTGCGAATTCCTAGTAAATAATTCAAGTGCAGGAAAATTACTAATACAAGAAAGTCTGCAGTGGCAGGTAGCCATGGCCTAAATTCAAGCAAGATACACAGCTATAGGCTGACGATTAAGGAAATTATTCAGGGTTGTTATATGGAAAATAAAACCTCTGAACAGTAGATCGAGCCTTTGAAGCAGACAATTACCTCTGTCTAGCCAGAAGAGATCAGATAATAGATTAAGTAACTATTGCTAGTAACAAACTTCTGGCCTCTCTAAAAACATTTCAGAACTCCCCTTCTCTCCATCTGAGCACTGGCCGTAACAACTCATCCATGTTAAGAGCCTATTTTTACAAGGAAAAACCCATGATTTTCCTGTGACCCATATTCTACCAATATAAAGTTTTCTTTTTGAAAGAGCATTTTTTTACTTAGGTAAATAAGAGGAAATAATTAAACATCATTTTCATTATGCTAGCAAAATATTTTATATTATAAAACAGTCACTGTCAATGCATCTTAAGACACCTATTCTTTAACATGTTTGGAAGTTGTGTTATTTTTTCTTTTCTTTTAGATATCTAATTATATTCTTAGATATAAAAGGCTATTAAATTACAAAATACATTTAATTTAAGTAAAGGCTTATATTAACTGGGATGTATTGTTTCTTAACAGTCAATGTAATTTGCCTCTTTTTTGACTCCTTTCTTTGGAACTACATTTATTTCTGTCAAAGAGGAAGGATTTTAAGAACAATTCAATACACTTTCTCTTTAATTTATCATACTTCATCACGGACCTCCACTGGACATTTATTTGTTTGCTTGTTGTACTAAAATTCTGCCTGAAGATCTAGGATTTACTTTTATGTTACCTGAACATATAAAGACTCTATGTACACAACACATCTAGGGCTCTGGAGATCAAATTATACATTTAAATAGATAACTCTTCCACAATTATAGAAATATTACTTCCTAATCACTTATTACATTTGCATCACTGCAAAAATTATAATTCCACAGGAAATAAGAAAGGAGGTCCAAAGGAGATGAAAACCACAAAAATCGTGCATAAAGTTGTAAATGCTCCGTTCTGGGTTATCTCCTACTTGAATTCTTCCAAACACGTGCCTCCCATATGAAACCGGGAGGGAAATGATTCTGCAACTCCATCTACTGAATGTTATTTCCTCTGTGCAGAGACCTGGAAATTGCCTGGGCAGAGGAAAAGGTCTGAATTTACATAAGTGGGTTTCTGTTTTGCATTGCATGCTACCCTCCTGTCATTTAATTTCCAACTGAAAAGAAAATAGAAGCAGAAGAGAGAGCTACAAAATGCAACCGTTCATCCTCTTATTTCTTAATAATGGCCCACATATTACCATCTGTTGTGTAATACCATGCAAGCAGTAATGTAACAGAGCAAAAGCCAACACGGTGGCAAGGAGTAGGGACTCTAGTGAGTGATGCCCAGACAGTTAAAGAACCACCTCAAAACAGAGACAGCACGGCAACAGCAAGAGAGCGATATAAGAGGCAAGAGCTATGTTAACTATCATCTCAAGAAAAGGGCAAAGGAGACACCGACATGCTAAAATGTTACTCTGAATGCTGCTGCCAGTCTGCAAAAGGAGAAAAGGGAATGTTGGCTCACTGCGGATGAAAGGACTACAGACAGGATCTCAGAGCAACTAAACATCTGCCTCCAGCTTGGTTTTCAGTAATGCTATCTGCGGCCAGCAGCAGCTCCTTTGACATTACTAAATCCAATTGCCACAGAGTAGAAGTTTTGTTACAGCTTCAGACAGAGCTGAATGTGATCTTGGCTCTTAAAAAAGGCAGTGTGCTGCCTAAAAAGCATAAAGACCTTTGGGACCAGGGAAATGGTTGCATTAACAGAAGCACAGGCTGTACATCAAGGGAAGTGACTTTTCTTCTCTACTCAGCACTTATTAGATCACATCTATAACATCATGACCAGTTTAGGGACTCCAATGAAACTGGTAAGACAAAGTGAGTTCAGCGAAGGGTCCCCAGGACAGCCAGAGCTGGACCACCTGCCCCGTGCAGGATAGCTTCTCCAGCCTGCAGCAGGGCTGGTTTTTGGGGGCATCAAACCACAGTCCCCCCGCGCCTGCAGGGAGGTTATCTAGGAAACCGGGCCAGGCTTTTCACAGCTGTGTCTGGTGGGAGGAAGAGGGACAATGGGTATAACTGAGACAAGAGATGTTGAGGATTCATATGAGGAGTAATGTTTTCACCAGGAAGACAGCCCAGCAGTGGGGCAGGTAGCCCAGAGAGACTGTGGTCTACACCTCTGGCAACCCACCTGGACAACACCCTGTGCAACCACGTTTGCTCAGACCTTTGACCTCAGAGGTGGCTCTACTGTGAGCAGGAGTTGGACAAGAGAACTCTTTAGTTCCATTAAATTTGAGTCTAAGAAAGGGATCCTAACAAACCTCTAAGGATATTTGGACCTTTGTGGGTTTGGGCAAACCCTTAGGGGATTAGGCATTCAGAGTATTTAATATAAAACACATTTTCCTGACTTCAGCATATTTTGAAAAAGAGCAGCAATCAACAATAGGACCTGGGGATGCAAGACACTGAAAAACATGACTTGAGGTAAAAATGTACTAAGAGGCATTTAAAAAACAAAAAAAAAAACCCAAAAAAATCATGAAAGAATAGCAAGTCTTAAACCACAAGATTACAAGAGAAACATAATAAAGCAACATAATGGGGGAGAGGAGAAATCCCAAGATCAGCAAAGTGAAAGAATGGATCATAAAAAGGCAAAAACAATTCACAAAGAGAACAGAAGAGTTTTCCCCATCTCTGCATGCGGATTTACCCTTGGAATATAAGTTGTTATGGTAACAACACTCTCAAGGAATTTTGCCAAGGAATGGAATATCAACCTCTAGGGCAGGTCTCCAGCTGCTATTTCAGAGGATTAAGTGTTTAAGAAACTTGTACCAAGTAAATGTTGATCCCTCTAAGTACTAAATGGAAACCATGCCTATAACAACAGCAAGAATCTTGTCTGTTAAAGGAATAAGTAGATAATAAAAATAAACAAACAAAACCAGACAGAATGAATGCATATATTAAAAATAAATTAGGCTAAGTATAAGGTAGTAATGTCAGGGCAAGAAAGTGAACTTTGATGGGAAGAAATATGCGTACGTATGATAGTAGGCAGACAATGAATAATTCCTTCTTGCCCTCCAGATAAAAACTGATATTTCAAAAAAAGAAGTTTAAATTTTTCAGCATTTTTGGAGAATGTAGATGGCATTATGTAAATTTAGATTGAAATCAAAATAAAATAACTATTTTAATTTTTAAAAATTTAAATAAATTAAAAGAAAGAGACTTTTTATATTTACTTCAACTTTCTCCTTTAACTCTTCACTACTGCTAAATATTAGTACATCTGACTTTCATATGGGCTACCACCAAGGTACCCATTTACACATTGTACTCTGACCGCCTACCACATAAGCAGTTACAAACTCTTCACTTTGTCACAATGAAATCTAAAAAAATTAAGAACGGAAACCAAACTTTCTTGACTAGCTTTTGTTATGCCACTTTAAATGCTGGATTGTCTGACAGTGTTTGTAAATCAAACCTACCAGGGCAGAGTAAGCATATTAAATCATATAAGCCACCTTTAGTAGGCAAGGATGTAGGGATTTTTCCAAGCCAAGTTACTTTTTATCATACTGTGCTGCTCTAATACTGTCAGGATTGAGCTGCTGCCTAACCCATAAAAACAACCAGCCTACTGGGATTATTCTAGTTTTGGCTGGTAGCCTGGTGTTTTAAAGCAGTAGTTAAAATATGATCAGTTCATGTGTATGTAGACCTATTCCCTTAACAAAATTTTAATCAGGATTTTTAAATACATACTGAAAAAAAATGCATTCACACTTCAAAGGGTATTTGTACAGGCAGTCATTTGCAATACAAAAATCCCAGTTCTCCCCAATCCCATTTCCTCACTGTCCTAAAGAACCTTTGAAACATGTTTTCCGATCTGACCTCTCATTTTGAAGTGCTATCTGAATACCAGACTACTGTGTATAGCATTAAAATAAAAGGGAGAAAATACAGACTTCTGTAAAAATGAAAGTTGACAAAATTTAAACTACTGCCTTAATGCTGAAAGAACACTCTAATTTGAAACTCAGGCTCACACTGGAAAAATAACACCATGATAGAGAGATGGCAGAGAGTAAAGATTATTCAAAACTGAAATAAAATAGGATTCACAATTATCTTTCCAAATTTCAAATACAATTAAAAAAAATCCTTTCAATACCTAACTTCCTGCTAGAATTAGCAGGCATGCAAACAATGTTTATGCCTGAGAAATAAAAATGGGGCATTTCATTACTGTAGCTTAATTAACCGAGTAGTAAGACAACACTTCACAATGAATGTGTAAATGAATTAGATCATTATATGAGTGTTAATATAATTATGAGGCTTCTAAAATATACCAGACAGATAGAAACTATTTCCATGTTTGAGAGTCTTTGCTTTTAACATTCTTGAAGTACATGATTATGCCCAGTTCTTTTCAATTTTTAGCCCAAAGGTATTGGTTAATTAAAAATAATATGTTACCTGTCTTCCACTAGAAAGAAAAGGAGAAATGTACTTTTCCAAAACTTCCTTTAATTTTTTTTTTGGTTTACTTCAATTGGCCGACTTGTAATAGTTTCCAGATTTATCTTGTTAGAACAGCTCAATTAAAAATAAGTGTTTATTAACACAGACTAAATCTGAAAACAAATCACTTAACGTGCAGTAATTGCTTGAGAGCAGTAAGTGATGGGTATATAATTCTACCTCCTAAACTGCTAGTTATAACCCTAACCATGAAAGCTCTCACTGGATTGACAAACAGGGTCAGGAGTGTTTACAAGTAACCACAGGCTTTCAATACACTTAAATTATTATGGCTGTACCTATGCCAGTGGCTGAGCCACAGGTTTAATGCCGCTTGCTATTCCTTTCAAACTATGAAAGACTTTAACTTTGGCTGCAGGTCTCTTCATCTAGATCTTGAATCCATTGTAGAGCCTTGGGTCAGAATCAGGTGACAAAGGCTTTCTTACTCTCATTGTAACACTCACAGCAGGAAAAAAAGTCACAGTTGAGAGGAAACTCATGATGCAGATTTTAAGGACCTCTCAGATGCTGAGTATCTGCTGAAGTTTCAAGAGCTATATTCTGAAAGAAATGAATTCATTAGCCAGGAAAGGAGAAGAGACATTGCCCTCATTGTTCATGGCTTTCTCATCACCTTTTCACAAAGGGAAGGAAGACACACACACAGGCATAGGACTCAGCCAGGGTCTCTGCCACATTGCTGGCTGTGGACAACAAGTGGTGCAAGCCTATGTGTCTACATGTAGAAGCACAACCACAGACGCATCCACTAGCCTAATTTTTTTGGTTTGGTTTGGTTTTAGAAAGCATTAAAACAATAAATACACACCCAGCACAAAACCAGTACTTTTTAGAAAAACTTTCCTCTGTTGATTTTTTAAAGGGTGTAATTTTGTCCCAGTGTCTTTAAAAGTAACTCCCAACCCAATAGATTTTGATGCTGTTCTTAAATATAAATATTGATATAATAGGCATTTCAGATATTCTGAAGGAAGTATTAATAGCATCAGACTACCTATGAGATTCCTGGATGCTCATCAGAAACTTTTTTCATCAACTAGATGAAAAACTACCAGATATAGAAAGAAAATTAATTATTTTAGTTTAATCTAAATTCAGTCCATGCCTGTACATGTGTGTGCATACATACCCCCGAAGTAGTCCAGAATTCTTTGGGAGAAAAAGGTGAAAGAGAGAAAAATGCAATAAAGCAAAACTGAGGTAAAAGAAAATTAAAAGAGTGCAGTAATTTGGAAAAGAAGAAAAGGAATGATTCTAAACAGAAAAATCCTTTTAGGATTATTTTAAAAGACAGTGGGCTTTTTTTACAAACTTTTTAAAATGTTTTCACTATATTTGTTTCTAAAATTAACAGAAATTTGTTGGCTGATAATTTGAAAATTCTTTTAGCTTAATTGTCATCGGGGATAAATTAATTTTGAGTATCTATTATGACAATTACATACAGCTACATTTTCAATTCTAATGCATTTTTAATAACCTTCATCAGGCAGTGATTTGAATTTCAAATTTCCTTCTAGTAAGAAGTAAAAATTAGATAGTTTTGTGCTAATTTTCATAATAAATTGCTCTTTATTTACGTTGTAATGCCTCCCTTACTCCAAGTAAATCAAAACCTTAAATGAAACCTAGTACTCATACAACTTATTATATTTCATCACCCTTTATTAAGAAAAAGTAAATTACAGTGACAAACCTGTCTGCCCTCCCTCATATACCATAACCTGCTGTTTGTACCTGCTTCCTTTTATAGCTATTGTACAAAGGCCCATGCCTACTCCCATTTCCACATTGAAATGGTAAACATTCCCCAGTAACACAGACACATAATTCAGGGTAGCTTCAAGGGAAAATGTTGTCATTAGGAAAGAAAAAAAAAATTCTCACATAACATTGTTTTACTAGTGGTATAAACAGCAGGCTAGATAATTAGGTTCTTAACTTTCATCATGAACTTTTATTATTTATGTAGTATACGCTTGAATAGTGAAAACAGACACAGAGAATACTGGAAAAAAAAATTAAAAAAGCAGAGTCAAGTTCTAAAAGCTAGGAAAGGAAGACCTCAATATTACTTTGACTAATAGTTCTATAGGCCTAGTCCATCATTTTCTTCTTATTTATGGCAGTAGACCCCACTGGGTGTGATTTATGGCCTTCTTACCCTGTATCTTAACACAAATAAATACCTTTATGTTTATTGGCACCTTTTTTGTACATACATTCTTCTCTACATATTATGATACACATGGCCATAATTATATGATTGAATTTAATTTTTCATAACTATTTTTCACTGCAGTCAGAAAAATTATAAATACAATTCTATTGAATAGAGGCTTTATAAATTTGTTTGACTGTCTTAAATTCATACTGTTTTCCTGACTTTATGGTATACAATCTGATTTCTCTTATGGTTCTTCTGTAACTGTCATCACACATGTATATTTCACACAGATGATTTCAGAAATAATAACTTTCTTTCCCGCCTTCCTCACTTCCAAGAGGTGTGGATTATATTGGCAGGGAAGGAACAAGGAATTGTATGGTGAAAACAAATGAAAGCCATTTTTGGCTTTAATTTGTTTTCACCATACAATTCCTTTGGCTTCACCAAAGGACATTGGCTTCACCAAAGCCAATATCCTTTAAACTATTGACTGAATTTAAGATATCCAGGACTCAGCTTCTCAACAACGCTGCATTAAAAAGGGGAATTTGGTTAGTCCGAATCTCCACCGCAGAACCCAGCTGTTTTATATCCTAGTTCAATTGTTTCTTCTCGATTTCTCCTGAAGGACCACTGAGAATCTGCTTCAGAGACCTTAATTCCAGTCTCTCTTCTCGTAAGTGCCTATTCCCCAGCTTCATCTGGGTTGCTGTTACTGAAACCCTCACTTCCAAACACATGCTCTTCCTATTTCAGAACTGGCCACTCCTCGGCAGTGTCTGAGAAGTGCACACCTCCCAGCTGCTGGCACAAATGAGGTGGTTTCATTAAAGAGCAATTTGCTTGGGTGCCAAAAACTGAACAATCCCTCCTTGCTTTCTGTTAATGTGCACCTGGTCCTGCTGCAAGACTTTCTTTGCCCCAAGTATAACGGAGCAGAAGAGGGAGACTATGTCCATGCTCTTCACTTCCTTGTTCGCCTCTCTCTCATTGTTAGGATTTTTATTTCTGCACCAGTCTCCTTGGTTTTGTGCAGTCAACTAAAATAGATTTATTACCTCTAGTAATAAACACTTCCTTCAAAATTTTCCCATCCCATTCTTCGCTTTAGCATTTTTCATATCAGTTCTTTGAAGAGCTTGCTTTCTATCAACCTTGATGTTTCTCACAGATATCCAATGGATAAGGTCTCTCACAGAGTGGTAGAACATTTATTTCTTTATTTTTCTCCCTTGCTCTATTTGGTTTATTTCTTCTCTAAGTTTTAATTTAACAATTTTCCTTTCCCTGTTACCAAGTGCCAGAGGATATACATATAGAGAATGACTCCATGATCTCATCTCAAATACCTGTCCCTGTACTAGTCTACAGAAATGACAAGTAGTTATTACAGTGAATGTCAGGCTTTAGCTCTGAAAGAACTAGGGAAAACATATTTCATTACTCAAGAGAGAAAATTATCTGAATTTCCATCATATTTGAAGCTTTACAGATTACATGTGACATCTTAGCTGTCAAAGTCAGAAGTGTTTCAAAAAAATACACACAAAACACAGGTTTGCAAGGCCTCAAACTTTTCCAAAGCATGGCTAGATTTTCATGGCAAAAGCCAAATATACATAACTGACACATTGTGTTCTCTGTTGTAAGGCAATAACACAAGAGCAGTTCAAAGAAGAGTTCTCTTGAGACTGTTTTAAGGGACACTAGGAAGATTAAGTATATTTTTTCCATCACTAAAAATAGCTGAAATGTACTCAGGAGAGGGCAAGACCAGTTTGACACAATACATGCGGCTCAGGAATATATCAAGAGCTAGTAGCAACTTTAATTCATGGTTCACAGACAAGTCTGTGTTGGATGGAACTCCTGGTCCACCTTGAAAGCAGAGTGTTCATTGAGGTTACACAGGGCCTTGCCAAACTAGACCTTCAAGATTTCCAGCAAGGAAATACTGACCTCTCTGCTTAGCCTGTTCTGATGTTTTGTTGTTGTCACAGCTATTTTTTTTTTTTTAATTTCTTATATCAAGGTAATTTCCCCTGAAGTAACCTCTGCCCATTGCTACTTGTTCTTCCCCTGGGCATCCTTGAGAAGAGAACACCTCAGCCACCTCACCAAAACTGGAAGCCTGTTATTAGTTGCCCCCAGGTCTTCTCTCTTTGCTAGTGAAAACCTTCTTCAGTCTTTCAGTTCCTTCAGCCTTTCCTCAAGTTCTCCAGCATCCAAATTCCTCACTGGTACTCTCTGTTTTTTTCCCTGTCTTGAATAGAGCAAAGAGGGGACCGGAATTAGGCACAATATTACAGGTATGGCTTAATATGTACTCAGTAGAGAGAAGCCTTCCAGGCTGAACATCCTTGCTCTGCTGCCCATACTCCTCCTGAGGTTATCCAGGACATGGTTTGCATTCATTACTGCCACACAGCTGGCTCAGCTCATCCCACTGCCCAAAGGGACCCTCGGGGCCTCCTCAGCAGAGCTGCACTCCATCCATTCAGTTCCCAGCCCCTTCTACTGCTTTGGTTATCAGGTCTCAGGTGCAGGACTTCACATTTAGTTTTGTAGAGATTATGGAGCCTCCATGCCTGGAGATACTCAAAACCCAGCTGGACATGGGCATGAACAATGTGATCTGACTGATGCTGCTTTGAGCAGCAGATTAATCTACAATGGCTCCAGAGATCCTGAATTGTTCTATGCATCAATGGCATTTTGGAAATTTTACAGTGTAATTTTTTTTCTCCTCTTGCTCAAATGTTTAAACAGCCCTCCCCTATCCAATATTATTTTTTTCCAAGGAAAAGTTTCAGTCTTCCAGCTTGTTTTAATAGCATAATGGTAATACAGGCTTCTATTTAAACAGCTGATTTGTAAAGGCAAGAGAGTCCCTTTTGCTGCCAAACTGTATACACACTCAACCATTAGTATGAATTTACTGTATTAAGTGTACATGGATCTTCATATAAGAATTAACCACTAATAGGTCTTGGTGTTGTTTTGTGTTACAAGTAGAGATTATCTTTACTTTTCCCACTTTTATTTTCCTCCTTGGCGCTTAGATTCAGCTACTGATGCCACTGTTGAGGAGTTTAATGCCACCCATTGACATTGCTTCATTGAATCAAGCCTGTGAATTGACTCTTCAAATTAATACATTGTGACTCCATGGTTTAGAAGGATGAATGGAGTCCTGTATGGGAAGGGACTATTTATGCATTTTAGATCCATGTTTGTAGGAGCTCGAAGTCCTGTCAGCATAGTCAAGTAGATTTCTTCATTACATTGTTAAGGAAAGAAGATGTTATTGCCTTAATACAATCTTTGTTGAAAAAGATTTTGTTTTATTAGTTTGCATGCTGCCCTTTGATGTGCTCAGACTCTATTAGCGGCTTTATTACCAGCACAGCTCCAATTATTCCTGCAATTTGCTTTCTAGTGCATAGAATGCTTGCTTTGAACAACTACGTTGTTCAAATACTTCTATATTTTAAGCGGGATCTGATAATTGCTGCAAATCTTTTTGTTTGGTGTACAGAACTGAGTAATTTTATTAACAGTTATTCATTTAAATAGGGTTCATTTTAATCTCATCAGCTGAGTAATAGCAGCCTATGGAAGCAATGTCCTTCACAACCTTCCCATACCAACCAGATGATTTTACTAGAAGGCATTACTTGAAAGTGCTGTAAATAAATATTTGAAGAGAATTACAGGTCAAAATGGGAAAAAATAATATAGTTTTTAGGAAAATTTAGTTATCTCTTCTTTGGAAGACTTGGCAAAATAAGGATGTAAAATCCACACAAAGTGCATTTGCGCACCTCTTTCAGCATCAAGGAGCAAAGACTCACAAAAAATTACTGTTCAATCCTTGATTATTTGCAGAAAAAAGCTTGCAAAATTATTCAAAACTAACATAGTCACACACACATTCACTGGGCTCCTAAGAAAATACTACTTTGAGATCAGTATTTTGAAATTTTCTGAAAGAAATTCTGTGGAAAAAAAATGACCATACTTTTAAAGAATGAGCATAAGAGGAATAGAGGGAAAGAAGAAAGTGTTTTAATATTGGGATGATTTTCAAAGCAAAAATCCAAAATTTGTGAATGTGACCAGATCTTAATAAGGTATTCCTATTCAGGTTTTGTTGAATATGGATTTTTTAGTGAATTTAATCGGATGAGAAATTACAGACTAATTGAGGAACTATCGATCAACAAACAAACAGTAGAAGCATAATGGTCAACATAGCAAAACCAGACAGGTTTGAATTTGAGATTTTGAAAAACTGACTATTATACCAAAAACAATTATACCAAGGGAAAAAAAAGCGCAGAAGAGGAATTCAAATAATATTCAAATATGGATGCAAATCAAGAGTTACAATATATCTTATCACAAAAAAGCACATGAATCAAGCCTCACAATTACATTTTGATGGATGGTAATCCAACTTTCTTTTTGAGAATGCCTTTGCATTTAAGAACCCATGCAATATCATGAGTGATAATAGTAGCATTCCAGATTATAGATGCCCATAAGGAGGCTTGCACAACTTCTGATTTGTAGTGACCATGAGCAACACAAGAGTCTGAAATACTCCACAATAAAACAGGACTCTTGGAAAAAACTACAGTGAACGGTAGGCCAGTTCACATTTTTTTAGCAACAAGAAGTGTTATTTAGGCAATTTGTCTAGAGTACACCAAGGAAAAGAACAAACCAGAACAACCCAAAGGTAACTAAGTGGAAACAATGGGAGAGAAGTTCTTATAAGGATTATGGTAATGTTACCACATATAAATATTTTAATTTTTCATTTCAGAGTTGTAATTACATTTGAGAATTTTATGAGCTAGCACATAGATGACTGTGGCAAAATTTAGTTGTTTTCAAAGTAATCAGGAATTCACTTATCCTGAATAAGCACCTCATGGTTTAAGATCATCTCAATTACAGGTTAGGAGCTGTGCTGTAGAAGAATGAAAATCTTACTGTTCCTGAATATAGTGTTCTTAAACATGGGAAGATTTTTGCCTCTCATGGTTCAGAATCTGTACTTATAACCAATCCTAGCTATCCTGGTGAGTTGCTCATCAAACCTTACTTTGCCTTTTCTAGTTCCACTTTACCAATTCATTGGCCAACTGTGTAATGTTTTTCCGAATTCACTTGGATGCACTTCAGGTTTTGTTCTTATTTTTAGTAACCTTCATGTTGCTACTTAACCACGGTGACCTTCTGTAATGCCCGTGCAAACCTCTCCTAATGGGTAACAGGCACTGGTACTGTCTGATCAATACATCTCCAAAGCCTGAAAGAATTTCACTTTTTGCATACCTTATATCTTCTATTACAGAAATCGGCAAGCTTGTTATTTATGCCCTCTTTTAAGCTGGTAAAGCTGTGGTGTCTGTTTTTGGCCCTTTCTGATAGTGTAGGAACAGATACCAAGAACTTACCAACCTCTGGGACAGGTACAGAGCTACTGCCACTTTATGCCCCTATTTGCCGGGAGCACTGGGAGTTAACAGAGCTGTTCTGCACAACCTTCACAATGAATGTTCAAGGGAAAACAGTACAGCTAAGCTATAACTTATCTGAGCAAGAGTGTAATGATACACATTTACAGTAATGAGAAGTTTTAATTTGATACCAGAAACTGGAGTGAACAAATGAGGTCACATTTTGGCTAATGAATGTAATATGCACTGCTGCTGTCAGGAGGCACTTGCCTAGGACTAATGTCATTACTGTTATTTATAATAAGAAAATTACTAGTTAAAAAAACAACACAGAAGCAATGCACAGCAGCAATTTACAGAATTTGCAGAATAACAAATAAACCCATATATGATCTGGATACTGGCTGGGGGGGGAGAGAGTCCCTTTTCTAAAGAGGCCAGATTATTTACTCATCAATGAATATTTATTTAGCATATGTATACCAGAAAATCTCTATTTTTAATTCCCTTAGCTTTGTGCTACCAGTTCTTGGGATTTTTTCCCTTTGTTTAGCCCCTTCTGTAACTCACATTGCCCAGTACACAGGTTTTTCACCTAAGTATAGGAGATACACAGTCATCTAGGTAAAATACTTTAAAGAGGAATTTCATTGAGCCTCATTTCAAGCTCAAACATGGAACAGTGGAGATCTTGATGGAGATCTTTTATTGGGGTACTGTTTGTGATCGTGGATACTGATTTGAATGCAGATAAATCAAAGATACTAATTTTTGGTTTTTCTACTTGAGATGTAAAATTTTCCTCAATAGTTCTGCATAAGAGCTAAAAAAACTGCACAATACAATACAATACAATCTCTGTGCTACTTCTAGACCTTCCAACGTAACCTAGACTGATCTGAAAGTCTAAAGGACATAAATTCCTAGATGATCACAGTGGACAATCACAGTCTCACTGTATATCACACCCTTTCTTCTACTAGTTACAAAGAGATTGTACAAGAAAAAGAATCTCAGGGTCAATATATATAGTCTTATATGAATATTACAGTGTCAGCAGTGCCTTTTGCCCCTTTAAGAATGTCATCCTTTCACAAGGAGTCAGGCTTGCAACTTATATTTTAATGTCTCTTAAAACACCAGCTCTCCTTTCTTCAATATTTAATAATTTTTTCATTGATTCTCAGAGTTCAGAGTTAATCTTCAACTTGCATACCATATGCCCTCCTTATATTTTGTGAGTGAATAAAGAAATGGACAATTTCAAAACTGGGCTAACAGTTTGCACTGGCTAGAAATAAATATGCATTTTGAACAACTTCAATATCAACCAGTAAACAGCTCTAAAAAAGAAAGCAAGAGAATCAGGGTATTTTCATCCAGTACCAGCAATCAAGTAACTACTTGATCCTGTAGCAACCTGCACTGTTCTCTCAATAGTTATGCATGATGATTATTCACAAGTCATGCACATCCACTTCACCACTATTTCGTTTATCACAATGGAAGTAACTGAGGAGAATAATTACTATGAAATAATAAAATGTCCTTGGGAAAAAAAAAAAAAACAAAACACAAGCCAATGAATAACATTCAGGATTTCTATTTTTGAATATATACCTTCAGAAATGATTTCACGGCTCTATTTGAAAAATAGGTACAATCCAAGTGAATGGATACAATTCCTCTTTCTCTACAGCCAGAAGCCCATTATCCTTTTAAATAGGAAAGAGTATTCATTTCTTTCTCATCCCACTCCTTGTGCTCAAGAGGTGGAATAAGAAGGAAAAAAAGGGATGAAAAAGAGTAACATTCCTCCTTTCCATTTTGCAGATGACCACTCCTCCATCAATACTACAACACTCATCTGCCTCTGTATCTATGTTATTTTCTTAGCTTCTCAAACAATTCTTGCATTTCATATTATTTTTCTACAATGACAACTGTTGACAAGAAACATATAAATTCTTTCAGAGTCCTTTTAAAAATAAAGTATGCTATAGGCATGGCATGCTCAGAAAAGAACTAAAAAAAATAACTTCCCCCAAAGGCTTCTACAAAAGCTGTGGCCATGTTGGAAGCCCATGCTGGAGCAGGATCCTGGCCTGTGGGCCCATGGAGAGAAGAGCTTATGCTGCAGGTGCTGGCAGGACTTGTGATTCCACGGAGGGCTTACGCTGGAGCAGCCTGTTCCTGAAGGACTCCATCCTATGGGAGGGACCCATGCCAGAACAGTTCATGCAGAACTACAGGCTGTGGGAAGGACTCACTCTGGAGTAGTTTGTGGAAAACTTTGTCCCATGGAAGGGCTCCCATGCTGGAGCAGGGGAAGGGTGTGCAGAGATGAGGGTGTGAAGGGTGTGATCTAGGCTTACATCCACACTTTTTCACTGCTTGCTGTGTGGCCCTTGATTGAGTCTTCCTTGTGTTTCAACTTGACAGTTTTAATGTAATATTTAACACTGACATGACATAAGCTAAAGATGACTTGATAGAAGACGATAGTACAAGCACAGAGCCCTGCCCTATTTTAGGATTAACTAATGTGAAGTCTACTGGCAGACTTTGAGGGGGGGGGGGCTGATAACAGTACTTTACAAGACAAAAAGAAGAACCCATGCTCAAATATCTTGTTTCCCATCACAGAAGTGCAAGTGACAGAGAAAGCAGGAAGTATCTCACTCAGGGAATCCCATCTTTTTACTGCTAAAAATCCTCGTTGTTGACAGACCTTGTAAATTACAAAGGGTTCTGGGGAAAACCTTATATATTCAATGGGTGTCACCTTTACAACTGAGGCATTTAGGATTTTCAGAATTTGTTCAATACTTAGTTAATAATTACTGATTAAACATTTGAATAGGCACCCAATTTTACACATTCCTGAACTGCAAATGTTTAAATTAAGAAGACCACATTATTCTGTAACTTCACACAGATTGAGGGTTTTGTGCTCATCTGGGAAAATCCAGTGTGATATCTCAGCTGCATCACTGAGACTTAGAGATGTTTTAAAGATGTTTATTGTCAGGATTAGGTTTTCAACCTAACTATTGTTTGCAAGGTAGACATATCAAGACCACGATTCCCAAGGATGAGTGGTAAACAGACAATGCTTCAGTTCACCAGAAAGACATGACTTACCTTGTGAAAGTTCCTGAAATATGCTGCCTTCTCATCTGGAAATTTTTCTAGCCTCCTGGGCCCTTTACTGGAAGCCTTCTTGAAAACCAACCAACAACGCCTGAAAATCTGCAAACAAAATCGAAGGATTCTATTAGTTTTTTCTTAAAAGGTGGACAGTAACATAAATCCATTCAGTTACATAATTGACTTTGGAAGATATTTTAAAATGACAATGTTTTATTTCCAAAGTCTGAAAAATTCTGAGAACATCAATAATTTCTACACAAGTATACCCAGTTTGTTTTTTTATACTTTTTGATTGTCAGTCCTTTGTAGACTTTTTTGCTTCAATTTCTTTCATGAATGCCAAATGTGACAATTCCTGAGATGTAAGTAAATCCATGAACTTTGAGTATGAAAGGAATTCTAAGACTGTCTTTAGAGAAAGTAGTTTCAGAAATCACTTCACACATTTCTATCTTTAACATTTGTCTGTGCTCTATTTCTGTGACAGTAGTGATACCATTGAGAAACAGTTGTTGCAGCTTTTAACAGAACACAGTAATCAGCAGTTAGCATCGCCTTGTGTACACAGAAAAAAACCCACAAGGTTGAAGTAAGCACTAATGTGACCATTACTGGACAAGAACATCTAGTTCTCTCATTTCAGGGACAAACTTTCTAAGGAAAAACTATGCAGATTATTAAATATTGAGAGCATGTATAGAAAAATAAAATCCTCCAGAAAGTACAAGGCAAAACAGTATTATCCTTCATTTTAATGAGAAACACACTAGATTTTGCTTTAAAAGCATTTTTAAACAAGGGTACTTTATTAGACTACCTACCAAGCATTCTTACTTGCCATAAACAGAATATTAAAATAAGGATTGAATTATCATATAATCATATATTTGCAGTTCAAAGAGAAGCTGACTAATAATAATCCTCTAGACTATATTATGCACGTAAGAGATTAGATATTAATCTAGTTTTATAATCTATGACAGCTGTTTACTTCATTGTCCTATTCAATACTGGCACAGCTCTATAAACAATACCATACAGAATTTTATGTTATTAATTCAAGGATACATTGAAAAAAAACCCCAAACCCAGTGCTAGGTAATGATTCCACTGGCCATATGTGAAGAGCCTTATTTCTGTATAAATTCTAAAAAATTTAATGACACAGAACAAGAAATACAGTACTATTTAATTTGAATCAACCACATCTCCCATTACCAAAAAAAAAAAAAAAAAAAATTATAAATATCAAGGAAGTACGAGCAGGGAGTTTTCCCCTCAATGTGATGCTGCTTAAACTGAGTATGTGCAGCAAATGTAGTGTCATTAAAATGAAGCTTAATTACCCACGTTATGATACAATAATACTGACACTATACTGTTGCCATTAGCTCATATGAATGTTATCAGTCAAAATAAGTGTTTTGTTTTAAAAACCTACCATTGGACTACTGTATCAATACATTTAATTATGAAGACTTTTGTCAGGAAGAATAGCATTTAGTTAAATCCTCTGCAAGCATACGGCTTGCAAAGCATACAAGTCCTAGAGTTTTTCAACTAAGGTTGTAAAGTGCCAACTGTTCAACTGTACTTCCTGTCTCAGAAATTACTTCACCTAACCTGGGGAAAAGCAAAGACAATATCATATTTCCTGAAAAAAAAAAAAAAAGACATTACACTGTGGGACATCATAAACCATCTTTATTAGATAGTACTTTCCTCAAATAACATCTAGGCAGTGTTGCAACTTGACTTTGCCAAAGCTATAGCACTGCTCCCACAGCTATTTCTTGATTAAACCATATTAACTACACAATGCTGTAGAGTGAAAAGCTGCACAAACAAGTATAGAATACTTACACTATTTAGACCTTACTAAAAGCAATAGCACCAACTGTCCAAAGCAGACATATTTATTAATTTAATAAAAGTGTCATTTTTAATAACACTCCTGGCTCTTCTGGAATCTTGGGTGGTTTTTTAGTCTATGTGTATTTTTGGTTCATCTGTCTTACTCTGAGGAGAAAATTCGTTTTCAAGGTAAAACCCACAGTCTTAATTTCATTTTCTTGATTTTCTTATTTTCATCATATGCCCTTAATTGTTTACAGTCTTCAAAAAATTCTCTTTAGAAAATACAGAACAACCCAAGGCCACATCACCAGTGGTGGTGGGTTTTGGCATAGACATGAAATCCGCATTTTACAGATTACCTGAACTTTAGACAGCTGGTGATCATGTAACAGATATTTTATCTTAATTAACCGAACTTTTTTGAAGGTTGGTAGAAGTTGATGTTTTGGTTTTTAAAAAAAAAAAAAAAAATATATATATATGGCACAGTCATATTTCGTTTTAATGCAAAGTATATTAGATCCAGTACATTAGAAATATCCCTAAAAAAAGGCAACTACACATCACAGTTGAGAAGTCAGATTTCTCTCTGTGAGGATGAGAACATTTGCTGGATAAAAGCTCATCTAATGCATACTCCAAAGCATTTCCTTCAGTGACAAACGAGCAGGTTATCCTGAATGACACCTTCAGTCTTTTTTGCAGTTCAGGACAGCTTGAAAGCTAGTTTGAGGGTTTGTAGCCAAGCCAATGAAATTCTAGAGGAAGAACCTCATTAATGGGCACTGCAAAGCATCCATGGAATTCTAGGGCTTGATGCTAGTTATCTTTAAGGATGCTCCTTACCAGTCCTTTCCCCAAATTTCAGAATTGGGATGAATTCAAAGGTTTTAGCACACAGACTGCAGGAATGAACAGCCTTTGCTTTTAAAGAACACTGCATAGCAAGAGTTCCATAAGTTTGTCCTTTAAACTGTTATGGCTTCAATTTATTGGCATCTGTTTTTTCCAGACCTTTAGGAAGAGAAGACATCTGAAGAATGAAATGGCTCAAAGAGGACTCCTGATATGGTATGTACATACACCAAGGTACATCCTTGAATCTGGATTTTACTTTTTTTAACCTAATCTTAAAGATGGTATAAACATATAGAGTTCCACTGCATTTCAGCGGCCTTTTACTTTATTATACCAATAGGAAGTTTGTATTTCAGTGTTTGAAGAAGCATTAGCATTTGAATTTACCTATAAATATGAATAAATAGGTGCAGATGTGAGCAAACAGCAAACAAACATTTGCCTTTCATAAGGCATCTCATTGTTATACAAAAGCCTACTCAATTATTCACGAACTGTGAGATAGTCTTTTATCCCTGGCCTAGTTTAGGATGCCATTGGGTGTGATCAAAACTTCTGAAAGACTTCTAAAGTCCTCAGATAACTGGGGTAGCCATTGTGAGAGAAATCAGCATCAGCCCTTAAACAACGGAGGGAATGAGAACCACTCACAGTGTTGTCTCCATAATACTTAGATCTTTCCTGCGAGATTTAAGTGTCTGTTTTCCACACATGCATAGTTGAAGAAATGCCAAATATTTGATCATTTAATCAGGTTTACATACTTGGCTGAGCACTAGCTACTCAACAAATATGATTTTAAAATTTTGTATTGAGGGTAAACAACACAAATGGCACCCTATGCCATTGTGGGTTTTTTACCGGAGAAATTCAGGAAGATAGTATTAAGTACATGTTATTTTTACGCTTTTTTTTTTTTTTTTTTATTACCATGTCAATTAGAAGGACCAAAACTTGTTCATTACAAACTTAAGAAGGATTCTATTGAAATTACCCCCTGAGCCCTAGGCACAGCACAACTTCTTTAAACAACATCCTTCCTCTCTCAATTTTACAAGGTGGGCAAAGCGAATAAAACATTCCTCTAGATCTCATTACCTGTTGTGCAATTATGTATCAGTAAGCCATTCCAGTAATCCAGCACACTGTGGTCTAGTGAGAACTGATTCAGTTGCCCATAGCTATAACATATGGGAATGCTACTCATTACAATGTACAAGCTTGCAGGGGACAGTAGTCTCTGTTCCTACGAATGGATGCTGAATAGACTCATCTTGTTAGTGAGAGAAAACAATTCCAGACCTAGAACAATATAACCTCACCAGCCCATAAATGTTTCTGAAATCTTTCCAGTCAGAAATTTGATTCCCAGTACTGATCCATTTCTATTAATCTTTAGAGATCCCTTCATTATAAAATCTCTACATAATCTTTTTTGTACTCTTTCTTCTGCTTAATTTAGCGCTCATCTCACCTTTCCAGCATGATCATATTTTTTAATATTCTTGACTAATTTATGCAAAAGTTTGGCCTCTGAATGGACTATTACTTTTCATGGTCATATCATACAGTTATGTTTTATTTTTGCCATGGTTGTTCATAATAAATTAATTAAAATACATATTACAGGAAATTCACTGGCTAATTTTTTTTTCCAAAAAGAAGAAAAACTTTTTACCTTTTCTAAAATAATTCAAAATAATTGGTTTACAGTGAAAATCTTTTGTATGATTATCCAGTTTTTCACAGATTTCTAAAGCCTTTTCCTAGTCATTTACAATAGATGCTTTTCAGTTTAACATTTTTTTTATCCACAGCTGTAGCTAATAAAGCTTTGCCAGTCATCACTAATATTTAGAGAAGAGATTTTTATTGACAAGTCTCTACACATTACTCCAGAAATTTCCCTTCGCACTCAAAAAAAAACAATACAAAACCGGAAACCAAAAAAAAAAAAACCCTCATCCATTTTTTTTTTTAAATAATGCCAAACAGGAAAGTTCAAACACTATAAGCCTTTTTTCCAAACCACTTAAAATGCTCTGAAATTTCCTGCCTCTATTCAAAAGACAGTACAAATGGCAGCTTTCTTGGGTATATTGGAAAACCATCTAATTTTCTGCCACTAGCTGTAGAAACATTTGTCTCTTGCGAGAAGCAGCAATGAGTCAGCTCTTAATTACTAACAGAAACCATCACTGACCAGGACAGGCACTGAAGCATCACTCATGGGGCTTTTTGCTAGCATAACCCATCAAATTGTTCTCCCAGGAAGTAAACTACATAATAATATTCAGTCCTGCATTTACATCTCATTATCCGCAGGAAAGGCTTGTTGATTTCTCCTCCCTGACTTGCCATGTGCAGTGCTCTCCCGTTAGACAAGACATTTGCAGTGTATGCATTAAAAACACATATGAGTATGTTCAAATTTACCTCGCTAGTTATCTCCATTAAAAACGGATATTGCTTTTTATGGGGTATGTGAAAGAAATGTAGTGTGCTGTGAGCTAAACAAACTCTATTCACAACTTAAAAATGTAGCATTTATAGTAAGAAAAATAAAAATAGTTGTCACAGTAAAATAATATTTAACCACTGTTTTGACATCCACCACTTTTTGATTTTTCTGTGCATATTTGGCTAAGGGAGAAGAGACAAGGGGTGACACCTTACCAATTCAGTGAAACTACACTTGTCATGCATTCAAGTAAAATTTAAGAGAAACTGAAAAGCAGTTATTATCTGTAAAAAAGCCCAGGAGGAAAATTGGAAGACAAAACCATTCATACCTCAGCTGAAGAGCAAGTTACAGGATCTAAGCTATTGCTGAGTAAAGTCAATAGAAAACATCCCAAACCACAAACCAAAACACCTCATGTGCTTAGTGCTACCAACACTTTGGACTAAGAATGCAAAAGTAAATACTGTTGCAAGAAGGCTTACCATCCCTCCCACACTTAGGTTTCTGGGCATCATTGAAATTAAGTTGCCCTAGAAACTGTTTTGCCTGTCTTGAACAGCATTGATCTCACTGTCTACTTTTTTGGAAATGCAGTTCCCACTGCACTAATTGGGTGCATTTCAGGTGGCATATTTGGATTCGTATGAAGAAGCAAGAGAGGCGGAACACCACTGCACAGCACTGAGCTCCCAAATTAGCGCAGAGGGTGCAGAGTAGCAGGGAATTGAGGCCAGCTCCTGCTCCTTTACCACACCGCTGGGAACTCCCATCTCCCAGCAGCAGAGCAGATACTCCACAGTCATCTGACATCCACCCCACAAACAGGAGAGGCAAAAATAACCCATAGCCCTGCTCAGAAGCAAGAGGTTACTTACTTCTGTCAGCAGCTCTGGGATGTGTGGCCAAGACTTTACCACAAGATACTATAAGCCTTGGGAGTTTTTCCTTTTTTTCAATTGATTATAACTCTCCACCTCTCCACTCTTGCTTATTTCAACACATTTTCTTCAAACATTACCAAACCACCTACCATAAAGCAAGCACAATTAAAGCAAAGCTGTTTATACTGTAAAGTCAGGATTAAAAACCACAATAAATCCCCAAAAGATCACTAGTAAGTTCTTTAATAAGAAATGCAGTCTGAAAGTTTGTTATGAAACATATCCAACAGGGAAATATTCCTCATATATGATAACCTTGTATGTACCCTTGAGCTTAATTTTATCATCCTAATTAGCAAGGTTAAGCTTTAGTTTACTGAGCTTGTAACATGACCTTCCGCAACAATACAATTAGGCCTTAGATCATTTTAGTGTCACAGTTCGAATCCTAAAATTTCTGATAGCATTTTTTATTATCGCAAATCTGCAGGCATTTAAAGTTAGGAATTGAAGAAATGCTGAAACATCTGCTACAAACTGTTTCATCTAAGATTAGATCAATCCTTGTGAGCTTGATTGTAGTCTGAGAATTAGGATGGTTAGAGAGAGATGATTAGGGACAATTCACCCAGTTATAGTATACACACGTCATCTTTCTGCTGCCATAACATGCCATTATAGATTCATATAGATGCTTATAATATACTATAATTTATAGTGTTATAGTCACAAGCTATACATGTAGCCCATAAAAGGATTTATTTTATTATTAGAGATTTATGTGAAATCAAAGTACACCATAGCAATTTTCCAACTATTCCTCTATTAGCTAACCTACTCTGTGTATAAACACTTTAGTTATGGAATCTGAAGTCTTTTTTTTTCTGTGTTTAAAAGAGAGTGGAGCATACTATCTGAACAGATCTGCATGCAGTATTCCCGTGAAAAGTGTTATAGAACTTTATCAATCCTTAAGCACCCACATCTTAAAAACTCACCACCGTTACTTTGCTTTGAAGTACCAGCAGGGCAATTCAAGGACAGAAGGACAGCCTGCACAACTAACACACTCTGACTCCATAGCAGCTTGCAGATCAGCAGAATTTATAACTTACATCTGAATTGATCTTATGTTTATTTTAAAAAATCAGTTCCAGTAGCCATTTCTTTCAGCTTCTGCATTTCCTGCTCAGTTTTGCCTAACTAACTAACTTCAGTGATTCTTTCGGAGGAAAACTAATACTCCTTGATTCATGTCTGGCCTCAGAGTTGACGACAAAAAGCCCTCAAAACCAGAACAAAAATTTGTTTTAAATACTTTTAGCATGCATCTAGCAGAAAAATCCCAGATCTTGCAATACTTTTAAAGAAATTATTATGCTCAAGAAATCTCAAGCATTTCACTGAGCTTAAGCTGAATGTGCAGCATCTACTTAGGAACAATTATGTAGCCAAGTTTGCATTTCCTCCTAGAGTTAGTTTTCTAAATGTAATAAAAAAAAAAAAACAACACAGGAAGTTATGGTTTCACAATACTTTAATACTAAATTTGAGTAACTTCTAAAACTAAACTGGAGTAATTACCTTAGTTAACTCATCTGAAGTTTTTTTAGTGGAAATACCAAGTTTCCCCCACTACTGCCCCCATTTTTTACAAAGTTTTATTTTAATTAGTGACAATTGCACAGTCCACTTGAATATGACAAACCACAAAGGATGGTTTGATATTCTGCAGTGGAAAGCAATATTTACAGAAGAAAAGCTAACAGTCCTTTATTTTCATCCTATAAATGTATATAGAAATGGAAATATCACTACAGAAGAGTATCTTATGGACTCTTTCATAGATAAGCTTATTAAACTGAAACACAGTATCTTTTACACGTATTAGGTAGACAGTCATTACTTTGTTCTTGAAAAAATTCTAGGCATTTAATGTACCTACAAGGGAATTTAATGCTGAGAAACAGACAGTTATTGATATAGATTTCTTATTTAAGTCTCTAGAAAACAAAATTCAGAGCTTTACACACAATCTGAAATAAGACACAACTGAAACATGGTATCTCTGCTCAGATCCTTAATACTTTATTTTAGGAAAGCAGGGATTTGTGAAAACAAGTGTTAGAAAAATCAAAACCATGCAACAGAATACCTTAAAATGCAGCAGAGCTTCAGAACAAAATAGTAACCACAAACATCTGCTCTATACTACTGAGGGACAAAAACTCAAATAATTTTTACAACTTCAATGTAGAGGGTTACAAGCTCAAATTTATCTTCAGAATCCAAAATTATTCCTCGGGTTTACCTCAGCTAGTATTCTAACACAATCACAGAACAGTTTGGGTTGGAAGGGACCATTAAAGATCATCTAGTTACAACCCCCAGCCTCACCCCATGGGCAGGGATGGGCTGGTCTGACCAGACCAGCTTTCTCAAAGCCCCCTCCAACCTGGCCTTGAACACTTCCAGGGATGAGTATCCACAACTTTTCTGTTCCAGTGCCTCATCATCCTCACAGTAAAGATTTTCTTCCGAATATCCAATCTAAACCTACTTTTTTTTCAACTGAAGCCATTACCCCCTTGTCCTATCACTAAATGACCTTGTAAAAAGTCCCTCTTCATCTCTTTTGAAGTGCTCTAAGATCTCTCCAGAGCTTTCTCTACTTCACACTAAACAACACGATTCTCTCAGCCTGTCTTCATAGAACATTGCTCCAGTCCTCTGATCATCTATCTTTACTTTTCTCTACATTATCACACAGAAATGCACCTTAGCAGAAGCATCATAGTTCCCAGGATGCTGTTGTTTTGACTGACAAATAAGTGGAAACTTTGCTTTGCATGGGATTTAATATAGCTGAGCACAGCACTAAGTCTAAAGCACTTTCTGCAAAGAAAAAACAAGAGCTGACTGTTAAGTGCCACTCTATATTTATGTAGGTGTACAATTTTTAACAGCAATCGATCCTCAAAGTAGAATAAGGAAAGTTAAGAGTCTTTTATTCTTCAATGCATTTTGTCATTTCAGCATATACTTAGAAAACCTTGCAAAACCAGCCACATGGATATATATGGCTGAAAGCTCGCTGTAATCTATAAGTGACTCTATTAAAGGCCTGGTCACAGCCTCTGGCACACATGCACGCACGAAGTATATGCAATATGTTTACACTGAGAGACAAAACAATATATAAATGACAATGCAGAAGAAAAGCTCTTCAAATACATTCTGATGCGCTGTACTACAGAAGAGGTACAGAATTTCAAAATGACATTTATCCATGACATATCATATCATTCAATAAACCTCGGAAGTATCACTCTGTATGAATCAATCATGTTGGTTTCCTACAAATCAAATACAACCTTTTTTATGTAGTTAAATATTCTGCTTTGACTTCTCTTTAAGTACTGTGACATGTCCACTAGATTTTATGGAGAAATTTGTCATACATAGAAAATATGGTGTTCTGCAAAATGAAGCCTGTAGTAGAGTTCAAGCAGGACAATACAAATAGTAATGTTCAAGAGGATGTCTAATATCAGTGATGTTTTCTCTGACATTTGATCACCTGCATTACTGTAACCATTAGGTTAAATCTCCTCCTGCTAAATAGTTTTAATAGATGTTAGCGTGCCCCCAAAGACCTTCATTATTTCTTAGTTTTAACTTAACTGAAGCGGAGGAAAAGGAATTCACATCTCATGGTAAGCAGAAATAGCTAAAAGAGTTATCAAGAATCCTCTGCAGCAGAAATTAAATGGATACAAAAAATGGCGGAATTCAGTGAAATTTTCTGCAATATTTATACACAGAACTATCTCGAGTTTTTAAAGTAAAAATAGAATTTTAAAAAAATAAAAAACACAAAATAAAAAAGGTCAAATCAGGCACCCAAAAAGCAACATAGTTTCCTCTGGGTCTTATAAGTTAAAGAGGAACATGCATGCAGACAGAACGATACATATTGCAAAAATACTGCTTAATTTGTATTGTTATTAGTGATTTGCTTTCTGCCACTCTTAGAATACTTCTTTTTTATATATTTGCCGAAAATCTACTTAAAGATGTTACCAGTCTGTTATTACAATACATCAACATTGCATTGAATAAAAACATAATCCAAAGCATTAAAAGGATGAGAAAACAAGCACTTTTACACACAACTAAGAGGATTTGATAGAAAAAGCTATAGCCCTTAGCTCTTGTGACTACCAACACCAGTTCTGTTCAGCTTTACAACAATTTTTTAACAGAGAAATAAAGCTTTTACTCAAAGAAAACTAGCATGAAATAGCTTCCCTGAGAACTCAAATGCAGCTGGTGTGTTACATTCCCAGACAGGATGTCCTGTGGGGAAATATGCTACTACAGGGGATTAGGAATCATGTAGTTATGACCCCAGGGAAATAACACAGAGGAAAAGCAGATGGTTTCCAAATCCAGACTTCCTAAGTACAAAAGACCACCCCGAATTCCCTCTTTTGTAGCTGCAATAGGTTTCAAAAAAGTCTGCCGTAGAATTGTCTGAGAGATTCACCCAAAATTTATTCAGGTAAATCCACAGAAACCATGCTTTCACATGCTTTGGCTCACACCCAAATCAGTAACGCTCCATGCATCATAGATCAAACACAAATTTTTTTGTTAGAGGAACTACGGTCATCCCAACAAGCTAATATTATTATCCAAGAACAAAAAAAAAACTTTCAAAAGAACTTTCCCAACCCCTCCCTCCACTTCCACTGATTACTGTTGATTATCACCAACATTCCAGAGCTTGTAGGAGCTAAAACTGTCCTTTTTCAATCATTTCCCATGGGCAGAAGAAAATTATTAGTCTACCCAACTGATTGTATTTATTTTGATATTCTCATCAGACACATATAAATAGAAAACACATCGATTTTCTGTGCTCTGGAGACTACCTGAGGACAAGAGTGGGTGGAAAAAGAGAAAAAAATTGTAGCATTTCTGGTCGTATTTAGAGTACAAACATTCAGCATATTGGTTTAAGAGTAGGTAACACAAGTACCTTTTCTCACTCACAGTATTAAAAGTGCAGATAGGACAACAGAAAATTGTGTTGCTCACTTCTCACTTCCTGCCACTGCTGAAATGGTCTCAGATACAAGATATGAAGCTGTAATGCATAGTGTAACATAAAAGAGAAAGGAAGGGGAATATTGCGTGCTCATTAGTATTAATTATACCAGAAGCAACATCTGGCTTTGCAGTATTAACTGATTAATCCTTGTATTTCAGTTGTGAAGTTTCAGTAAGACTTTAAGCATAAGACTGAAAGGGTAGCAGACTTATTCCAGATACAGCTCTATTATATAGTGACAGCAATGAGCAAACTCACAAAACCAGAGCTTTCTTGTTAAGCAACCCTTCTATGCAGAAAGTCAGTAGAAAACTATAGTTACAAAATAAAATATGCAGATTTTATGGAAAACAAGTTTAACAGAATGACTGCTTTTATTAATAGCTACTCTGAATAAGAACATAATATGAATCACAAACTACAAAAAAAAAAAAAAAAAAAGCCAAATTCTGTATTCTGTAAATACAGATACTGTCAGAGAATGGACTAACAATTTTACTATCATTTTTTGTATTAGAGAATTTAAATAAGCAAAGTATTATGACCAATCCTTAGCTGCTTCTTAATGTATATCTTGCCAGTTGACTGGCTTACCACAGGTACTGATAAGTCCACAGAAACTGTGTCTTCTTGACCTGTTTCTGATTTGAGGGTGGGGTAGTGACAATAAGTTTTAAGTGTGAAATTAAATAAAAGAACACTCAAAATCGCAGTCATCCTCACCAAAAATTCACAGTTTGAGGAGTGGGTTTTTTTATATTATCATCATATATATATATCAGATAATACATACTGACAGCAGTAGATAAAATTCAGTCCCTGCATGTTAATCAACACAAATTCTGGTCACTCCCCAATAGATGTATTGATGTATTTATATCACTAATAAGTTTCTAAAATGACAGTTATATTTCCAGTACCTCAGAAATTAATCCAAGCAACTCTTTTTATGTGGTCATTAAACTCTTGCCACTATAAAGATGGGTTTAAGTCCAGCACTGCAGAGCAGCAATTGCAACACATACTCCCTTTCAGTTTTAGAGCATGCACTGCAATGACCCAGCTTGCATATCAGCCGAAATAGAGTTAGCTAAGAGTTGGGCATAGATGTATGAGAGAAAATGTGCAAGTCACTGAGCCCTGCCTCCTTCATTTGCAGAAAGTCATGCAATAGGTGCCTGCTCCTTTTTGATCTCCTTCCTTACTTGTCACACAATTTATATCTACGGAGATATTTGAAGTATGACAGTTTTTCTTGTTGTCCTCATGGTACTGGCTTACTAGGATAGAAATAATTTCCTTTCTGAGAAGTAGCAGGGAGAAAAAACACTGGACATTTCACATTCGTAATTCTGTTTTCATAGTTTCTCAAAGGCTAATATGTAGTCCTTGTGCTTTGGAGAGACAGTTTTTATTGTGATTTAATTTATGAGCCTTGTCCCAGTGGAAAATCTAATTCTTGCAGCTAACATCTGCATGAAAGGATTTTTGCCATTTAATCCAAATCACTTGTTTTAGTACATTCCTCTATTGGCTTTTGTATTTTTAACATATATTATAAGGAATCTATCAGCAGAGAGACATTCAGGTGAAGACTTGGTAGTTCAGTGCAGCATTCACCAGTGAACTCACAGCATCGTCACAGCAAGACAGACACCATGACACTCAGTAGTTGAGGATGCTGTACCATCTTATCTTGTGATGGCAGAGCCTTCTGTTCTATTTTTCTTTAGAAGGATCCAACTCTATTCTTCTCAGACAGCACACAATATGTAATTTCTCCTTCGGCTCCTCTACCTTTCAAATTAACAAGTCCCTGCTTCCCACTGTTTTCCCTACGGTCTCCTTAAGACTGCCCTGTTGGACTTTAAATATCTTTCAATAATCACCTTAAATTAGTTCAGTCTTGGTTTATGATAGATTTAAGCTTTAAGACTTCATAAATGAATAAAATATTACATAAATGGAGCAATCTTGTAACAGAACATCAGCCCTATTTACACTGAATTTTTTTACTTGTTCACAGAATTCTACCCCTCTCTATTGCTACTTACATTACAGGAATTCCTTTCTGCTATAAACAGTCTCCATTCTTTTATTATTAGCAGCACAGCAAATGAAGAATATTATTAGCATTAGTAAAAATCTCATAGGATATGTTCCAGCAGATATACTATGTAATGCTACAGAAGACTCTGTTTATCTCTTTCAACATATATAGCTGAATTCTCCTGTTCTTAATCCTTAGCAAACATCACAATACTTGCTTTGGTGTACTGTGTTTTAAAATTTTTTGTAGATCTTTTTGATGCTCCTATCCCTCTTTCTGATGGCTGCAGAAACATCATTAAAATGCAGCTTTCGGTGGTACAAGCACTGAAGACAGGAGGTTTATGGGGTTTTTTATTTTTTCAGGACTTGGTCTTTGTGGCAAGTAATAGCATAGTTAATTATACGGTTTTCATGCCTTATTTACATTGAATTTTTCCAGTCATCTTTGGTAGATGAAGAGCTTGCTCCAAAGGAAGTGAGAGCAATATTCCCACTGATCACAGGCAGAAATAAGAAGGGAAGAGAGCAATGGCCTATTTCACAAAAGAGAGCCAAGCTTGGCTTCAGAATCCTGTCATAGTAGTATTAATCTTTCTTTATGCTATAGAATTTATGTTTTTTTATAATATATCTTCCTTGCAAGAAACATCAGAATTATCCTGACAGAATTTACAAAAGTAGTCCACATATATTCAGTTTGTCTTTCTGTGGTCTTCAGCATCCAGAAACTGTGAGAAGGCCACATATTTTTTATCTTAATCTTTAGTTCTAGAAGTCTTCAAATTACCTCAAACTAAAATATTTTTGGATAAAAATTTTTCGTCTAGAACAAACTTTGGATTAGACCATGTTCTCAGCATTGGCTTAGAGTATTACTGCTTATTTACAATGGGATTATTTTAAAAGAGAAGTTAAAGTTCTCTCCCTTTCCTCCATGACTATAAATAGAAAAGAATAGTTTAATTTTTTAAAGTATATAATAAGCCTTTGATGTTTTTTCAGGAAAAGCAAAACAAATCAAAAAAGAAAAAAAAAATCCCTTGGTGGCCATAAACTAATTCAGTAACACAATACAACACATATTTAATTCCTTTAAGGTCGTGCCTGTTGTGTCATTTTACTTGTCACTGGTCCTTTTAACAACACTACAACACTTCTCCAGAGATGAAAGTCAGTTATGTAAGTGGGTGTTTGTTCTAAAAATACATCCACAATTAAAAGTCTCAGGGTGTATGTATACCTTTAGTCAGAAGCTTTACTGTGGGGAATGCATACCCTCAAAATGAGGGCAAAGAAGATGTTGAAATTTAACTCATTTACAGGCACCTCAAGAAGAAAATTCATTAGCACAGAAGATTTAAACAAAGTATATGTTATTAAAAAATAGAAGCACTTGCAAGCATTTTGCTGGCTGAAGTTCTTAACTTTTAGGGCAGCATTCTCTGACCTTGCTACCAGTGATTAAAATTTCCTAGAACTGTCAGAGAGATGGTTCATGTGTTTTAACAGAGTGCTTACATTAAGAAATGATTTTTAGTATCCTTTTCATTACTGCTGAAGAGAATTCCTGCAAACCATGAACAGCAAAAATTTGATATGATGGCTGACATTATTTTAAAATCACGTGCTAGGACTTAACAGTCCCACTCTGGAGTGTTGGAGTAGCTGACCTCCGTGATCCTGTGAATATGTGAATTAATGACTAAATTCAACCTTAAACGCTCGAAGTTTCTTTTAGAGACAAGTTTAGTTATAATTTTCTATGCAAGGAATTTCTGAGGGAAAAAAACCTGGAAATCTCTTTCTTTAAACATACATCCTTTTTATTCTTCTCAGTTTTGCCCTTTATTCTATTTAAAACTGGAATTCAGTGAGCTGGAGTGAAATTGGTCCACAGAGCCTACAAGAGGTTTTGCCACTTGTAGACCCTAGAAAGAGCGTTCTCAAGCAAATGCAATCGTCTATCCAGGACTACTTCTCAAACTGTAGAAAGCATTAATACAGTGTGCTTTTCCCAAGCCAACCTTAGTCTTATCTTTCCTCTTCCCCTCTCCCATTTTTATATTGCTACCTTCTTCTCAGTAACAAAACTTTCATCACTTTTTGGAAAAAGTCATTTAGGAAGGCAGCTTTTTCCCTTTCTGAGCTGAAATTCAACTTTCTCCCTTCCAAATAAAGGATTTCCTAGCAAGTTTAGGTATTGTTAACTTCAGTGAAAGTAAGGCTCTTTTAACAACGGTTGTGGCCCATTATATAGTTGTAAAATATGATTACAATGTCTCAGAATTGAGATTCAGTAATTTCTAAAGAAAAGTTTGTTGTTGCTTTGTCTAGAGTAAGAATATGTAATTATTTTTTTTTTAATCCATCAGGCTTTATGTCTTCAAGTCACATAATTCTCTGACTTCATCTCTTCAGTCTAAACATTGCACAGTTCAAAACATGCATGCAGATGTCAGGCTCTGAACAAAAGCTGAATAGAAATTAGACTGCAAACACTGGAATGGGGCTTTCCATTCTTCTGAAAGTAGGAAGGGAAAGAAATAATTCTGTATCTGGGATCACACTATTACAAAAATGCATGCTTTTACTTTCCACTGTACAGTGTACTGTTCGTTCACAAGTTTCTGAAGTTTTGATCACATCATCAAGGTATTTGTACCAAGACACCTCTGTGAAAGCTCAAAACTTAAACCTTTTCCTATGAGTCTAGGATAACCAGCATGCTGCACAGACTAAGTACGGCCATTTTGTTAAATTTTAGAGAAGAAATAGTATATGGCCAACATAGGGGTTTTTAAATTAATATTTTGTCAGTGTATGTGTAACAGCACCTTTCTTCCCTGTTCCATGCCATGTGTTAAACCCTGCCACTGATGCAGCAGTGGTTTTGATGGCAACATCCATCAGGAAGTTACACCACAATGCAAGTTAGAGAGACTCCAGGTTCAAATCAACTGTTTCCTGATGATTTCAAAAACCTATTTAACACCCTGCAAACTACAAATTGAAATTTCATTGATCCTAAAATGTTCTTCCATTGTATTTTGGACATTTTCATTAACAATCCAGGAGTCCTAAGTGTCTGAGACTGATGTGATTCCACAGATGTAAATTACTGCTTGAACAGAAAAGAATTTACTTCTAAGCATTGCAAAAACCTGATTTTCAGCATGTCATCTGCAATTAATGGTAACTGAATGAATAGAACAAAAACTTCTTTGTGAAAACACCTAGGATGAATAACTAGATTTAACATCTTTCATTTTTTATCTAAACAACTACAAGTACTGCTGAAGGCAGGCAGAAAAAATTACTTCAATCTATTGATATATAGTCAGATAGACCGGAAGTACAAAAAAGTTTAAAAAAATTTTCCATTTTCAATTCCCACTAGTAGATTCCTTTAAGAAAATATGATAGTGGTAAATATATAAATAAAGAGAGATTCACTATCCTTCTTTTCATATTACCCTACTTCTTTTCTCTTGCTCACATATAAGTATTCATCACACCACAGAGAAGCAACTGTTCACAACTAGAGACTGGACAAACTCATTTGATTTCTGAGAACTAGAAGTAAATAAGAACAAAATTTTTATCTTGTGTCACTGAAAAGCATTTTTTTGGATAAAATAAAATAATTAACATTTACTCTGCAGAAAAGAGTCACAGATGGTCCAAGTCTGAAAACCAGTGAAAATGGCAGCTTATACCTCAGTGATTTGAAAGCTGACACTTCAGTTGTCTCACTTTTGAGCAAGGATTTCACCTCTAGACCTGAAACTTTGCACCTATTCAAGCAGCAATGACTAAAACATGGAAGAAAGAGAGGTCCGAGGAAGCACACTTATGATCTTGTGAGATGGCCAGCTACTGACTCAGTTCAGAGGCAGCTTTATCTGGCTTCATGGCTGAAGGCCAGGATCGCTGTCCACAAAAAATGAGCTACCTCAGGAATGACCTGATCATTATTATCATTCAGGAAAACTCAAATGAGAGTTATGACCCAGACACACATTTTGTAGTAGAAGTAGCTCTTGTGGCTCTAGAGGACAATGCCTAAAAATCATTCATCTCGTACATGAATGATCCTGTTCAGACCCACAGGGCAGATATTTTCTGTATTGCAGCAAAACAATCAGAGTGTCAAAGTCTCAGAAATTACCATTTCTCTCCCCTCCTCTATTGTCCCTCCCCCTGCCCCCAATTTCCTTACTTAATCCTTCCACAGCAAGCAAAATAAATGTCTGACAGAACCTCTTCCCTGGCATGTACACACACAGATACCCAAACAGAAACTTCAAAGTACATGATTGCTGGCAGTTCCTTCATCAATGACCTTGTTAATTCCTTAAATTTAGTAAAGAGAACTTGTGCTTACAGCTTACTAGAGGACAATCACCCTGTTCCATGGAAACTGAAAATATAGGTGTCATGGTTTAATCCAGGAGGTAGCTAAACAGCACACAGCCACTCGCTCACTCGCTGCCTCCTGCCAGTGCGATGTGGGAGGGAACTTGGAAAAAAAAAAGTTAAATTTGTGGGTTGAGATAACGACAGTTTAATAGAATAGAAATGGAAGAGAAAACAACAACCATAACAGCAACAATTTGAGAAATTAGTTGGAATATACTAAACAAGTGATGCACAATGCAGTTGCTCACCACCCATCAACCAGTGCCCAGACAATTTCCGAGTAGTGTCCCCCAGCCAGCTTTCCTTCTAGTTTATATACAGAACATGGCACCATAAAATATGGAATATCACTCTGGTCAGTTGGGGTCAGCTGTCCTGACTGTGTCTCCTCACAATTTCTTGTGCACCTCCAGGTTCCTCACTGGTGGGATGTGGTGAGAAGCAAAGACCTAAGTGCTGTATAAACACTGCTTAGCAAGAAACAAAACATCAGTGTGTTATCAACATTACTCTCATATAAATCCAAAATGCAGCAATATACCAGCTACTTGGAAGAAAATTAACTCTATCCCAGATGAAACCAGGATAGCAGGACAACAGAGTATTTATGTAAGCTCTGCTGTAATTTGACATTGAGCACCCTAATTCCTGGGCTGAAAAAGGTTTGTCTTCAATCAGTTTGAATCAGGCACAGAACATGAACCTCTCAAAATTCAGCCAAGTGCTTTACTGATCAGCTACAGAAAAAAATCTAAATGTCATGATGTATTGAAAACACCTCAATTAACTCATAATTAATATCAACAATTGGTGTATTTTATTTTTTCCCTTCTGTAGATACAGTATCCTAGAAATTTCTCCCTCATTTATATCTTTGCAGTGAATCTGTCAATGAAGCATAAACTGGTGGTAACACATCTATTTCCATAGCAACACTCCAATTTCCCAAGCACTGTCATGGTTCTACTCTTACTGAAAGCTGAAAGAAAAGCAAGTCTGAGGGAACGTTTGTCCAGCATTCAAACACGGATCTAGTTTCAAGTATCCTCTTAAAGTGGATCAAACTCTCTGTCTTCCACAAGAATACTAGCACAACTTCTTTCAAAAAAACCAACAACCAACAAAAAAAGTGTTTGTTTGAGATTTTTTTATATCAATCTTAAGATCGAAGTTCTTTAGATAGTTCCAGTAAATCTCAGTGAATGGATGCTTGAATTTAATGTTCATTCCCATTCCTTATATCATTTGTATCACAACACAGATTATCTAAATAAAGGATATTCTCTTCACATGCTTTACTGAATCTGTACTCAATATAAAGCCCTTAGAGGATACAAGAATACAATGTATACTAGGTTTTAAACCTGAAGTTGATTTAAAATATCTTTGCCTACTGCTGACATTCTTTATTTACTAAACAACACTAAAAGTAATTTGAAATTCACAACAGCATAGGTTTCATTATTAGTTAACAAACAAAAAGGCTCTGGAAGAAAGCTACTACATTAATAACAAGATCATAATTGATGATGATAAAACAAAAAAGCACTTAATATAGTCTTTTTTTTAGGAAGAAATCTGAACTCTGATGTAATTTTAAAACACATTTCTTTAAAAGAGTGCCCCATAGAGTATATTTCTCAGAAGAGATCTTAAAGCTGACAAAAAAAAATCATTTGACCACAAATTGCTATGCCTTCAAAACAGCCAAGCCAATTAATCACTCTGCTCCTATCAGAGCATTTCAAATACACTGTACATTGACAAGCCGCCTACACAATAGCAGCCTTGTGATAGAAAGTGAAAAGCAAAAGGAGGAAAAATTAATAGCACATTGAACACATGCTCTGTCTTCCATAGAGTCTCCTCTGTCTTTCAAGGAACTGCTCTGATTCAAACCTCCACACTTTGCTTTTTCCCCACTCACATCTTTACAATTCCAGCCCACCTGCATACCCCAAGAGCCAGCACCAGTTTTTTCTCAAATCCTGTAACCCTTTCAGAGATTCATAACAAAAATTTCAAGTCTTGATAGACTTTTACAAAAACCAAATGCTTCTACTGGCATCCAGCCAGCTCATCTTAAACAGACAGCCATCCCACACCTAGAGGATTTAATACACTTCTGTGACTAAAGAAAAGTCCTGCATTACAAGATGGGTCCCACCCTATCCTCTCAGCCTCTTATTTCTTCCAGTTTCGTTGCAACATAAAGTCATTCAGTCCCATTACTTTTGTTCTCATCGCGCTCAGTCCCATATTTCAGGTGTGCATTCAAGGTCCAAATTTTATCAGCTCACCTCATTTCCAATGCACTTCCTTTCTAGGAAAGCAATGAGCAGCTCTCTCCACTTTCTTGCTTGAAATACCTAGAGTTTAGAACTCCCTCCTATCAGACTGCCCAACTCACCAAGGCACCCTTTATTAATATACATTGCACAGTGA
The DNA here is from genome assembly GCA_036023395.1 of Myiotriccus ornatus. NCBI lineage: Eukaryota > Metazoa > Chordata > Aves > Passeriformes > Tyrannidae > Myiotriccus > Myiotriccus ornatus. The sequence continues at coordinate 95,795,775 of JAYRBT010000082.1, forward strand.
AATATCTAAAAAGTGCAAGTATTTACCAAAGAGATAACAGCAATACTGTTAAAGGAATAATATTCCCAACCATTTGGCTGTAAATCCATAATCTTGAAACATTTTGTTTTCTGTCTCACTTTTACAACACAGTACCATTTCTGCCTTTTACTTGCTTGCTTTCAGAAAAGTGCCTTCAACACAAGGGGACCTAGTTGATGTGAGGTAACTTAGGAGAATTAAAGAGAAGAATAACAGTTCATTTATTCCTCACTTAGGTCTCTGTACAGAAGATTTACTGAGATAACCTCACTAATGTGAGATTTCTCTTTTACTGACTATCAACGATTTTAGTAATTTCTATACAAGCTGAAAAACTCAAGGTTAGGAAAATGTGCCTCACTTCCTTAATGTATTTTGAGAAAAACATTGCAAAAACTGCTCAGCCAAATAGCCTTGTTATAAAAGAGTCTGCATAGTAGCCGAGAAGAAGAGGGATGAAATTTTCTTTTCATACTGATAGAGAGCACATAGCACATGACAATTCCTCCATCACAAAATGCATCCATGTAAACTAGTGGATGCACAAGGCTGAAGACATATCTGCCATGCTCCATATTTACCATTTTGGGATTGTCCACTTTTCTCATGAGACTGAAAATCAATTCTTCCTGGCCTTTTTTTTTTTTTCCCTTTGCTTTACGGAGTGGAATTGCATTTGTTCTACCTTTCATTTTATTGTCTTTATATGTTGAATGCACAGGACAAGACATGCTTGTTTTTACTGTTTCATAGAATTGTTGCTTCTATAGCACTAGATTTTACTTTCTAGTTTAGACATGCAACATTGGGAACTATAAATATAAGAAAAAGCATGAAAATCTTCATACAAGTAGCCTTGATTTTGCCTCAAAACTATACAAAGATTCAAATATTTCAGTTGCTACAAATGCAATTGTAAATTTTTTTTATTAATTTATTTTTATTTTAATCTAAGACAGAGGCCCATGGTCCAACAGCTGTGGTGACCCAACAGTCTAACAAGGAAGTGAGAATTAGGTTGTAAGAGCAAGATAATAACTTTATGCAAAATGATTCTTACTGTTCATTTTTCTAAAGAGCAAAATCATTAAAAGTACAGCATAATGTTCTGTAATTATAATCTAAGTCATTTCCCCTGTTAAAAATACATTGTAATTGCTTTAAGTGAAAACACATCATTATAACTTCCCTTGAAAAGGGAACTAATAAATAGATTAGCAAAATCCTACAGTCAGTACTTTAAATCATGTTTGTTCATTCAGCTGAGACTGGAACACATAAAGTACATCTTCTTATGGAAAGACACAATTAGGGAGAGTGGCTGGCTCATAGGATTAGCCAAGGGATTTTGAGTTTTCCACATCTAGCTTGGTGGTGTGAATCCTCTCCAGCTTGGTGTTGACTGAAGCTTATTACCATCTGCTGCCTGTTCAGTGTCCTACATAAAATGAATTGGTTGTCTTTGCCCAGTTCCAAGCTCACAGGTGTCCAGTATTACAACTGACAGTAATTAGCATACCTTTAAGCAATGTCAGCAAAAATCCAGAAGATTTAAAAAGTACAACAAAGATGTCTATGTAATTTGGTATGAGCAGCCTACAGAAGCCACGCTTTGCGAAGACAGGATGGTGGAATTGGTATTATCTCTACTATTACTGTGCTTCTGCCAAATCACTGAATATGGATGATTACATCCTTGCATAAGACTTTAAATCTCTAATTTCATTAGATCAAAAAACCCCAAGCAAGTAAAACAGCAATACCATTTTTTAACCCTGAAAGCTTACATTTCCTCACCTTAAAGGAGGGTTTTAATAGTTAAAATATAGTTACTATAATTAGCACGGCTGTACTCAGAGTCTGAGAGAACCTTTTTGGTGTGTACAATGAATTATCACTGTTGCTATGACCCCTAGAGCAGCTGTGCACTCAACCACTGTAACCAGGAAGAGAGTAACAAAGAGAGTTACGAATTAAATTATCCAGGTCTCTCATTATTAACCTTTGGGTGAACAGGCCTGCCTCCTTTGGTCATCTCAGTTATCTTGGATATAGCTTTGCTTTGCGAAAGAAGCACTAACTCATGCAAAGAGCAAACTAACAAAGTGACAGAAAAATTACCTCATAAAAGCACTGTGTTAATACTGTACTGAATTACAGTAACATTAAGTATGAAATTAAAAGGATAATGAGTATTTGCCATGTACTTCACTTTGTACGAGTCCCATGTCATGTGCTGTAAAGCTTTTCAGGAAATCTGGTCTGGTGAAAGCAACTGTTATTTTAATGTTTGTTTCAATTATAGAGCAGATGAAATAGGGAGTTTTTTAAACTTACAAAAAGACAGGTTTGAAGTAAATAACTGTAAATCTCTCACTTTCTGAACATACGGATATAGAATTAATTCCCATTGGTGACGAGTTGCTTCTGCCTCATTTAAGCTGCATTTTGGGTTGCTGCCATTTTCTCCATAGGCCAGAATCTTACACTGCCCATTATGTGACTCCCACAAAAACAGGTATCCAGAGGTGAAACTAAACATTGCATCATGGGGTATGAATTTTGAAAGGAAGTCTCAGAAAGGAAAAAAAAAATTAAATAAAATATTTAAGTTCAAATTGTTAAATAAAAACATAGATTTACAGCCATTCTTTAATTTCTGATACAAGAATTGTATTTCTTTAAAAGTAATATTAGGAGAAACCTCTCATCTGACCTCTAATTGTTGTATCTGTCAGTTCCACAAATGTATCATTGTAGGCACTTAATTCCAGTGGTCTTCTATAAAGCCAACACAAACAAAACCAGCCAGACTTGAATTTTTTTTTTTTTTTTTAAATTCAAATACTAAATGTGAAGTTTTTCCTGAGTTTTCATATAGTTTTTTAAACATTAGTAGTTTTTCTTTGGTCTCTTGCATAAGGATGTCCTTTATTTTTTTATTTTTTTTAAATTTTTTTCCTGTATGATCTGCATTTAAATCAGTGGAAATCCTTCCATTTATTTCAGAAGACCACAATCAAGACATTACTGTTTGTAGGCATAGATATACTGAAATCCTCTAAGAAAGGTAGACCTTCTAAGAATTTTAGTCCACAGAGCTTGTGAGTTTGCTCTCCCAAAGAAAAGGAAAGGAAAGCCAAACTTCATTTGCCTGAAGCACTAATGGGAATCACCTTTTCCTTCAGATCCATGTTCCTCCTTGGATGATAAATGACAACTATTAGGACTGTCATTTATCATGACACAAACCACATATCTATTTAGCGAAATCTGAAAAACGTAAATTTTTCAGGACTGGACAAAGAGCTACTGAGCCAAGTTCTATGAGAGTCCAGTTCATAAATTGGCACAGGTTTCCTACACATACTGTACATATAATAAAACCCATACATAATAAATAAATAAACAAAAAAGTACATATGTAAAAAGTAAAATACAGCAAACCAGCTGCTGTTTTACTGAATCTGAAATGATTCATTCTGTCCTATGAAGTTTAGGTACAGATGAAACAAAAATACTGAGTATCTATTCACAACAGATGAGCTTTATATTAGAATACACAGAATTTATAATTCACTGGTCATATTTTTTAAAGAAACAGCAAAATAAAGATAACATAAAGGAAAAACAACTACGTAAATTGCAGAGGCTTTTAGCGAGGTATCTAATTAGTCAAAATGAAAAGTAGAGATGGCAACCTGATTGCTCTAGCAGTTTGATTTGCTCTGATCTGCAGTAGCTTCTGCATATTTCAGGTGTCACCTTTACAGCAGAAAGGTTATTTCATAAAACAGCACTTTGTGCTCACAGACACTCTTTCTCCTGCTGTAACTGCATATGGGGCGTCCCCTGTCTATTTTTCTGCTTCCCTTTGACACATGATTGAGGTTAGTAACATATTAAAGATCAAATTAATAATGTTGAACAGTTTCAATACCTGAAAAAGTACCTGTATTTCCTACTTCCCTTCAGACAATGGAAATTGGGTAGTGTCGTGGTTTTGCCCTGGGTCAATTTGCTTACACACCCCCCACACAATTACTATTAGTTGAGAGAAGGTTTATGC
>JAYRBT010000082.1:95799964-95869718 GCA_036023395.1 Myiotriccus ornatus
TGGGTTTTGTCCGGAAATCTACTTGGACAAAACCATTCACAGCCCCAGGGATGGGCTGGTGGGCAAAACCACGACAGGTAGCTATACAGAAAGTCCCTTTCGATACCATCACTCAGTCCATCTAGCCACCTCATCTTTCTCATACACATATATTTGCATACAGAATCTCTTGACAGATATAAGCAAGTTCCATTTACCTTCAGTGAGATTGACTGCAAAGAGCAGCTATAGCTGTATAAATATCTGCTGATTCAAACATTCACCTAAAATGCAAGAAAATGTCATGGCTGAAATAACTCACGCTTCAACCTGCTGTAACTGTAGGGCAGAATCCAGCTCTGTGCAGAAAGATGACAGTTCATTCTGTTAAACAAGACTCTTTGGTCTCACTTTGACAAGCTATTTGGGATATAAGTCTTTGCACAGACTTTTGTTACAGTTCTTCACAGGACAGCATTTCACTCTTGGTCTGAAGAACTGTATACATTTGTACAAAATTATTTATGCTTAACACGTTTTGTAGCCCAGTATTTAGATTCTTTCTAAAAAAAAAAAAATAGTGAAAGATAACTCATTTATACTTCTAACAAAATTGTGCCTATCTATTGAGAAGTTCTATTTGCTGAGTATTATATTACTGTGCTGGTTTTGACTGGGATTGAGTTAATTTTCTTCACAGTGGCTAGTATGGGGTTGTGTTTTGGATTTGTGCTGCAAACAGTGCTCACAACAAAGGGATGTTTTCCATACTGCTGAGCAGTGTTTAAATAGTGTTTACACAGGCCTATTAAGGCCTTTTCTGTTTCTCACACCACAACACCAACGAGGTGTCTGGGGGTGCACATGCAGTTGGGAGGAGATGCACTGCCACGACAGCTGACCCCAAGTGACCAAAGGGACATTCCACACCATATGGTGTCATGCTCAACATATAGAGCTGGGGGAAGAAGGAGGCGGGGAGGGAGGACATTTGGAGTGACGGCGTTTGTCTTCCCAAGTCAATACACGTAACAGGGCCCTGCTTTCCTGGAGATGGCTGAACACCTGCCTGCCCAGGGGAAGTGGTGAATGAATTCCTTGTTTTGGTTTGCTTGTGCGCACAGTTTTTCCTTTGCCTTTTAAAGTGTCTCTATCTCAACCTATGAGTTTCCTCCCTTTTACCCTTCTGATTCTGTGTGGCTTAGTTGCTGACTGGTGCTAAACCAGGACAATTATAAATTGAATTCCATCAGGGAAGGTTTAATTACATATTTTCTTAAAGTTTAATTATACTGTCAAGATGGAATTTAACTATTATAATTAAGACAGAGTGCATTCATGATTAAGAAAACACAAATTATTTAGTAGTTGGCAAATATTCACATATTGCTATTAAAGGAGGTACTTTAAATAAAGATTGAAAGGAAAAAACTTAAGTCTATGATACGACAGCATGACACAGTGGATTTGACTTGCATCTTTAAACAGATATTCTTAAAATGCAGATGATAAAACAGTTTGTAGGAAATTAAAAATCAAATACTTAATTTTAAACTACATCAAATTCTAACATATTTTTACCTGGATTTTGGCCTGTATCAGAGTTCTAGAAAAATTACAAAGAAATCACAACAGCTGCACTAGAGAAGCAGATTTTATTAATGCCCATTATAATAAAATTAAAAAGAAAAGGGTATAAAGAAGAATTATGAAGAATTATCATAATCAAAGCTAATTAGTATTTTTATAAATAAACTTAGTGTTAATATTTTGACAGCTCCAAATATCAACCAGGCATATCCATCCTAAATTGTAAGGAAAATGTGTGTGAGTCAATGTAAGTAGGTTGGAATAGATGTCTTTTTTTTTTAAAGAATTGAGTTTGGCTTGTGCAAAATAGTTTTCAAATAGAAAAATTACATTCTACATTGTAAGAGGCCACTGGTTTGCTGTTTGCTTTGTGATTAAATGGCACAGGCACCACTATAATGAGGCAGTCTATCAAAGTCTTCTACCTGGTTGTTTACACTCCATGAGGCTGTATGAACGAAGGATTTTAAAGTTTTCATTAAGGCCTTGCCTGCTGTGCATGCACAAATACAAAGCCAATTATTTTAAAGGTACACAGGATTTTACTCTTTTTATCTTTCTTGAGAGCATGATTTCTGCTGCTTATGCTTCACTGAACAATACAAATAGGGATAAAATTCCTGTCTTTGGACAGTCTGTTACAATTATTCTACTTATATATAAAATATATTCTAATATGTAGGCATCAGCACCTTAATTTGAATTTTGAATTGCAAAAGCAAATTCAGGAGGGCAGGAAATTTTTAATAGATTTTATATAACAATAATTAGCTGACTGAATATGTACATTCCTGTACGGTATTTCTCTTATCTAAATCATTTTAGTTTTGGGGGAAAAAAATTTCACTTTTTTTAATTTGAAAAATAGAGTACGCAACCGACCAATATATAAAGACCTTTTTTTGGTGCCATCTCCCTGGTATCTTATTCTATTATTGTTTCCTCTACCTGTACAATGGCTTTCTCTCTTTGAACTATTCCAGACCCTGATCATGCAAACACTTCCACAAAGACAAATTCATTCTTTGAGGATCTGATTTAAGAAAATTGTTGCAACATTTACTGAACTAATTTCTGAGCTGACAAGGAAGAATTGTCCTGAATTCCAAGAGTGACAAGCCAAGTGACTCATTCCTCCATATTTTCTTCAGGTGAGGTTATCCATTCTGCATCTCAAGTCCTCTACAATGTTCAATGTACATCTATTTTCAGTAGTGACATCAAGGAATATTTTATTTTTAAATTATTTCAGCTTTTAAGTATAGCTATAATTAAATTTGACCAAGCAAGACCTTCATTAGTAATTTTGGATGCTCCAAAAGCTGGGAGGCTAAATTCAAACACTGAGTTTTGAAAGAACAGCTTAATGAAAGTACGTTAATACATTGTCAGAAACTAAATACATATATCATCGCTGAAATTTTTAAAATAATTTTTAGCAATATTGCTATTGTTTAATCGAAACAAACTCCTTCTCAATCACTAAAATCTCTTATAGTAGAATAATAATCACTATATACTGATTTAGAGAAAATATTAATAACTATCCATATATAACCCACAGATTTATGGTTAATATTTTTACCTGAGATGCTGAATTTGCAATAATTTCTCTGCAACAGATGAAGATCTTTCAGTTAGGAGGGCAAAAATTTATACTGAACACATATGTAGTTCACTGATCTTAGAGGATGAAAGTAGCAACCCTTTTTTTTTTTTAAAGAATAGAAAGATTTATCTGAAATGTACAGTTTTCTGTAATTTTTTTCCAGTTCAAATTGAGATAAGAAGTTTGAACTTTGATATAATTATATAGCTCAGGTCATTAATGCATTTTAATGTCCCTCTAATGAAGTTGTATTTCAGAAGAAATGGAGCATGACTAAAAAGCATATACTGATACTACACAGTATGACACAGGCAGAAGATAACATATAAGCTAAAATACAAGGGCAATTTATCTAAGTATAGTTGTCCATATTAAACTAATTTTTAATACATATTTGGGTTTCCAAAAGATTTTGGATGCTTGCTATTAAGGAAACAGGGCAGCCCTGATGTAAGGAGTATCATAGAATGGATAAAGAGCTGAGAAAAAGGTGGGAAACAGGAGTTTCACGTGAAGCACACGTGAAGAAGAGGCAGCAGAAAAGCTCTGCTGAGAACTCTCACTGGGTCCAGTACTGCTCATCACATCCCCTGGGGCCTCAGATGATGGCAAGCAGTGAGGCAAAATAGTGATGATACGCTGGAGACAACTGGAATGAGGGCAGGCTGTCAGAATGCACACCAAGCACTTCTGAGCAACCAGGCATTGGTATGTCAGTAATACTGGGAATGTTTCAATGCCAATAGTATGCCAAATTTCAGCATGGAAAACACATCAATTAACACAAGTCATCTGTTTTAGGAAAAGAGGGGCTTTAAGCTCCTGGTCAGTACAGAGAGTTCCCTAGAAACATCTGCTCAGTGCTCAGTAGCTCTCAGAAGGGCAAATCAAGTGCTGAGGATGATCACAAAAGCAACAGAGAAAAATGGAGAGCATTTTTGTGCCACTAAGATGACGGTTCACCCACACCTAAGCTCATCCCATCTTTCATTCCTCTCCAAGAGGGAGAATAGGAAGGGTCAGAGAACAACCAGAAGCTATCACAAAGGTATGAAATAGCTGCTGTCAGAGGAGCAACAGGGCCTCTTCAGCCTGGAGAAGGGATGGCATGGCCAAGCAGAGTAGGTGAATAAAGTTCAGATCTCTGAGATCAAAAAGCAATGTAGCGTGAGAGTCGGGGGAAAACTATTAACCCACTCTTCCAATAGAGGAACTGAGGGCAGGAAACAAAGACAGCGAGAGTCAGTCACAGCAGGCATTTGTTTGGCAATGGGTAGGAAGCCACAGATGTATTTTTGCCAAAGAGTATTGCAGATGCAAATGTAGCAGTGGAGTCAAGGGAAGGTTGGACAGGCATTGGAAAAGGGATCTGTTAAAGATTACCAAGCAGAGAAAGCACGGAAGACTTAGGAAAGCTCATGGGTAAGAAAACACTGGAGGTTGGGACTCTAGCTGTGAAAAACATATAAATTTTTTTCTTTTACTGTTCACTGCACATCAGCTTACGGGCACTGATAGAGAAAAATGTCTGAGCTAGATGCAGTTTTTATTCTTATGAGCCATAACGTACTTTATATTTATAAACTGGGTCAATGCCCAAGCAGTCACCTTTCTGCTCTTGGTGAAAGTCTTGAAGGGACATTAAAACAAACTGAAAACTTCAGGCTTTGTGTTTGCTCAAGATTTGTAACATAAATCCTGACAAAAACGGTGGCTGAGTTTTCTGTCAATGACAATTCAAAAGTAACAACATCCCATTTTCTGCAGTCATTTATCTTTTCTTCAAATGCCTTCTTGTGCTAAATGTTCCCTTTTGCAAAATTTGACAAGACTGAAGGCAATGACATCGAAGAGATAGAATGCAAATATGAAGAAGTATATTTCTACACTGACCAGCCTGCCTTTTTAAAGTTGCTGAGGAGCACCATCGCACATACTGTGCCTTCTCAACTGAAAGTCAGTGACAACCCTTTAGCACTTTCCTGTAGGTAAATGACTTTTTTTATAAATTCCTCTGACATCAAAAATGAAAATAGCCTTTCTGACACTGCCTTGTCTTTACAAATCTATTCATACATCTTTTAAAAACAAGCTGGAAGGCACAGCACATAAAAGGTAACGTCACACCATAACAAACAAAAAAAACTCTGTAAGCCTCTCAGTCCTAGAAGAATGAAACTGATCATAAAGTACTAAAATACATTGACTAAAAGACTTCTTCTAAAGAAGCTGGAGAAACATCAGCAAATTCCTTGGAATGCTTGATCCTATGGAGTTACTGGACATGGGCAAGATGAGCCCTCAAGGCCCATTCCAGTTTCCACAATGCAACAACTCTGTGGACAGAACTATACCATTTCCTTGCTTAAAATAAAGCAAGAGCAAAATACTGGAATTACTCTTTCCTATCCTTGGGTTTGATTGTGTAGGCTTTGGCACACCTATGATACAGGAGATTCATGTCTGGATCTTCAAATAAATGTTTTCTTTAGGATATTATAACAGAAAAGTTAGTTATAGACTTTTTTAAAGAGAAAATGATGATTCTTGTTTTGAAAGGATAAGGACTTTCTCCAACTAGAAATTATTAAGCTATGTTTCTGAATAACCCTTCAATTGAGAAAGAAGGAATATCCTTATGCTACAATTTTCTATTCTGAGCCCTTATGACCGCTCCTGAGTCAGCATATTCTGGAACCCAGTCTGAGCCATCTAAGCCCCTCAAGTGAAAGTCAATGAAACTAACTCTAAAATCTGGCATTTCACTGCAGAAGCCAGAGCCAAAATGCTATTTTTTCGTTTTTCAGACTAATTCCCAACCTAGCCTTTAAAAACATGCTACAGTAATAGTTTTTACATTAATCTACAAACTCAAGTGTATACTAATATGTAGTGCTGAATTGCTGCAATCTGATGCAAGGCACATTTGAAAATCTCTTAAATTAGAAAAAGAAAAATAGTAGTAAGTGCTTATTGGAAACATAAAAGAAATATCAAAGGAAAAGGGACAAAGTAAAAATGGATTGATGGGACATTTTTAATAGGAAAACAAAGCAAGTAATCCGATTCTTATTTTTGCTGTTGTCACTGTATTGTAAATGCTACTATGGCACATTAAAAATCTTAAGCCTGCCTGTGTTGCAAACTCTTCATTGGCAGATTACACCACTTAAATTCAAAAACCCTCAAAAATTGGCATTTATGATTCTGCCAGATAAAATATTGAATCTTCTCATTCTCTATTTTTGTTCCAGCTGGGAGTATTGTTTGTAAAACTTTTCTGTACCCACAATAATCATTGTGGACATGTAGAACACCTTCCATAAAACAAAAACCCAGGACATATTTGATTTGGTGAGGAGACAAGAAAAGGTGTGCAGTAGACAGCATACACTAGCATATTTTTTTCTATAACCATTGCTACATTACAGAGTCTTCTCACTTTGTTAAGGAAGTGTCATTAAAAGTGTGATTCTGAATGTAAACTATGATGTTCTTGCATGCCAACTTGTCAACTTCTGCATGAAGGATATTGTAATATTCTTTTACTTCTGGTTTGAGGTTTGTTTGCTCTAGTTTTATTAACAGATGGCAAACAATTGATCTGGGTCAATTTTGTGCAAGAATTTCTATAAAATTATGTTCCAAGAAATTTGGCACAATATTACTTCAATTGTGAAATTCGAAAAAGTCAATTAGCTCAGGGCTTCACAAGCTTAACGCTGGCAGAAGTTCATAGCACTAAATCGGCAGCATCAGCAAAACTTCAGTTTGTGAATTGATTGAGAAAATTCTCATTACTAATAGCTGAAGTTAAGGACAAGCACGAATGACCAGTCACAAATTTCTATTGACCCTACCAACTTGAAAAATATCAGTAATAACACATATAATAAAACAACTGGGAGATGACAGCTCATTATGAAAACAGTGCTTCATTGCTGTTCTTGTATTTAATGGAGAAAACTGGTATTCACCCATTGGTTATGTATACAAAATGCTTTTACCTGGAACAGAATCCTATAGATGCTTTAAACCTGTTTCTGATGACATGAAGGTGATAAAAAACAGATCAGAAGTAAGATCAAAGTCTTTTTAAAAAAATTACAAAAAAAAAAATTGGATCACCTCAGTAATTACACTTATAAAGTGCAGAAACATATATATTTTATTTTATAACTGATGTAGATTATTTAAACAATGATAGTGCTGACACTTAAAAGTTGGGACTAGAAATGCGACTACCTTAAATTAAAGTTTTGGAGAAAACGACACCAAAAAAAAAAGTGCATCTTCTTAAAATACAAATTGCCAACAATTAATCCTAGAAAATACCTGCAGTGAAAACAAACCCCACCATAAATTGCAATTTCAATCTTTTACAAGGTGTATTTTGTCATTCTGGAGAGCAAGACATTGTGTTGATTCATGCAAATTCAGAATTTCAAGACTGTTGAAAATGTACCTTTTTATATGCAATGCACATATTTTATAAGGGAATGCTCATGCAAGGAAGCTGACATTTTGCTATTTGTTTCTTCTAGGTTGAGAATGTTACCACTGAGTTCATAAACAAAACAGTGAAAATATAAAACAAAAAACCTCCCTAACTAAGTGATTAGAAAGGACAAACTCTTCCTTTGGAAAAATAAAAAAAAAAAAAAAAGGAGAAAAAAAATCATAGCTTTTCCAAAGTATAAGAGATATTATCTACAGTTTCTCTCAGCTAATGAAGGCAAAATGTTACCTTTTGATGACTTCATTGAAATCAAACAGAAAGATATATAAGTACATATTCTCAAAACAAAATTCACAGTAATCAAGACTATTTTTAGCAAACAAGTCGAGACATGCTACAGGTAACCTGTTACTGTCTACATAACTGATTTGTCTGTTAACCAGATGTCGTGGCTTTTGGCTGTTTATGAGATACAGAAAGTACAACAGTGGGGTAGGCTACTTGGCTAGGAAATCTTACTGATTTTCACAGGATATAAAGGAGGAAGATTAAACGCCAAAAATGTGTCAGAGCTTCCTGTGGCATTCTGCGAAACAATTCAGAAACTAAGCATGTATTTGCATGTTTATTTAGTACTAAATTATTTTATTAGTGTTTATATATATTTATTTTTGAAAGATCCCTTGCTCTATCTGTGTCCACATTTGAAGAGAGGAATTTATGCTTGTGGAGTTATACTATTAGTCTCATATCTTCCTTAAAACTCCTCTTTGCTATAGTTTTACCTTAACCTCAGTGCTATTGAAGTAACCAAAAACTAGGTTTCTCCCTTAGATCTTTGTGTGACCAGGTCAGGAAATTTATATATATTCAATCTACATTTCCTTTGACCAGGAATTTGTATTTAAGAGTGCATTAATACTAATAGAAGTAAAACTAGAAACACAGATGTGGGATCTAGGTCTCCAGTACAAAGCAAAAAATGAGATGGAAAAGGATAGTGAATCTGTTTGGATTTTAAGGAACTTTAACTCCTTCTGTGAGCAAAGAGTATCACAAGTTATCTGAAAAGGAGGTATTAGAACAGAGATCTCTGATGAGTTTTCAGTGTCTCAGTGGAAAGGGAAAAAGATGCACATTTATATAAGCAACAATCTCTTCTTTCCAAAAATAATATTGACTTTTTTTTAAGGAAACAGATTTTCAACATAACAGCTCTGAAGTAATAGGTCTTAAGAGAAGATACACAGTACAGATAGTAGCCAGGCATTAAAAAGTAATTCAAATTAATTAAGTAATTACAAATGAGGACAGTGGCATGTTAGGCAACTTGGAAATTGCATTAAAATAATTAGTTGAATACATTCTGGTATAGAAATAAAAAAATACATAGGAGGTGATACTATGGTGCTATAGAGAAGAAACAAGATAATTACGCTTAATAAATTAAAATATTCACTCAGTAACATTAACTTCAAAGAGATCAACTGTATATAAGTATTTACGTTAGTAAACTGAAATTAAATGGAGCAGTTTAAAGTCTTTTAAAGCAAGATTTACATTTTAAAAAACAATTATGTAAAGCAAAAGTTTGAATATATATGACACATCTGAAAATTACCAAAAGAAAGCTAGCTTTTTAACAAACAGAAACTGGCAGAAATAATTTTTTAAAAAGTATTTTTAAAAAGTGAAAGCAGTGTCCAGCTGAAGAAAACAGATATGAGCATAAATTTTCACAAGCAAAATGTAAAATTTAAGTCAGGCCAAAGAACATTTTGAGACATAAAAACCTTGAAAAAAAAAAAGAATATCCAGTGCCAGGAGGTCTGCAGGGCCAAAAGATTATCAGCATGTAAAAGAAATGTTCAAAGAACATAAGGCTGTAAGAGAAAAAATAAAACAAGCAATTAAACTAATTCTTTGCATCAATCTACCAAGAAGCTTGAGTGACATCCAAACCACTGTTTTGGTTTTGCTTGGGTTTTTCCTGGCATCAAATAAGTAGCTGTCTCAGTGAATGCGTTAGTAAAAGAGGCTTTGGAAAATAATCAATAAAATTAATAATAAAAGCTTACTAAAACACAACAGTAGTTATACAAGATCTGAACAACTCAAATGCAGAATTTCCAAAGAATAAGTAAAGTGAATGAATTAGCTTTTAAACTGGCCCCATCACTACTGCAATAAGGAGGAAATGCGACAAAAAAAAAATGTTCTTCCAAGAGATTTGATATGAACTGTATAGAGCAGTAAGCCTGACTGCAATATCACTCAAACTAGTCAAAAACAAAACAAAGAACAATGTGAAGAGGAAAGGGATCATAAAATTGTGAAATGTCAACGTAGTTTTTGGAACCAGAGCTACTGCTTCTCAGAACAGATATAGAAAGAATAGTTATTAAAAGAATATAACAGATTCTTAATGGGATAGACTAAAATAATAGAAATGCCTCAGTCTGGAAAAGACATGCCTAAGGAGAGAGATTGTGCAAGCACATAAAATCATGACTGGCACAGTAAAGATGGATAGGGAATAAGTGCTTACTGTTTCATGACGCAAAAAATTAGGGGTATCAGAAGAAACTATTTTTTCAGTAAATAACACGATAAAGGACGTATTCTTCATATCCATAAAAACAATCTTGTGGAACGTATTACTCTAGCTGTAGCAGATGCCAATGTAGTCAAATTCATAAGGGAAATGCTCACCAACAAGTAGCACTTATGACACTATTAATGAATTCCTTGGGTCAGAAAACACTGAATGTAAGAACCTGAGGAAAGAAGTATCACTCTGAATTTGCCCCAGTGTTTTACTGCTACTACTATAGCTGTCTTCCACTAATTTCATTGGACACTGAGTTGATAAGACAGCATGGTTGTTACATAAAGAACACTTCAGAAAAAGAAACAGTACTTTGCTATTTCTGGTTTTCATTTCACCATTTCTAATACATTAATACACTGTATTAATTCTAAATGTCTTCATTCACTCTTTAAGGACTTTAAGTCTGGAATCTAGCTGCGCCTTCATATGAAATTTTAAGCAAAAAAATCTGAGTAAAAAGGAACTGTAGAAGTTTCTTCTATTAATCTCATGCTCTAATGTCTACACTGAAATGACAAAAACATTTTCCCATGAGCTACTGTTGGCTCATATGAATAAAAGAGGTCATAGTTGGCCCTCACGAGAGACACGCTGGAAACCAGAGGTAATAATAAGACCTCATGAATCCAGGAATATGAACAGAAAGGATGAATTCTGAATGAGGACTCAGTCTCACAATGTGGATGAGAAAAATCAGTTTCATTTCAAGTATTGCGTGTGATTCACCCTCTGTCCCTTTTTGAAGCTTTCACAAGGTGAAAGACAGCAAGACAGAGCAGAATTTCTACAAAGCATGACCTAGCATTTTATTTGAAGATCTTTTCTTTCCTTGTGGAATATATGAAGAAAGAATTCATGATTTTGTTCCTTTGACTGGTCAATAATGCTCCTTTTATGTAGCTTGAGCATAAACATCTGTGGATTAAATTGGTATCTCTGAGGAAAATATATTGAATCCTTAAAGCATCTATGCTGGCAAGCAGTAAATGTTCCATAAGCAAACTACCTGCAAAACCCAAATAAGTATATATTTTTGAGAGAAACCAGTCAGATTTGACAATATTATGACTTCGGAGAGATTATAGTATCTAATGAAAGGTTTTACTCTACTCTCCCAGCAGGTGCCAAAAATATGCAATACTTAGTGTCACAAAAATCAAATGCTCCAACCTTTTTATAGAAAAGAATTTTACTTTCAAGAAGTCATGTTCACTTGCTCTTGCTTCACAGTTCTTATATGACCAGTGGCCACCTTGGAATGGCTGCAAAGCACAAAGGTCTTAACAAAACAGATAGTTACTTCAGTCTTTAAAAATGTAACTATTCAAAAGAAATGCCCTAACAAACATTAAGTCTGAGGAAAAAAATAACTTCAGGATTCAAGCCTCCAATCCACAAGAATTGTGATGAAATTGTGTTTGTTCTCTCATTAGTAGGAGTTTCGTACATTCCTCTATTTTTAAATAACCCAAACACAAGAGAAAACAGATCCAGCTCCCTGAAGAGAGCATAAATATTTCTGTTCCTAATATTATTCTAAGGCTGTGTTTTCATTTTAAGATGCCCTTGGCAACAAAAGTTGCTTTAGGTGCTCCTGTCTCCAACCATTTATTTGTGCCTTCTACCTCAGTGCACCGCTGGTGCCAGAATACAAGAATATTTGTTTGTGGAACCAGATTTAAAGCCATATAATGAATTATTTTGGCTGGTAAGAGGATGTGGAGGCCTATTGCACTTATTTTATTATTTATGTGTTTCTAAAGCAGGATCAGTTTCCTCAGCCACCTCTCAGGTGGCACAACAAAATGGCTGTACAGCTGCGTTCTGGAGAGGAAAGCACAGGGAAAAGAGAAAATCAGAGAGGCTTTCTGACAAATCAAGAAGCCACTGACCCATTTCTATCATCAATCCAAAGCCACAGAATTCTGGACACCCATTTAATTATGAACTCTCTCTTTAATTATGAACTCCATCATCTCACTTCCTTTTGCACAGCACTGAAGGCTACTTTATAGAGAATACAAGGGTCTTGTTAGCAAATATGTCTGTTTTGCTGTATTAGAATTCAAAAAGATGTATGAGGATGACCATTTGAAACACACTACTTAATATTGCTATAATGAACTATTTTTTTTCTGAAGAAATGTGTGAAAAGATTTCACAGTGCATTTGCATAATACTAAGCCTGTAAGCAAAAAGCTCAATAGCAAGACACTATAAAGAAAAGGTTCTCACAGGAGTCTGTGGAAAATGCAGAAAGTATATGAGTCACAGAAACAAGCAGAAACTTTGTAAAGTTCATAGATACCTCCTCAAGTCTCTTCTTTTCCACTGCGATTAGTCTAGCCTCTGATTTTGTGACTGGTTTATAATTGAGGAAAACAGGGATAGTGCCATGACACATTGATTTTAATCATCACAGGAGTTGAAATGGGATAAAAAAACACTGAACTTCTCAGGAATATTCCAGTTTATATTCTTTTGTCTGCCCTGTGAAACCCTTACAGGAACACCATGTGGGCTGAGGAAAAGAAAAAGAAATTGCAGCTCTTTTTTCCTCCCCCACGGCCTTTAAATTAAACTATTAAGAATTCAGTGGCTACAATATCCCAGGTTGGTAAACCAGGATGTGAGAGGAGACTTCTGAATATTTAAGGTCTGTGAAAATCATTCCTGAGATAAGTCAATTAATGCAACCAAAGACAAATTTCTGATTCTTTTTGGCACTGAGAGTGTTTGGCATGAATTAAGACTTCAACTAATTACCTAGCTAGTCACTGATCTAAGCACGAGACAAAAGAACGTTAGACCCTTTGTTTTCTTGCTGAAGTTGCTTTCCACTACAAACTCAAATAACATAAGCTTTTTATTTTTTTGTCATGTGTTGGCCATAAATAATACTTGTTAAAAAATCTGATTTGGTGACTTCAAAACTGCTGCAAAATGAAAAGCAGAACATTCAAAGTCAGTCTGGCCACACACTAAATGGCAGTTTGACAAATCTCCCCTTGAGGTTCCCTGAAACAATTCAACAAGAAAGTATCCCATGACAGCAAAGCACAGAGAAATACAATTCGATTCTTTTGTCTTGCTATTTTTGAGTGGGGATGCGTAGTATCAGCTGATATTATGTTTATGATAACTGAAAGTCAACCAGTTATTTTGGAAGATTCTTCTAAAGCTGTTTCCTATCACTTAGGGTACAAGCAAAAGGCATCCATTCACAAACCAGTTTTCCCACAGTAACAAGGTAGGATGACAAGGTACACACTAAAAAGCACCCTGACAGTTCTGTTTTGATGAATTTTCCTGCTATGACTCAGAGCAGCATGAGGCCATTACTCACATCACTCCTGTGAGGAGCCAACACATATTCTAGCACCAAGGGAATATTTTGGGGATCTATAACCCTCCGTTACTGGACTACAGACCTACAAATATATCTTGCATTCATATACATTCATAAGGAATAATGCTTCTCATATGTGCATGCAATCTATATGTATCTGTTGGTCTTTATGACTTTTTGTCTGTGTACTTGTTTGTTTATTTTATTGGAGCTAACCACTGAAATAAACCCCAGATGCACTTGCAGATCTGTTAAGGTCCCAGCCACAATGCTTTGTTACACTATGCTCTAACAGTCCCACCTTTCTATGAAGACAACAGAAAAGAGCGTCAAGGGCATTTCGAAGAAAGCGTTCATTGTCTAAGCAGATCCAACCTATTACTGAGGAATACGTTGCTGTAGGATGTAGATTCTTAGCTCAAACCAGGTATATCTGTCATCTTAAATCAGGTGGCAATAAAACCACTCCTATATACCAGTATGTTTGGGTAAAAAAAAAAACAAAACCCAAAATCCCAACATAAGAACTATAGCAAATGACTGAGAATGCTTCAGCACAGGCCTGAACTCATCCATGAACTCTAGGAGTGTGAAAATCAGAGCAGGAAATTTTCTACGTAATGAAAGCTGGAAAGATTACAGTATTGCCTTCCAACTTGAAATACATGTATTTGGAGCTGGGTGTTCAAAATCCTGAACTCCGGGGAAGATGACCTTGCAGCTTACCATATGGCACTGAAGTTTATCAACAGATAACCAGTTGTTTCTTTTTAAACCCTGAATATGTGACTGTGTCTACTTACATCACTTTTTCATACATTAAAAAAATATCAGATAGATAATTAGAACTATACTGTGATCCACTACTGCTCTAGACATAGGGACCCCTGAAGAAGGCTATTCACTGGACACTGAGGAAAAGGACTAGTGGCTTTTTAACGAAGTATGGGATAATAAAATGTGTGTCAGATCCAGTGAATCATAATCCAGTTTTATTAACTTCAGAAGAGAATCCCCCTGCTCATCTCCAGGTCAGTATAACATTATTTGTCACTCCAGTCTATGACTGAAAAACTGATAAAAGTAGAATTTTCTTGTGAGATATGAAGTTCTCTCTTTAACCTGTTACTGAATTTTGGCACCATTTTGGCAGCTAAAATGTCCCCGATGATATTCAGGACCCTTTCCAAATTGGGCTGTTATTTATGTCATTTAGCAAATTTATTTTTCAGCTTATCTGTTCTGGTGAGAGCACTGTACACTAATAGAATTTGATTTTTTTTCATTCAGTTCTACTGACAGTTAAGTAATTTGTGGCTCTTGTCTTCAAAGAAAAGGGAGATAAATACTCTGGGTTTTCACACATGATGCTCTCTTTTCTTCTACAGTCAAATCCAGAATAAAGCAAACAAGGTTGTTACAGACAAACCTGTTCTGCAGCTGGTAGTAAAACTGATAGAACCATTTTAAGTATAGGTCAGGCACACAGCTCAAAAGATGAGATGAAAGTTAGACAAGATATAAGTTAGTAACCACAACAGCCATTCCACCTACAGAACCAATTTTCATCAAAACAACTAAACAGTTGCACATTTTAAAACCAAATTAAATACTGCAAGACAGATCTGTTGGGAGTACATTGGAAAGACAAAATCACACATTTTAATGTACCAGACCACTGAGTTTCCTTTGTTTTTTATTTTTATGGCCTTTATTTTGTCTCTGAATGTTACAAGATAACAAAGACTGGTTAGCTGGGCATCCATTAACTCCTTTAGAAGTGGTGGAATTTATAATAGCAGCAAAGCTGCCAGTTTTCTGTCTCTTGAGTAATTAGAGAATAACTGTCTTCCAGATGTGCTGGCAGTATGCACTATATCTAGTCTCTCTGTATTAAATTCTTTTCCTCAATTCACTAATTTTTATGCTAAAAAGGAAGAACTACATTGTTTAGAAATTATAAAAATACAGTCCAAAGTTGGACTCTTAACTGAAAAGTAATTCATGTCGTTTTCTATGACACAGAAAATTTGGACTGTTGTTGTTTTTCTACTACACGTCAAAACTATGCAAATGAAACACTCTTGAAGCCAGAATAGTAGGCCAGGCCAAAAGTATTCTGGGACATTTCCAAGCTGACTAGAGCAACTCAATATTCATCTAATTCTTCAGAGTCACCCTATTTCAGCCCACAGCTTGCAATGTCTTGTGAGGTACCAGTTACATCACTGAAACGTAGAAAGAGGACAACAGATCCATTTACTGACAGTTCTATTGGTTTTTAAATGATTTTCCAGTCCTTGTATATTGCCATACATTTGTGCTGAGCGTCCCTGTTCCTAGACTTAGGAACAAACAACTAAACCTTTAAATACACGAAGTTACACCACCCTCTTCAGAAAAAGTATCTATTTGAAGACCTCTGCTGTCTCCCTGCACATGGGCAATTTCACAAACTCACATTCTTATTCTAGGTAACTAGAATTTAGCTTTCACACATATCTATTTAAATAAGGTTCTGTTAAATTTAGTAAAGACACACCCTTCCTCAATACATACTTTCCAAATGACCTAAAGGTTTTCTGTGCTCTCCTGCTCCAGATTGCTGGACTCAGCTCTGTATTGCTGCAATTTCAAAATTTTATCAAATATTTATAGTATAAAATATGTGAAAAACTATTTTGATAAATCTGTGCTTTACTCTCAAAATTGCTAAGATACTTATCTGAGTTGATAGCAAAATTTACTGCTGTTAAGGTTTTCAGTCATCATGGTACTTTAGCAACCCAGGTCACTGAGTTTCCTATTCAGGTTCATTCCAGAATGTACATTCACACTATTTATATAGGGGCTTTCACCCTAGTTTAATAAGACTGCCTTACAAACCTTTGTTAAAGGCTATCAAATTGCATTTCCTTTCTTCAAGTCTTTCACAGTAAGTTTGCAAACTTGATTTTTTTTGTATATATGACCCTATTATGGGTCTTCATATAAACCTCTTCAGTTTACCAAAATTTTAACAAACTCAAATCATATATTTCAAAGAATTTGCAATAGCTGAATTGCAAGTGTGATGTGCATGTGTTCTATTTCTTCATTTAGGTCACCAGGGAACTTTACTGGAAGTGTGGATACCCAACAATCCCAAAGACATTTCATTTGTTAAAGCCTTCTTTTGAATTGTGATCAAGTGTTCCCTGCACACTGTTTTAATAATGTAGTTCCCCGAATCATTTTGCATTCATTTTCACTTTGAATACTGTGTTCAGTTTTGGGACCCTCACTACAAGAAAGACATTTAAGGTGCTGGAGCATAGCCAGAGAAGGGCAGCAGAACTGGGAAAGGGCCTAGAGCACAAGTACTGTGGGAAACAGCTGAGGGAGTTGGGGTTATTTAGTCCAGAGGAAAGGATGTTCAGGGGAGACTTTATTGCTCTCTACAGCTTCCTGAAAGCAAGGCAGAAGTAGGTCTTTTCCCAAATAATAAGCAATAGAACAATAGGAAATGGTCCCAAGTTACATCAGGAAAGGTTTAGATTGGATATTATGAAAAATTTCTTCACCCAAAGGGTTTCAAAGCATTGGAGCTGGCTGCCCAGGGAAGTGGTTGAATAACCATCCCTGGAGGTATTCAAAAGACATCTAGATGTGATGCTTAGGGACATGGTTTAGAGGTGGACTTGGCATTCTATGACTGTAGGATTCTGTAAGTTTTCCACACTTATGAGACAGTATCAAAAGCACTATGGAAGTCTAAACAACGTATCAGCTACTTCTTGTATAATAGCAGCACCCACCAGCATAAGAAGTGTATCACTCTATAACAAAGCAATTTAGATAAAGGACTAGAGATGTGATAACAAAAGATATTAGTAACAAGCAGTTATGAATGTATAGACTATCCATCTATCAGATATCTCTTAATGACCCTATTATATTTCTAGACTGAATGACCATCAATTAACCATAGAATAATAAGGAAATATAATAATGGCAGTGTGCTAATAACTGTAATGTTATCAGGAAGCCACATCTCATAGGTTTCTGAAGAAAAAAACCCACAAACTTTATCTTTTTACAAAAGTAGTAACACAAGATAGGAGAAACCTCAGAAATAATGTCTAATAGTATCAATGTGAATTATAAAAGATAAGTTACTGAGAATTGCAAAGAAAGGTTATTTAAGGTATAACTAAAGCATTTATAGAATTGTGTAGCAACCCAGTGCAGCTACTCATGATTGATAGCCTAAACAGAAATATCTTTAGATTGCATAGAGCTACAAAAAAGAAACCTGACTTCAGAGAACTGATGACTCTAATATCCTGAATTGACATACCAGTATAGGTAAGTTTTACCTATTATCATTATATATATATATATACACCTGCATCATATCTGCTCATTGGGGTCTGGTACCCCAACCTTAGTTGTAGCTTGGATGCAATACACTTAAATTTTCCCAAATATATTTCATAAAAATCAGTTCTAAAACAAATCAGAAAATAATTCATAAATATTTATAGTGGTGAAGTGAGAAATGCTGCTTCTTAAAAAATGCTAATGATTTGCAGTATCAGGCAACTACAGCAGCAAACACTGCTAAATTTCTCTCAAAAAGTATAACTTATTTATACAATACAATGAATTATCTGAGCATTTCTTCCATATCAGCAGTTCTCTTGTTGCATTTTTGGCAATTCCAATTTAATTTTGAAACACATTTTATTCTTACTTTATTAATCCTGACAGAGCAGCTAGTGAGAACAGTACACCAAATTAACCTAAAGCCTGATAGCAAGACTACCTTAGCTTCAGTAAGATAAAAGCAGGGCCAACAAAACAATATTTGTCTCATAGCCTCAGCCCTTCATAATCAAAGTGTAGCATATTACAATGAAGAAGAAAAAAATATGTTCAGATGAATATCAGCATTACACATATTTTTCAACTGTTGTTCAGAGAAAGTTCTGGGCTGTGAGGTAACATTCAAACGTGATTCAGTTTTCAAAGATGATTATAACAGGAGTTATTACAAAAATAGAATTGTGTTCATGCAAGAGAGCTCAAACACTCTAAATAAAACAGTTATATTTAATACATAATATTTTAAAGAATATTCACAGAGCAATGAAAGAATACTGAGCTCAAATTATGTCAAGAGCCACTTACCTTGCAGACTGAATGGTGGAAGGAATAAGTATTATGATTTTTTTTTTACAAATGCCAGTTAAGATTGACAGTTTTATGGAGATTAGAGTTCATGTATAATGTTGAAACTATTTAAAATTCAGAAAATAACCACACATAGAAAATCTTGCTAATCTTCTAAAAATATTCAAATCATATCATACCTTTTTTCCCAAAGATTTTCTTGAAGCCTATCAAGTATTTGTAAACTGTTCCAGAATTTCTTTCTTATCTCATAAAATGCCATATCCACAGGACTGTCACTTACGGAAACAAAATTACCTAAGAAATTGACGTATGTCAATTAAGAGTATTGCAATATTAAGTCTTCCATACATTTTAAGCTTGTTTCTTATTTTAATACCTGTTTTCATAGCAATAGTCATCTCAGTAAAAAAGGCTAGAGAGAATGTTTATGCTAATGTAAATCTTCCAACATCAAAAGCGAAATAATAGAGACAGATCATCCAAAGAAATACCACATGGTCTTTTCAGATACCAAATCTCAGAAAAACATTGCCTTGAAAATACAGAAGACAACTTATTGCTCCTCAAATCCACACTTGCTTTCTAAATTCTGGTGGAAAAGTGATTTTTACATGTGATTCTACCGTGATTAAATGGAAATTAACTATTCTCAATAATCAAATTCAGTACCCCATGACGTGGATCCACAATTTTAAATCTGGTTGATGGACAAAGTGGGCATCAGTATGACAACACGCAGTGGAAAACAATTTTCTTCTTCCAGTTTGCTTTAAACTCCTATATTTCTTTTAGGCATACCCTCTCCCCCCCAAAAAAGTAAAAAAAACCAAACCAAAACCACCCTACATGTGCAACCTTAGACTTTTATCCCTGTGCACACATATTATAGCAAAGTTTTACGTTGCTTTATGTTCTACTCTGAACTTTTATTCTGTTTTTTGTCTCACTACCATTCTTCTGGTCTATCTAACCAATTGCTAAGGCGTTCAAAACACAAACCAAGGCTCACTATCCACCAGTGCTAATGTCTCGACTGGGAAAGCATCCCAGTCTCTTCCTTTTTTTCTCCAATTTCTTTCTCTTTGTTATCCTTCTCCTTCCAAGAACCCCTCTTGCTCACATTCTTCTTCATCCTCCATCCATCAGTTAGTTCAGCTCCTTGTTCCAAGATCTTCCTCAAATTTCATGTTGTCTACCTATGACCTCTCTGTACTTCCATCAGAAATGCTTCCAGTAGCAAATCTATACCTAAAAATATGAAGCCAGATTATTCTTGGATGCATCTCCTTAAATTCAGTAATCTATGGCAGTTTCTTTATTTTAATGTGGCTAAACAAGTTTTTTCTTCAACACTGCTTTCCAAAAGGCAGAACTAAAACTGCTGAAAAAAATTAATCAAAATAAGGGCTGAATTCTAGACTGATCAATATAGCAAAAATATATTAAAAAAAAATCATAAGCTATAAATATCTTAAATCAATTTTTTAAAATGAGAAATGTCAGGAAATCTAGTAATTGCTAATAAGGTAGGCTAAAACTGACACAAAAGTGTGTCTATGTAAGACAGTGTACTGATACTTCCTTACAGGTGCTAATTGCCTTAATTTGTTGATTCCCACACTTTATTTACTTTTCAGTGTCCTCTTTCCAGCTAATTTGACTTAATTGAAGTGGTATGTATTTCCTTTTCTAAGTATTCCACTCGTCATTGGCTGAAAAGAAAGCTTTGCTTGAGAAAAAAAGTCTAAGCAAGAACTTCAGGATTTGGCCACAGTTTTTGATTTTGCTAAAAGCTGGGTAAATGATGTTGCTTCACCCAAGTCAGACCAAACATAACAGCAGATTTCCAGTTTATAATTCCGTAATCACTTGTTTGCATACTTGTATTTTGTAGGGTTTTTAAAGTTTTATTTCTCTTTTAAGCAAATTCTTACTACAGGCCCAGCTAATTTAAAAATAAAATCGAATTAATATTTATATCTGTCCTTTAACAAGACAGATTTAATTCTAATCACATGCAATCTCTTTTGAATTTCTTGATAAGTTTTTGATTAAACTAAACAATTTATGTTTCTGTCTCAAGGCAAAAAGCAAGAATTCAAGAAATTATAATAAACTGAAATAAGTATAAATATACAAACTACATATTGGGCTAAATTACTTTCCTTCAGCAAGGGTGAAAACCACCTTGTAATACATTTTTAACCAATGGACATTAAAATGCTGGATTGTTTTGCTTTGCTTGGCCAACGTTTCATACAGCCCCAAGCTCAGGACAGGCTCAACTGTTTCCTAAAAAGCATATACTTATGCATCAAATAGTAGGCAGTCAGGTGTCAGTCTCTACTCTCTTGACAAAATGGAGCAAATCGAGCTTAAACCTGAAGCAAAAGCTTGGAAAAAATAATGAACCATGAAAGTTTATGAATTCAAGCATTACTTACCAGAGACAAGTATTTCCTACTTTTCTAAATGAAATGATATCTGACATCTTGTCTCCCTGCATGGAACAGATATATCCTTTCATTTCCACCAACAAAACCCTCAAATTTTACTCTAACTCCGTATCTGTTTAACCATAATGCAGATGAATTAATGGAGTAACCAAAGTTCCTGATCTCTTAAGCTGTAAACACAAGGTATTAGAGACTAGTTATCTGCCACGAATTTTTAAATCACTGAGAGTATAAAGTTAAATTATTTTAATAAGGAGATTTATTAATTTCCTTTTGTGTTTTTTTTCATAATTTACTTTCATATGAGTGAATGGAAAAATCCACCTACCTAAGGCTTTCTTTTCACAAGACCTTTTAATACCAAACTTTTAATGGCATAATTCCTTTTAAAAAACATATCAAACAAAGAAATACTGAACAGCATGCACAATTAATAAAGAAATCTCTCTACTCAACAAGAGTAAAGCAATCTCTCTACTCAATAATATACCTGTTAGATTTTCTCCTCGTACTACTAATCCCAATTAGTATTTTGACACAAAATTCCATTCCTTTGGTGACAAAGGAATGAATCTGTTTGCTCTACAGAAGGAGACAGGGACAAGGAATGAATCTGTTTGCTCTACAGAAATATCTGAAGAAAGGAATTTCAGAAGATGCTAAGGTCTTAAAGCAATGTTAAAAGAAAAAAAAGCTATTCAAACAAAGAAGTAGGATATCTGGTTCACAGTATTTTAGACTTGCTCCCTCTAAAATTCTGGATTACTCTCTTAGGGAAAACACAGTTCAGTTCCAAGCTGAAGAACAGTTTCTAAAAACTGACCTGTTCCTAAAAAACAGGTTTCTAAGGTGGAAGAGGTCTTCAGCACTTTGTAGCTACTCAGAGCTTTAAAAACAAGGCTTGGGGCATTAAATCAGTATTCAGAAGGAGTGCTGTGCATTATCCCCCAAACATATTCACAACAGCTCCTTTTTCACTAGAGAAGACTGTTGTTGCATTTAGAACCATATGCATTCCTTTCAAGACAGTGCTTTCAGAGATGTTAGCTATCTCTTCTCACTTGCCAAATATAAAATAGGAAAACCAATAGCACAACAGTAAGAAGGATGTTATGCTTTGGTTTACAGCTGGGTAATTTTTTCCATACTGGAGAAGGCTTGTATTCAAGTCACTTTGCCTTTTGTACAACTTGGAAACTCAAACATAATGGAAATGCCAATTCTGTGGTCTGTGTATAAGTTATTTTGACTCACATATTCTCCTTACTGCTTGTAAAGTCTGTGTGGTACATCCAATATTTTTTCCAGAATTTTGCACAACTTCGAAGCAGCGAATTTTTAAAAAATATGTTCAGAATTCATCGTACTTGCCCTCATAAATTCAGGGCATCTCAATTTGTGATGGCCTAGAAATTATAAAATTTAATCCTGAGGTGTTATTTAAAGCATTTCATAATGAAAGATTTACCAGACTTTCTATGAGCACAGTAGTTAATATTGTCACCACCTTTTATAAATGAAAAGCTATCTACCCTAGTCTAATTCAATATATACAATTGAAATCAATGAGAGTTCTATATAAAGAGCAAGGGTAGAGAATGGTGCAAAATGTCAAGAGCTTCTATTTATAGGTACTGAAATTCTAACAAAAAAAAAGGAAGAAAAAAAAGTCAGGTTTGAAAGGAACTGATTCTTTTGAAGTAAAAAATATCATCTTACTGTATAAACATAACCATAGAAAAGCAGAAATTCGGTTCAGTGTCTTACGCATTGTCCTTGCGACTCACTTTTTGACTGTTTAGAATTTGAAAAGGATCTCATTTCATTTGACCTTCCAGAGACCATAAACTGTAGAACTTCCAGAAATTGATACTATATTGTCCTTCTACAAAGAAGCAGAGACTCGTTTTAAACTGAAGCTGAATAACACATATTGTTATTTGTGCTTCTGTAGCAATACCTGAGGTAAAACATTATTCTAACACATTTCTTGAAGATTACTTAAGTAGCTCTTAATGAGTAGATACATTTCTTCTAGGTAGCAAAATAGCCTGTTCCTTCACATGAGACTACTTTTATCTTTTCACTTTGGGATACTGACTTTCTAAAATTACACTTTCTAATTGAACTCAAGACTAGTTTGCTCCAACATCACTTCATTACTATTGGTTACGTAAATTAAATAGCTCTATAGTATAATGACTTTAAAAGTAGAAAAGACCAGGCTACTACTGAAAGTTGATTTATGATTAATAAACTAGAAAAACTTACAACATAAATAATCATTGAGAAATACAAATTTAAAACAGTGAAAAGGCATCAGAATTATAGAAACATGTTAGTTTTACCTTTTCTGTTGAAGTCAAAAAATATGAATAGCAGGTACCAGTTTATTTTAATACGCCTATTAACAGTGGAAACTGTATCCCCAAAGGACAGTATGCTATTTTATGTTACTTTTTCATTGCCTCTAAAAATCTGCTATATTTTTCTTAGACATATAAAAATATGTATTTTCAGTTTTACTAGGGACTACTACTATTTCATAGCTGATAGTATCTCCATCTCATGCTGGAGATCCCTGCAAATTCACAGACCTTCAAATTCTTCACAAATATTTAGGGTCAGATTGTATAAAACAAAAATTGATGAACTTCATGCAAAACATTAAACCATTTTCTCAGCATTAATTATTTTGTTTTGACACACTTTGGCCAGACAAGTTCTAGGAACCATAGGTTAACTCTTCCTTTGCTAGTAGTTACTAACTAGAGTAAAGCATGCCTTTTCTGACAAAGTTTCAAAATCTAGCTAAAAGCCCATTTCAGGCCTGTTTACAAAAGTTAATGAACTTAGATGATAGAATCATAGCATGACAGAATGGTTTGGGTTGGAAGTGACCTTAAAGATCATCTAGTTCCAACCCCCCTCGTCACGGTCTGGGACACCTTTCACTAGACCAAGTTGCTTGAAGCCCTATCCAACCTGGCCTTGAACATTTCCAGGGGTAGGGCATCCACAACCTCCTTGGGCAACCTCTTCTAGTACCTCACCTGCCTCACAGTAAAGAATGTCTTCCTAATATCCAGTGTAAATCTACTCTCTTTCCGTTTAAAGCCATTACCCCTTGTCCTGTCACTACATGCCCTTGTAAAAAGTCCATCTACATCTCTCTCATAGTCTCCTTAATGTACTGGAAGGCTGCTATAAGGTCTTCTCAAAGGCTTCTCTTCTCCAAGCTAAAAATCCCCAACTTTCTTAGACTGTTCTTATAGGAGAGGTGCTCCAGCTCCCCGCTCATCTTTTTGGCTCTCCTCTGGACTTGCTCCATCAGGTCAACGTCCTTCCTATTTTTGGGGTCCCAGACCTAAGAAACAGTACGCCAGACTGGGTCTCACTAGGGCAGAGTAGAGGGGCATAATCACCTCCATCAACCTGCTGTCCACGCTTCTTTTGATGCAGCTCAGTATGGGATTGGGTTTCTGGGCTGCAAGCACACATTGCCAGGTCACATCTGGCTTCTCATCTACCAAGTCCTATTCTTCAGGCCTGCTCACAATTTTAGATGGGCATAATGTGGGTTCAGGGCAGTCTACAGAAGTGGATGACTTTTAACGGTCCTTTGCTGTCACTGGTTGGTAGGAATCCATTAATTTTAATTGTCTTGTACTGCTCTGTGATACTCTTACTCCAACTGGTGACAGTGGCAAAGCAATTTACTGAATATACATGAATGCTTTCTGAGTAAAAAGCCAAAAATGTGCTGCTGGGGATCATCACCTAGAGTAAAAACCAACTTCAGAATCCTAAAAGAACCATCCTTATTCTATTTCACATTCAGAGGAAGGTGTAAAGTGAGCACTAACATCTGAAAAATCACATCTGCATGATATGTAATTAATACACACCAGTACAAAGGATAACTAATCACAATCTATAACTTGTCACCTTTTCTTTCTCCAAACCCAGCTACAGTACTCCCTCACCATACCCAACCCTCCTCCCAAACCCCTGTTTGTGTACCAAAAATGCAAGGCCCAGCTGTGATATGACACAGCTGCCTAACTTGGGCTCCAGCTACAGGCAGAAGTAGGATTACTGATCATTAGCAGCTCAAGGGTTTAAGGAAGTAAATGCCAACATAGAAAGGTATAAAACCTTAAAGAAAAAAAGGTTGGTCTGGTGGAACTGTTGTGTCACCAGTGTCATCCAGATCAGCACTGGTGGTGGAGGATAGATTTACAGGAGCCATGAAGCCCCTTTCCAGAGAGTTGCAGGTACCAAACATTCCTCTCCTAAATGCTGCCTGCCTAGTCAACAAAGACATAAGAGTTGTAAACACACTCATGCTAAACCTAAGAACTCATTAGGTCCTACCTATATGTTGTATATCAGGCAAGAAACTATTGCTTTACACATTTATGTATTGCTTTACACAGTTATGTATACCCTGGCTGCAGAACCTCTTTGCACCTTGCTAAACAAGCCCAAACAAACTGACCCACAACAACCTCCACTAGGGTTAAATATTTTGCCTGGATGACTAACACTTGGCTGGTATCAGCTTGGGATAAAGTTTATATGCTTGTATTTGGCAAAGGAAAATATATTGAGGATTTTTATCTATAATGTCATCTCCTTTCTTTAAAAAATTATGTTTATAAAATGCTTGACACAGATTATAATGTAGGACTGCTCCTGAATTTAGGATGTTGAACTGTGATAGTTTATACTTTATGTAAAGAATGTGTTCTGTTATCTATAGCTGGCTCAGACAGTGGCTTTCATACCAACAGGTTACAGACTGACAGTATATAATACATACTTTCCTGCCTCCTAGCTCCAGAAATGGAACACACCTGAGCGTGAAGCCACCAAGCCTCAAGAACATACAACGCTTTCACAAGACAGCAAGGAGCATACTCAGAAATACAGGAAACTGAAAATACACCAGATCCCCATGCTGTCTGTTTACAGGACACAAAGTCTTTTTTCCTTATCTACAAGATCACAAATGCTTAGGTCTAGGACACCAAGGGAATAGATAAAGTAGTGGGACAAAGGCCAAGGTCAAAATTTCCATTTCTCACACATAAAGGATACTCTATGTAGGTACATAAATTGCTCAAAGAAGAGGTTTATTAGAACAAGTATGACACAAGTCTGGAATGAACTTTGAGATACAAAGAAGAATGAACTTATCACCATTTTCTACTCCAAACATTGTCTGTATTTTTTTTTAAACTCATGATCCTTCTGAAACCTAAAACCAACAGAAAAATTTTAAAATGTATTTGAAAGTCTAAAACATTTTTCTTGCATGGTTTTCAGATCATTTAATCAACTGCCCTAAGGGTGCACGTGCCCTAAATAAAAGGTCATAGGAACTTAAACAGCATGCTTTGGTGCTTTTGGTGACAGGTTGTCCTAGCTCTTTCAGGTTTATGAGCTCTGTTTATGAGATCACTGTTTACAAGCCAGACACTAAAGCCCCTGGATGAGCTATTCCTATACATGGTTCTCAACATGAGGAACGCACGAGTACAACTGAAAACTGTCACATTTTAAAGACAAAGAAACTCTCAAAGAAACAAGAGCTTTAAAGACGAGACATGTTTTTAGATTAAGACAACCTGCATCTCCTATGAAACACTGAAACTATCCTTTTTCATCTATACAGAAGTTTGAGCCTGATCATTTTAGTTAAACATTTTTGTTAATACAGTGGGGAGCAAACCATCAAACTAAACAATGTAAACTGTCAAAACCCCACAAAATTTATTTTTTAAAATCCTAAGTTATCAATAAAAATGAACTTAATCTCTTGTCAAGCTTGTTTTATAACAGTGAGCTTCTAACACAGTTTTTCTAACCTTTCATCTTTAGTTCTTCCATATGCAAACCCATACCACATGCTATAACACTCATATAATGAAGAAAATCTGTTGTGCACAATCAGAGGGAAAACAAAACCATAAAATATGCAAGGAAATTCAGCCTGACACATGACACACAATAGATCATATTTTAACATTTGTTGTGTTTCCTGGGAGCTTACACACGTCTGTTTTTTATTTAATTATCACAAGAGGTAATAAAGTTAGAGGCATGCCAATAGGGAACAGGCCATTACTGAGCGCTATTAACTTCTTAATACAATCCACTGCTATTTTAATCAGTCAGCAACTAAATTAATTAGCTGTTAAAGGTTAGAAAATTTTTCCCCAAACCTAAATATAGTAAATAACTTCTTTCTTATATTCCACGTTTTATATATATTATAAATATATTCATTTATTTTCAATATATATATAAATATTCATTTCAGTTATTGTGTGAACACTTGATTGAAATGTAAACTGAAAAGATGAAGTATCAGGTACATGATAAATATCAGTTTTTCCTTAAAAATACAAAATCTGTCACCTTCTCAGTATCTTCTGTCTAGTAAAGGCACAGTTTATAACATTAAATTTTCATTATAAATATTCAAGGACTTCCAAAGCATAACAGAAGAGACTTTTTTGTCTTGTATGAAAGGCAAATTATTCCAATGGCTACCAGCATCCTAAAGTCAACACATAAGAGAGCACTCAAGATTATTTTCTTTGAAAGAATAAGATTATGTACGCAGATTGACTTAAAATAAATAGGAATAAGCTGCCTCCCATTTACAGCAGAGTAAGAGCACACAGGTATTGATTCAGATATAGCTTGTAGATACAGTTATACACAAAGTTATGTAAGTGTCAAGGATTAGTTGCACAAGATACGTTTCTGCGTTAGACTTCTCATTCTCCCATTGTCACTTGTTCCCACCTTGTTGTCATGTTTAACACCTACTTCTCCTGCCTTCTCCTAAACTCCTACACACTCATACACAAATATTCTTTCATTGCTATCAACTATTTAGTCCATATGTTCAAGACATTTTTAAGAACAGATAGTAGTTTTAGGCAAGACTAGGTACTTACAAAACCACACTTTCTTCATTGTGCTATTCAAACAATGATATTTTCCAGTTTTTCTAATACTGAACTTTATAGCATGTGTTATTACACAATAAGAATGCATAAAGTGCAACACAGTGTACAAGTATCACAAAAAAGTAAAAATATTCTTACTCAGGTTTTATATTTCAAGCTAGTAACTCCCTCATCTTTTGCCCACTAGTAAAACCACTGGGACAAGTAAAGTTATTTTTCACTGAGCTGCATCTCATCTAGACAACAAAAGTATTAGGAAATATTAGATTTGTCTCATTAACACAGAGATCAATACAGGCTATCATCTGAAAAAAATCTTTTACCGAATAGTATGGATAATATGAAGTCTTAAGTGGACTTTTCTAACCTTCCCATTAAATCAGCTTTAAATATAAATTTTGAGTTGAATCTGAAATTTGTTTAAAAACATGTCGACTGTCAGCTTTTTATAGAATTAGTTTTAGAGAACAGATGGACATTTGAATATCTTCTTAAAAATGAGTATTTATGTAAGACTTTTGGTAGAAAAAAAAAAAAAAGGCTGCATTTAGAGAAAATATCCAATAGGAACATAAAAGAAAAATCCAGAAGGAGGACTGGAATTTTTCAGGCTATCCTTTAAGGATTAAGAAAGTATCTGTAACTAAAGATATCACCAAGCAAATACTTCAGTGAAGCTCATTTTTGCAAACATACTGGGAGATCCACATAGACCTGTAGTATGCCTTGCCAGTTCTTCAGGATTTAGTTTACCTTAATCTCGTTCCAATTTTCTAGTCATACGAAAAATGCACAATGTATGTCCTCTGTTATTAAATGTTCTCAGACATTAATATTTATTGGCAGGTACCATTTTTTGTATTCTCAAAGTTTTGGGGAGGTGATTTATAAAAACATGAATTTGAAATGACTAACAAAAAACTCGTTATATCAAGAATAAAATGGTCTTTTTCAAATCTGAACTATGCTTATGTAAAAAATAATTATGGACTAAATACTGCTTCAGCAATGTGTTGGGCAAGAAGAAAAATCATTATGAAAATGCAGATTGGAATAAAATAAAATGCAGAGCTCAAATTCTACAACAAAATTAATTTCTTCCTTCTTTGTTGCACAACACAATTATATCCACTATGTACTTTCTTTTTTCCTTTATCTTTGCATTTTTATCTGCCTTTGTAAGCTAAAGAATGAACAGTTCTAATACAATAAATTATACATTTTCAAAGAGATTAAGCATGAATTAGAATAAAAGAACATACAGAGCCAGTTACTTTTGGCCTTACTCAATCCAGACTTAAAAGCATGACTCTGCTAACACATTGCATTGCTGAAGGTCAGCAAGATCTAATGCCTGACTGTACTGAGAAACAAATGAAACCATTCATTGTAAGCTGCCATGAACAAATGATAGCAAATACATCAAACAGAAATAATGGAAAACAGTGCAGAATGAGCAAGATATCCTAAGAAATAAAGCAGGGTTGCAACTTTTTCATATAACTCTAACACCACCATCACTTATATGTAATGTACGTCTGTGTTCACACCTAAGACACCACTCAAATGTATTACCACCTAATCCTGTAACTTCATGTCAGATATGTTTCTAAAATTAGTGCATGATTTTCCATTTATTAGTGATGCTAATAAGGTGTGCTTTGTCTGGAATGAAGTTAATTTTCTTTGTTGCAGCCTGCATGGTGCTATGTTCTGGATTTGCAGCCAAATGCGTTAATAACACAGCAATGTTTTGGCTATTGGTGAACAGTGTTTGCACAGGATCAAGGTTTTCTCTTCTTCCCTCTCCCTAACATGGGATGGTAAGAAGCTGGGAAGGGAACCCAGCTGACCCAGATTAGCCATACTACGTAACATAATGTTCAGCAATAAGAACTGGTATAGAGGAAGAAAAAGGGGGTTGAGGGATTGCCTCCCAATGCGGCTGATGCTTGATGAATGGTTGGACATCAGTCTCCTTGTGGGAGGAGATAAGTGTTTTCTTTTGAATTGCTTGTTTGGTTTCCTTCCTCTTTCCTTCACTGGCTAATCTGTCTTTATCCCAAGCAATGAACTGTCTCATTTTCATTTTTCTTATTGTCTCCCCCAACCTGGGGAGAGTGAATGGCTGTGTGGGTACTTAGTTGCTGTTTGGAGTCAGCTATGTAAGCCTACACAAGGTTATGTAAATGTAGCTTTAAATTCAAATAGTATTTATATCTTTAGTAAAAAACATCAGAACTCTTTTAATAAAAGAGAACCTTAAGCTACTCCAGAGAGTCCATGGTGATATACTCTACCGTATTACACTGCTCTTACCATATTCTATTTGTGGAGTAGAGCAGATAATCACACACAATTGTAAAATACAAATTTTCATACAAAGAATAGCACTGTTTTTCATATCTGAGACTATTAGTAACTTGACTGCAAAATGATTTCTTAAGAATTCTGTCACCTCTCCTTACCCTAAATGATATTATTAAAGCATATCAGCACTTCTTTCCCTCAATAACACATTATATGGACAAGATAAACACCATATCTTTAAAACAACGGTGAATGGCATTAGTTGTTCAATAAGTGTCACAAAATTGAAGTTTACAGTAACCAAATGATTATCAGCTGCTTTTGGGTGTTTGTTTGTTGTGTGGGCTTTTTTCTACCCTACCATTTCATGTGACATTGCAATTATTCCTGTACATAAATTCAGAGAACACAGACAAAATTTGAGTATCATAAGACACAGATGTTTCATTCCCATATATTTAGCATGCCTGCATTATTTGGAAACAGGCAAGGCATAAGAGGTCTGCAAGAGTGAACCTAGTACATCAGGTTACATTTTACCCCAGTGAACAAAATGGTCCTGAAGAAAAGTGCAATACAAGAAAATAATGTAAACCAAAAGAAATACAGCAATAAGAACATCAATAGAAACAGCTAAGGAAAACGCAACAGAAAGTGGAAAATGCATTCATAACTTCCAAGGAAGAAAAAGACCACAAAAAAACAGGCATGATAATAGCTCCAAATCTAGAAAAAGAGTAAACATCAATATTGAAACTAAGACAAAGCTTAATAATTGACCTAGTCTGAAGCGCATGTCCTTATATCCCTGTCAATAACAACTGTTCATCTAACAGTAAGAATCTCTCTACGGTTACTTTTCTGTATGTTTTTCTAAATTAAGAAAATACAAAAGTGACTTTGAAGGGAAGGCAGAAGAGGCATCATAGATTTCAACCTAGTCTTCCAAAAGGAGCTTGAACTCCTTGTCTTGGAAGTTAGTTCTGCTGAACCAATAAAGTATTATAGACCACTGCTTTTATTCTAACAAAGTTTCACTGAGCAAATCTGCCAAACACAATTTCCTTTATGAATAAAATAATTCCTGAGGAAAAGCAACTGTTCCAGGAGTACACCATTCTCCAAACGAAACTCCACCTATAAAAGGATACACAGGAAGAATACCTTTAAAGCTGTAGTTTTTTAAAACTCAGCTTCCCTGTGATTATCCATTTCTTTCCCAGAAGACAGTAATAATTGTCACTTATTAAGTTATTTAGAGCTGTAACTTAGATTATGCCTTTATACCCTCATTTCCATAAAGAAATAAACTCCTTAGATGCTTTGACTATCAGTTTCATTTTCCATTTTTTAGACATTTGATCCCACAAAAAAATAACTGTCCTAACTAAAAGACCTATTTATCTAGAAAATTAGGGAGAATATTACAATATGTATAAATTTGTATTCTGTATGGAAGAAACTCAAAAAAAAGTTATTACACAAGAAGATACCTGATCAGAATTGCAGAAATATTTTGCATATCTTGCAGAGAGACAAAAGAGCTGAACTTTTCTTTAAATCCAACCCCTCTATGTGTTAAGCAACTTTCAGGGGAGGTCAGTTTGCACTTAGATCTGAACTGTACTAAGTACTGCTTTAGGGCAGGATATATATATAGTGCAGTGGGTATGCTACAAAAAGAAATGAGCAATTTCTGCTTCAGTCTCATAAAAGCGACCAGAGCATGTCTAATAAATCTAGCTTTTCCAAGATAAAAATAGCATTTTAATTTGTGAAACATGAGTTCAAAGTTCTACTCAAGAAAGCAAGAGAGTTCACACAAAGCAGCTTTGAAAAGGAGTAGTGCAAATCACAGTTTTGGATGAGGACCCTTAGTCCTATGCAACCTCTACTTTGGATACCTGAAGCAATTTTTTCATGTGGCCTCCAGTCTAAGATAACTAACAGTGATCTTGCCTCACAGCAAATGCTAGGTTATCTGAAAAATGGGTAACAACCATAAACAGGAGGAGCAGTGATATGTGTAGGAACCACAGTAACCTGAGAAAGGAAAATGGAGCAAACCATTGGCTTTCCCAGAGACCATCAAAGGAAAACAACGAGATGGTTGTACCTGGTGAAGACACCCACTGAGGCAGGTAAACAAGAAAACTTTTGCTGGGAAGCCATGAACATTAAATAGAGTTATAAGGGTACAGGACTTACTATGAGGGAAGAGAATTCGGGGATAAAGCAGAGAGAACACTTGGTCCTGTGTAAAACTTATAATGAGATGTTTAGGGAGCAGACCAAAGACCTGTAAAAAGAGGTGTCAAGATGGATCTGGGAGGGATATAAGTGAGAAAATAGAAAAGGACAGAGGCTAGTCACATGTAAAGAGGTTGCTCAGCATGTTTGCCTGACTGAGCCTTGTGCTACACCATGGTCCATTCTATCTCCTTATTAAAGTCTATCTTCTGTGTGGGTACACTCTCAGTTCTAAGTATGCACATGCGGGAAGCAGTGAACTTTGAGCTGGACTAGTCTGCAAGCACAGTATGAGATCTGAGTGCCAGCAACTCAAGCAGGACCATGAATGAAAGGGGCTCGTAGGTTCAAGTGCTGCAAGTGGGGGAGGTGGACATTCCAGGGGTCAGCTGCTGCATAGGTTGAGTCTAAGACCAGGTACAGGAGAGGAGAGGCTCATAACACGCTTGTGCACAGATGAAATGAAGCCCCCCACAGATGGCTTCCCTGACAACATAAATGAAAATAGGACTGGGACAGAAGATCACCTATTTAAAAAAATAACAAGGAAATGTTAACTGCAACCAAAACAGCATGTTTCAATCACTTGTGGAGTGTGTTCATGGGGGCAAAGTTATCTAGATGTTATACTGCAGTTCTATTCACTCAGGCTATAGAGAAAAATTACAAGCAATGGCAGTGTCTTGCTAAAAACTAAATTTAGACAAATACGTATCTAATTGCATCACTAGGTAAACAAATTACTTCCTATATGAAAATACCCTGCTACATTTAATTATAAAAGGTAGTTTTCTTTGCTTACATCTCTTCAGTAATTATTAATCATCCTACTTCAAATTGGCTGATGGTTCTGGTCTGGAACTTCCTCTTTCATCAATGACTTGGGTAGAAAAACGTGTATTCTACAAGTGTCATGACTTTCAAGGGAAAATATCAGTTTTCATAAAGATTCTTAATTTTTTTCTGTTAGAAAACTGTTCCAAATTACCTAGAAACATCCTTCCTACACAGAAAACTGTATTGAAGACAAAGTTAACACGTTTTTCTGCCCTCGCAGTCTAGAACCAGGCTGGTGAGGAGATACAGATCTCACAGCTTTAAAATTCAACCAAGTGAGAAATACTTTCAGACATCTCAAAATCTATTCAGTAACAACCTAGAAATCCTCGGAAGCCTAGATGTCAGGTCTTCAATATGACCAAGATGCTCTGTAGACAAAATTCCTAAGAGCTGGGATTTAAGAATGTTTAGGACTTCAAGGAGAGAGGGTCTCTAAATCCTACTTAAAAGGTTGAAATATTTTTTCTCCGAATAAAATTTCAGAATTGCAGTCTTGCAGAAGATGCCAGATACTCCTTCCACTACAGATTTTTTTTCACATTAGTTTTTGGTTTGGACTACTTAGCAGCCCTTTCCTTTGAAACTCTGAGGAAATACATGTTTCTGAAAAGTATGATCCTTTTCGATAT
Source organism: Myiotriccus ornatus (assembly GCA_036023395.1). Lineage (NCBI taxonomy): Eukaryota > Metazoa > Chordata > Aves > Passeriformes > Tyrannidae > Myiotriccus > Myiotriccus ornatus. The sequence goes on from JAYRBT010000082.1 coordinate 95,834,211, forward strand.
ATCCCTAAAGATAAAATCAAGCTGACAATCTCCTGAAATATTTTCCAAAACTTTTTGGGAACTAGCTTAAAAATACATTAAGTATATGTACATTCACATACAAACACCTACTATATGTAAACATTTTTGTTCAACGTCTCGTGACTGATCCACTTGAATGATGTTATTCCTCTGCTTTGGCTACCTACTTAAGTTTGTATTCCCTCCTTCCCTCCTTCACCTGATGGAAATATGTAGTCTTATAATGAAAAGTTTAATTGCTGAGCATTTATGTTTGGTTATGGTAATAGTTGTAAACTTACAGATTGAAGAAAGATTTATTTTTTCCCAGTGGTTAATGCAGAATAGTACCTCCATCTGTCACTGACATGAGATGTGACCTTTTTAGATACAGTTTCTTCCTCTGTAAAACGAAAATTATATTAACCTACTGTACATCAGAAAATTAATTAAGGTTTTGGAGAAAGCAAGCTTAGAAATAGTCAGATAAAAAGTACAGGAATAAGTAATATTACTCCTCAAATCAAAAGACATTTGGGCTGAATATATTAAACCAGCAGTTTTTAACATCAGGATTCATGAAGATATACCAAAGGCCTAGTGATCATTCTAGTCTTTTCTTAAGATATCTAGAGATTACTTGCACTTCTGGCACTACTTTCGTAATTATGTCCTGAATAATACTGAATATTTGTGGTAGCTGTAAAGTTTAATAAATTTATAAATAACGAGAAGTAAAGAAACCAAAGCATCATTCAGAAGTAGGCCTTTTATTTATGACCTTCTAATCATTTCCACAGCAACATGTTGCAGTATCATAAACACAGACATCATGAAATCACAATATCTTAGGTTTGAATAAAAGCAGCAGTTAAGAAATGTAAATGCTAATAAAAATTAAGAGAAACATCAATAAAACCTGCAAAAATAAGTAAATCCTATTTAAAAGATCTGTGACCATTTTTGAACAAACTCTTAAAGATTAGTTCCACTTTGAGAAATGCCACTCCGGTCTTACCAATACACGGCTATCACACTGATTTAACCTACATTACACAAATGTTAAAGAATGATCCCTAAGTTTCTGACAGGTATTCTTTCCCTTATTAGAGCCTATCATTACTATTAACATTTATTTCCCATCTGAATCAAAATAATTTATATTCATTAGGTAACTTAAAAATCATAATAATATATTGTGATAAAAATGTTCATGGAAGGCTCTTCATAAGAAACAGAGCTAAATTATAATAACACAATAAATTAAAATAATAGAAATAGTGACAGATTAATATAATTTTCATGCACTGTTATTTGCATCCCAAAGAAGAGCATCTTGAACTTACATATATGGAGATCCTTAAGCTCTTGCTTCTCACTGTAACCATCATCTTCCCTTTATAACTATTTCCTTTTATTTCCACTTCTAAAATTTCATATAATTTGTGTTATTCTTTTATTGTATGTTTGCAGTTATGAAGAAAAACAGTATCCCAAAGAACTAAAGTGTCTCAGTCTTATGCTTCAAAAAATGTAACAAATAATAATTAAGCACCTTGTTCTATGCCTGCCTTGGAAAGTAGTTCAGATTTAGAATATACAATTAACATCTACATTTTTCAGAACAACTATGATAAGTATACATATCTGTACATGTTGTTGGTTGACCACATGCCTAATGACAGTAGGAGACAAATTACCAATCCAAGGTTAAGAAGGAGCATTAGTTCTTTTACGGAGCTCTGCACCACCACAAATTATTGATACTGAATTAGTGTGCTTATTCCTGAATCCAGTGAATAGATCTGACAGCAGAAAGCTGTGTGCTGGATTCAATCACTGGGACGATTTCATGATGAAGGAGAAGTTGACACTGATTTGTACAGAAGAAATCTAAGACTTGGTTTCTTGATATATTTAAACCAATGAATCACTTGAATGTAATTGCATAACTGCACACAGTTACTCCCCTAAGAGTTCTGTCCATTTTGTACAGTATTCTTTGCAAACATGAAATATTCCTACAGGAAATGTTTCTATATAATTTGGACTTAACACTGGTATACACAACTTTCAGTATATTACTGTCTCTGTTGTATCAACAGAGTTTCAGCTTTACTGACTTACAAGTCTTATTTTTCTTCTTAGAGATAAACAGAGAGATTGCCAAAACCAAATATATATACCCCCAAAATTGAAATTAGCATTTAAAAAAAAACAAACCAAACAAAACAAACAACAACAACAACAACAAAACAGGCAGGATTTGTCCATTATTTTACAACTCAGTTTCTCAGTTATTTCTCAATATATTAATAATACTGTTTATAACTGAGTCTAGAACATTTCCCAGTGTAATACTTTCAACCTATTTTCCTCTGCATTTAGTTTGAATGACACCTCCTATGTTAATTACTATCTGAATTCAAAGGGGAAAGGAGGGAGGTAAAAGGGGAGGGAAACGTAAAAATACAAATCAGCAGCTTTAGGAAAGTTTTAATCATCAGTTTAAAACTGAAAATTCAAGAGCTAGAAAAGCTAATAAATAAAAAATGTTCTTCCACTACCACACAATAATTAGCGTGGGTATGCAATAACTAAACCAAATTTCTGGTGATGCCCTAAGGCAGGCAAAAAATAATATCCAATATCCTTTGATCCATTTTGTGAAAGTTTAACTACACTTTTTGAGAAGAATTTAAACTAGTGCTCTGATTCACAAGTAAAATCCAGGAGCCAAAATGCAGCATCTCTTCCCCCACCTAAACATTAATTAAAAATTCTGAAGTGAAAAATAACCAGGCACTCAACAGTTAGATAACTTCACTTTCTCAGACAGTGCCACCCCGTTGAATTTGATAGCTACACCCACCTCTGAGCAAGAATAAGAACAAAGTCTCAATTCATCACACAGTTTCACCAATAACACCACAAGTCATCACTCCCCTGGTTTCAGGTTTCTTAAACCATTGCTCCTTCAGGAACTGGAACTGATTGCTCTTTTCTGCCCAACCAGTGAAGCTCTTTCAATTCAACAACATAGTGAACCGAAACCTCACTGTCCCAGTTCTCTTTGACTGGATTTGGAAGCACTCAGCAGAGCATGAAAAGTGTTCCTTCTCTCACAGAGCCAACTTCCCACAAAAAGTAATTATTTTTTTTGTTACGTACATTCTTACAACAGTTTTATGTTCAAACATAAAAATGATAATATCATATTTTTGAAAAGTATCTATAAAGGATAATGAATGTAAATGACAATGACCTTCCTACGCGTTTATTGTAAAACTATAATCCACTGTTTGGCACAGGCATTTCTTCATCTTGTTACTTTAACCAATGCTAAGACATTTTATCAGAGTTATGTATCTGTTGACTGATCTCAATGTAAGGCTTATCATCACTCCTTTGCTAAAATGTACATCCCCATGTAGAAAAAAAACCCAAAGAACCTATTGGTCTATCCAGAAGAATCAAATTGCTACCATTATTTACCTGCAATTGTGTACAAAACAGCCAAGAGAGTGAAGTATGAATCACTATAATCATATAAAGAGGATAATACTTGCAGCAGTAATGAGACATACGATAAGGAACAATAGGAATTGTGATTTTACTTGGGAAAAAATCTAATAAAAAAGTCTCTCAGAATTAAATTATAGTCTATTACATAGCACAGAGCTTTTCAAAATTGCAAAACTGCTGTCTTTATTTTATTATTCACCCCGAACTAGCAGCTCTCATAAACTTTCTGAATTCAATTGCTCCTACCCCAGCCCAATTTTCCCATCCAATTTGTATTAATACAATCACAGCACTGAATGGTTCCCTTGTGAGAATGCAGGCCTTAAAAGAGAAGGCTAGATGTAGTTAAGGTACTTAACAGACATCATACTTTCCTTAAAGAAATAAAATTAATAAACTAGAAAATTTTACCTTACATGGTCAAATTTTAGTGACTAATTCTATACTTGAGTGTTTGAAGTCAGTAAACTTGCTATTAATAGACTAGTTACAGTAAACAGAAAGTCAAATCAGTATTCTTGTTCAAAACTCCTACACATTTCTAGTAACCCATGAACCTAGACAAATCAAATGCAAAATCAGCTAAGCCACCGAGGAAGGAATTATACATAAAAGTACATGAGGATGGGAAAGGCAGCCAAAGAAAACACATTCAGACACACAGCAAGAGAGGCTGCAGTTTTCAGAGGCATGGTACACCTCAGAACTCCACAACAAAGAATGTCACCCTTAGGACTAAGTCTGACACACGTGTTCAAGAATGATTCAGCCAATCAGTGTTTTTTCCCTCCATTCACTAATCCAATGCACTTGTAGAGTATGTGGAGATGGCGCTAGAACTTACATGAAGCACAACCATCTCTTTTTGAAGCAGGCAGAAGTCAAACTCAGAAAAAAAGTGTGATATGGGAGCTAGTCTCACTGAAGGTCCCCTTAGAAGGCCAAGGGTTTAGAGTACCTCTGAATGCCAAGCAGCTGCATGTTTCTGCTGGACTGAGAGAGAGAGCTCTCCAGGCTGTCCATGGTTCAGATTAGACCATGGATGAGGTAAAGAATGAAGAAAAAGCTTCCAGGGATGGCTAGCAACGTGTTCAGCTTAATTTTTTAACCTTTTCATACTATGCTGCTGTCTTTAGAGACACAGAAATCATGGACAGTAATAGCTAAAATAAGAAAAAAGGAGAAGACACTATAGACATCAGAAAATCGACATTATCTTGATTGTACCAGTAGTTTGACTGGTATCTGATACAGGCTAAGAAGCTTTCACAGCTCAATTCCAAGAGAAATACTGGAGGAAGAAGAAACACTAAATATTTATGAATTAAATTTCTTCTCATCCTGACTTTGCATTCTGAATTGGAATGGCCTTTACTCAGGCATCAACAATGACTTTCAGTATTAATTCAATTTAACTGAATACAATTTAATTGTTTAAGAAAAATTAGTTTTCTTATTTCCTGACTTCCTTGTACGATATAATAATTGGAGTTGGATCAGGGGTTGGACTCGATGATCTTGGAGGTCTTTTCCAACCCAATCTATTCTATGATTCTATGATTCTATGATATAAATTACTAAACTCCTTTCTGGAACCATGTAAAACTTGTAATGAGAGCATCCCTCCTTTAGCACTGGACCTACTGATTGAAACCCACTCACGTGCCTGTACTGTCGTCCTCAGGAGTGTTCTAGAAGAGAATATGTTGTATAAGCAAAGCAGCAACCCTGGACTGAGTCAGTTTAAATTCTTTATATATACAATTACCAGACAAAAATTGGAGCTAGGAAGAACCTAAAATCTTAAGAGAATGTTAGCTTCTTCAAAAACATGTTCCAATTCTATTTAATAAATCTTTTGGAGTCTTGGAAAAAAATGTAAGAAAGGATCAACTTGGACAAGATAAAAGAATTTATGAAGTGATAATATGGAAAGTGTAGGCAGTATATGTGGGCCAAGAAAATGTGCACAATGGTTTGAAAAAAAAAAAGTCAAATACGTTTTCTGTCTCCTAAGTGAGTAATTAATATTTCAGTGTGTCATTTCTGCTTCTTGCTGCCACTGAAGTAAATATATTTTGATTATTAATAAGCAAACAGTGATATGCTTGGGGTCAGGCATCATACCTTTGAATCATTGTTATTATTATTATTATGATAAAATTTATTTTTAATCTGAAATCTTGCAAGACAAAAGGACACCTTCAATACTGTTTTAAGTAAAAAATTTCACAAGAAATAAGTCTCTTAACCCACTACTGAATTTATCCTAAAAGGTCCTTTAGTCCTTTTGTGCCAAAAATTATTTTAGTCCCCTAAAAGCCTACAGTGGGAAAAAAAGTCTCAAAAAGAGAATGAAAAAAAAAAAAAAAAGGTTAATTATCCTTAAGTGATTCAAAAGGTATTGTTCTTGGCAAACTTTCTCCTTGGTACAACCATTAGAATTTCTATTAATGTGGGGAATGAACAATAGTTATCACTATAACAAAAAGCATGCAGAAAAGAAGTAAGGAAGCACTCATCCAAGTACCACAGTCCTGTGTGGACAAAGTACTAAATAGAGCAACACAAAGTACTAAAAAGAAGTTTTGAGTAATACTTGTTCTTTTTCTGTTATCTTTACTTTCTGTCTCACAGTCTTATCCAGGATTTCAAGACCACCCAATATTATCTTCTGCATCCTTCACTTCTCCCTGGATTTCCTATGCAATACATGCAAAAGAGCATCTCAGAACTGCAACCCATGTCTCCATGGGATCTGGGAGGAGTTGTACTTAGAGGTATCTGTCTCTAGTTTTTGATGGCAGATTTCCAAATATACTCAAGTTCCTGGCAGTTGATTTACCTACCTCATCTAGATGTAAAGAGTTCAGTGAGAAGAACAGAAGACTGAATATTCAGATCTGTTCAGCCTAAACCTAGGTAATCAAACATCATTCTGCATTTTCGACAATAAATAGAAATTACAATCTCATATTTTGCAAGAAATACTGTTATGGCAGCAAATAGCCAACAAAAATGTATCTGCCTTGAAAAAAACCCAAACCCAAAAACTTCAGTATATCAGTATGATTCCAAATACTTTCCATGATCATATGTATGAATGATATACCACTTGGGATGAAACAGTGACCAAACTCTCCTCTTCCTTCCTTTGGAAGGCTTATATGTGGATGCTTAAAAGACAGCAGCTTGTCATTCCAAGTAATCATTTAATCATGGGCCAGGCCCACTGGGATTAAACATAATGTTTACTGTAAGCCATTTTGAAGGTAATCCTTTCAAAATGAAAAAAAAACCCACAAAAGAAAACAAAACACTGAACCCACAAGGTTCTAAAACAGAGAGGAATTGAGAGAAAGAATAAATTTTCAACCTCAGAGAGAATTATACACATGGATTAAAAAAAAACATGGGCCAGTCAGTACTTGGGTAACTAGAATCTAACTTGCACAAAACTCATACACCAAAATAGATAAATTAGACTCAGCTGAATTTTAGAAACGACACATTTTTTTTGAGGCCTTCCAATTTAGAATCAATATAGTTCAGAATTCATATCTCAAAACAAAAATGGTTATTTATGGATTAGGCCAAAACTATTTGTAAGATACTAGTACGTATTCCTCATTTTTACAACTCATTTTTCAGCTGCCATTCTTCAAATAATTGGTTAAGTTTGTTAAGTAAATTATTAATTCTAACAGACTTTTAATAAAAATATGAGAAGGGAAGGGTTGAAATCAAATGAAAGATAAACTATTCTTTTGTTCATGAAGTTTAGGTATCTGTGCAAACAGGCTGTATCCTTCTCATGTGAATGAGTATGTTTGGTGTGTGAAGAGCTCTTAAAAATCAGCTTCTAAGGAGCCAGCTGGAAAGAAGTAAATGATCAAGCAAATGAGAAACAGGCTATACTGTCAGTCAGCTCTCTGGCTTCTGAGAATTTAAAGCACATGATGATTCTTAATGGCTTGGTTTCCTTGGCAAAAAAATGAAATAATTGTTCAAGTCCCCAAGAGATCCATGACTCTCAGTGCTTAAAAGCTTTTTAATCTGGATTTGTTGAATTATACGCAGATTTGAGGACTTCATAATCTTCAAGCAGGAGGATTAATCAGTTAATACCTAGAATAAAATGTTCTATGAATATACTGAAACATAGGCACGACAGTTCATGGAATGTTTTAATGAAAAACAAGACTGAACAAAACTGAGAAGGAAAGGCTTTCCATTATTTAAGATATTATTTTTAAAAGTGTTTATTCACTATACAGCATGAGTAATGAGTAAGAAAATGGGCACTAATTTAATCAAAATGTCTTTGAAAAACCTATACTCTAAAACCTCAGTTAAGTGTCCCTTATGTATCCGAAGTCCCATACAAAATGCCAGTAGCAAAAAAAGTCCTATTTATGATAATACAGCATCCAAACTCAAAGTACTGTATCACCCTGTGCAAATTGTTTACATATGTCACCATGCCATTTGCTGCTTGGCTCAACGAAATAAGTGGCACAGTTACAATGACAGTCACATCCCCAACAAATAGAACCAGCAGAGTGAGATTTAGGACCATGCTGTGCCATTATGCAGCATGTCATATAAGCGGCTTCACAGCTACCAGCTTCTTAGGAAGTAAGTGGTTGTAGGATCTATTCTATGTAGGTATAAGCTTTCTATGAAGCAAAAAAAAAATAAAAATTTGATGATTGAAAGCAAGATATATTCTATGTTTCAAATCTGCCTGATGTATTACACTAAAAGAGGAAGGAAGGATTATGCAGTTACTGAAAGTGCTTCAAAAATCGATCAAATTTTCCAAGACTGTAAAGTTATGACACAAGAAAATGTCCATTAAGGCTGCAAAAAATTTAAAAATCATTGATTTCTGGGGGCTTAGGATCAATCTTTTTCTGTCTGAAATTGAGTGTGCAACCATCACTCAAGGGGCAAGCAATCTCTTTAACCCCACCTAAGGGACACCCATTCTACCTCACTTCAAAATCAGAAAGAATTGTTTTTACTTGTCAAACTGTCATTTTCCTAATGATGACAGCTTGCTTTTTCTCTGCCCAGCTTTACAGTCCTGAGTTGAGTGAAAATCAGAAATGAATGATCACTGTATTTATCAGTGCAAAGGAAGGATAAGCAATGGTATGATTCATCTCTGACACAGTGATGCTAAAAGGGAAGCAATGCTGCTGCTATCTTTCTCAAGAACGTGACGATAGTTATAGGTCACATAAAGACTAGTCCACCATACAGGAAATATCATTTAAATCCTCCTTCAACTGAAAGAAGACATTACCTCTATAACTATGAATCATAATAAAAGGCAAAGCTGTGCTTCAGGAAAAAAAATTAATTTTTCTTACTGTCATCCCTCTGATTTGCAACAAGCCCATCAGTTTTGAGTTTTTTAAAGGCACTCTCACACACACACTATTATTATGCCACATCTTTTCCCCATCAACTTGTTCAGGAGAGGTACTTTGAAGGAAAGAAACGGCAGAGGGAAAAGGAATTGGAAAACATGACAGTATCTGCTCTTGAAAGACTTCTGTATAAGTATTTTTCATTGATCATTAAGAATGGGAAATAATTATTAACATTGACCTGGCACGGCACTTAAAATTTCTTCTGTAAAGGAAATCATGGATTGAAATGAAGAAGAACCTTAAATTCTGACAGCAGTACATTGATAAGCATTATTGACTACACCAGGGAATTGAAACGGACTTGTTTTTTTATGGTTCCATCCCTTTTCTGTCTAAGAGTTCATTTTGCCATTTGCAAAGACATGCTATTCCACTTATTTTTTGAATAATTTTTTGATTTAAAATTAATGTTGCAAGGCCCTCAAGAAGTATCATAAAAGGTTTCAAAGCCAGCAGAGTGATATAATTTTTATGCAGTGAACCCTGTAGCTCTGTATTTCAATTGCCATGATGATATCTTCATATTTCATAAATGTTCTTCCTTATTTTATGAATTTCAGGACTTATCTAAAAAGCAGTCGGAGTAAAAAGAGTATCAGTTGAATAACATGGTTCCCTGGCATATGCAAGTGGACTTAGAGAATCAAATCCTGCTGAATTATTCAAACATTTGGCTGTATTGTTTAAATTCTCCAACTCTGATGTATTTTCCTCTCAAAATCAATTAATTCATGTTTTTACTTTTATAGACATCCATCAGATAAACAAGCACGTTGAAAATACATTTTTTAAAAAATTACCTAATTTTCATTCTAATTCAGAACAATGGGGATTCTCCTGTATTAGGACTGTGTTTAATTGTCATCTATATTCAAAACAAGAGTCTTGGCTTTCTGACAACAGCATTTTATGTGGAAACATAAATTTGAGGTAGAGTACTGTCATATCATCACCGAAACCAGTTGTTATCAGAACTGAATAAGTGTTAGGAGGCTTGTTAGAAATGTTTGTTACTTTGTTGGGGTTTTTTTACTTTTTTACCCTGTAATTAATTGTTTGCAAGATTTTGTAGTTTTTTAAAGCACACAATATTAATGGGTCCTTAGTTAAAAGCAGAACAACAAAATCTGACTGAAGCTCCTTCCACTAATACAAAGACCATAAATAAGGTAATTATATTTGCTGTGTTATTCAAAATGATGGAGTTGTCTGAAGTGTGTGCCTAGACATTAAAAAGAGGCTTTTATTCCTGGCTTTAATTTTTACTTTCTCTGATATATTACAATTAATCAAATCAACATTAAATGTTTCAGTAAAAATACTTCACTTTTAATCTTATTATGTCCTAGAAATCTTATTTTTGGTGTTTTTCCCCAATCCAGAAACTTGCTGTGTTATGCTGTGTTTACACTACCTCAAAGACATATGAAAAAGCAAAAAACCAAAAACACCCCCAAAACAAAACAAACAAAAACACACAAAAAAACCCCACCACAAAGAAAACCCAGAACCAATAAAAAACAACAAAAAAACAAAACAAAACAAAACCTCAAAACTAATACCTGACTGTAAAGAATTCAGCAGAAACTGAACCACACATCAAGGCCTGTCAGAAGAACAGTTTGGCTGTTTGTTTGGTTTTTTAAAATTTTTTCAGATAACTTTTTATAAAAACATTAATAGCAGCATTCTCTGTCCTTAACATCACGCCCCTAATAACGTTTTCCTTTTCTATATACATTCAGTGTCTTGCAGTTTATTCACTCTAGGTCCTAAACACTAAGGAGAAAAATCCATAAGATGTGCATAATATTTCAACTGTGAACTTTATAGCCTACTATAAATGCACATTTGAAACTTTTCACCATTATTATTACATATGTTGTTATGATCAGTTATCATCTTTTTTGTATTCTGTTTGCCTTCTGCAAACATATTTCTACTATTGTTTCTCAGTTACACTCCAGCAACAAACCAAATTACATAGAAAAGTTTGTTTCATTGAATAATGTATCTATTGTCTAGAACAAGTACAAATTGAATTGACGAGCAATTATTCAACTCCAAGAGTTTAAAACTGAAATTCTGCTTTGGGCTTATATATAAAATATTAAACCATGCAATAATTAGACTCATAATGCTGTAACTCAACATTTATTTGTACAAATCCGTACCCAATACTTTTTTTTTTACAAATCCAGCATAGCTATATGCTATAGAAAAGTATAATTTAAGACTCAAATTTTGTAAAGAACCTAGACCATATTTTCTAAAGGAAAGAACACATTTAAAATGTGAAAATGTGTAAGTACTTAGCATTTAGTGCACCTGAAATTGTATTGTCTTAATAATGACTAGAATAAACCACTAAACAGGGCTAAAATACTTTGTCTAACTATGACATAAGTGGCATAATCCCCTAAGAAGATTTTTCTCCCCAGGAGGATAAATTTTAATTGCATTTTTTGTCAGTACAAAGAATTATGGAAAATGATGTGTAGTTACAAAACCTCTATAAACTAGTAGAAGATATACATTCCCAAATATGACTAGTGGACCAGATGCTTTGAAAGTCATAAATGAAAGAATTTCATTTCACAACTAAAAAATAGCCAACATATTATATTACTAATTAGCACATGCATCTGTTCATTAAAAGGGATTGAGTTTGCCCTATTAGTATGTTTATTCAATGAATTCTATTGAATTCTATGTGCTTAAGGTTAGGCATACAAATTTATACTTCTGCTTGAAGACCTGCTGAGGATTTAAGTGAGCCAGGCACTCAGGAGTTTTGATAGTAGGGTTCATACTGTTACTGTTAATGACAAGTCCTAGTCTTCTTAAAGAGAAAGGGCATGTTCTGTCTTGTTTAACTAACATTGTATTTTACCAATGAAAAGTAAAACAGGGAGGTGAACTCTGCTGGTTTTAGTCATTATAAGCAAGGCATAAAGTGGACCACATGGGCTTCAGGGTAGCTTCTGGAGTAATTGAAGAGGAAAATACAGATGAAATGATACAGGCTTCTGGTAAAGAAGGTGGGAAATCAGCTAACAAATCACTAAGAAGTCAGGATGAAATGAAGAAAAAAATGAGGAAGTAAGTCAGACTTGCAATGGAAGTTCTACACTACCCCCATGAAAAGGTCATCTTTAAAATAACATTGTTGTATTAGATTTAAGGCAACTAATTTCATATTAAAGAGTAGTATATTAAATTGAATCTCTAATGTGAAGTGGCAGTTTGATTCCTATTCTTCTGTCAGCATCCTTATTCAGGACACCTTACCCATGCTAAAAAAAGGGTCAGTCTCATATGAATCCATAAGCAAAGGAAATTACTCCCATTTTTGTAAGAAAAATCACATGTTCATCTATTAATATCATTGCTATCAATGTAAGGCCTACTCTCCCACCTTCAAAGTACACCTTGATGACATTAATCCAAAATTATTTCATCTGCAGCTAGGGATAAGCTTAACATAATGAAGACACCATAAAATGAAACCAATTTATATTATACAAATTGGTTTCTCTGCTCTAAAAAATCGCAAGAAATGGCAGGGCATTTTATTATGGCTGTGGGGGAGGAAAACAGTTGCAACACTTGAAGACTGCTTTCATACAGCTATGCCTTTACAGAAAGACAGGTGTTAAAAGATTCTGAGGAAACACATCCTATAGATCTTAGGATTTGTTAGATCCTCTTGAAAAACCTGAAGAATGCAAGACTTAACCCAAAAGAACATAGTTTTAATAGCTTTGCATGCCAAAGCTCACCCACCCTTGTTGAAACACCCATAACCAATATGTAAGACATTTTCCAGCATAACAGTTGGTGCAAATGGTCTTTGAATGCTGATACTGTAAAACCTTTAAATGTTTATCACTACCCGAACAGACAGGACAGCCAACCACTCTCAAACCGTGGATACTTCTAGTTATCCCATGTAAAATGCTTCATGCAGTCCTGTGGTCAACAAATCCATTATTCAGGAAGAACAAACACTATCTCTCCCTGTATGGTTTCTGCAAGACCACTAGCAATGGCCTGGAAATAATTCTACATGGAGATTCAGCTTCATATTAGATCATACGTAAAATGAAAGATACATTTCTCCTCTCGGTGCTTTGCTACTCATGTGCTCAGACACGTATACTGAAGTCAACCCAGCTCCCCTTTAATTTCAGCGTGTTAAACTGATGTATTTATAAGAAAAGGATAGCGAAACAATATATGGAACCAGAACTGGACATAAATGTTCCGCATAATTTTGTAAGCTTCAAGAAAAATACCCACAAACACTTGCATATAGTAGACACAGATTTCAAGAGGACTTGTCTTCTAAAAATTAAAAGCGTTGATAATGTAAGAGAGTGGCATGCCAATAAAAAAGAAATTGTTCAAAGGCCTTTCAGACATAAAATTGTGAAGCTGGTTCATCTAAAACCCAGGAAATGCTTGAGATCTCAATATTCCTCAAGTAAAAGCAAGTAAACATTAAATCCAAGAGTACAAGTGCACCACACAAATTAACATACTTCAGTCAGTCTTAAACCCACATAATTCAGTTTCTCACAGTGTTATTTAGTAAGTTCTTAGGTTCACTTTTCTGTGAGAAGATAACCACACAAGTTGCCATTTTTGATGGGAAGATTAAAGACCAGATAACACAAGGAAGGAAAATCCTATCTTAAATAAGATAAAAATGGCTTAAATCTGACAGACTGAAATCAAGATCTTCCTTTTTTATATTGGGATCTGACTCCAAGCCACCAATACTCTCATTCCAGAGGTTGTCTCTCAACAGAAGTCTTGAGAAACACTGCAGAAACACACAAGGAGGAAGCTTCTGTCATAGCACATAGTATAATAATTTCAAATCAGTATGACACCTTGCTATTCACTGACTGACAATTCAGAAATGCTTTAGATAGGTAAAGTCCTCACTATGTGGCTTATGCATGATCTTCTAAGCAAAGTTGCGGAGACACATCTTAGAGAATTTTTCAGATCTATTAAATTGGACTTGACAATTTGTCTAAAGCAATTTTGGTGAAATTAAATACATTCCTTTACTTGATTCTTGCTCCTTTCTGACCTCCCTCATCATCTAGATACATAGCTACTATAGTAACTTCAGAGTTTAGACAAAAATGTCAGGCAACAACTGTTTCTAGTGAAACTCTATTATTCACACAGGTACTTTCTCCTTTATCTTTGCAACAACAAATTATTGGTTTTGTTTAACTTGATTACAACATTGAGTTGTAAATTTCAAACATTGTCGTTTAGTTACCACAATTATTTATGCTTTTGTTAGAAATTATAGAAAACAATTGGAAGAAGTGTTCATTTAATAAATCAGCATTTCATTCAGGTATAAAAAGCCACAGACTACAAGGCAAAGACTAGCTCAGTTGGTTAGACCATTGTGCTAAGAACACCAAGGTTATGGGTTTGATCCCTGTATGGGTTATTCACTAAAGAGCTGGACTCATTGATCCTTGTGGGTTCTTTCCGACTCAGAATATTCTGTGATTCTGTAGAAGGATAAAAATATTTTTACATTCACTAGTGTAAATGCATGTTCAGTTAGGAACAAACTTTCCAACAACTGTTATCAATAAAGAGAAATATTCACTTAATTCACCTTAAATTAAGATATGAAATCCGTTTAGCAACTTAATTTAAGAGGTAGGACTACAAAGACAAACATACTTTCACAGTATTTGAACTGGTGTGCAAAATAGTGCATGTCTTCAGTAAGTCTGCACTTCTAAACCTTCTCAAAACTGGCTAGGCTTTTAATGTTGTATTCAATCAATCTCCTGCTTGATTTCCCAACAATGTAACATCACTGCATAAACACACAGTCAAAAAAATTAAGAAATACATAGTGAATTTTTCTGACCAGCCACATTAGCTACAAGAGAGGACACTGATTCTGAATTCCATAAATGAGGCTGTTAGTCTTAGCACGTTTCTGTACAAATACAAAGGCCTTGGCATTCTTTCACTATGCTTGGGTTGTCTTCTCACTCAGCACTTAGCTTTGCATCAGTTCTACTTGGTGGAAGCTCCTTATTCAGTTTTAATCCAATACTGATGATTATTACCAAAAGGGCAGGCAGAAAAGTGGGAGTGAAATGCAAACACAGAACTTGAAAAAGATTACTCTCATCACTGGTGAGACAAGAATCACACAGCAGCAAATCAGCCCACATGATTTCCTGGTTGCCATCAAGGCTCTTATATGTTTGAATGGAGAAACTATTTAGCAAAAACTGTCCAAAGAGAGGGAACACATTCGAACTCTAACGCTGCTGAGAAAGCTCTGGAGACCAGCTGTCCCACTGAGACACTCATAAATTACTCTGACCACCTGTTAGAAGGACAAGGCCACGGGCACACACAAACATCAACAAGACATTGTACAACTCGTGCCATCCAATAAGTCTCTGGCTGGTACACGTAGACAAAGACTATGGCATCACTTGCAGCCCTGATGAGTGAACAGGCCCCCTGAAGCTCTTCCTCAACACTTAACTAGAAGCCCCTCCCGCACACCTGCACAGCCCTCTGCTTCTGGGTAGACAGCCACTTTGACTTTTCACCACTCCTGCTGCTAAGTAATTGTAAGCAAGTATGTGAGAAAACTGTGTGAGAATATAAGTAAATTGTTGTGTGAACTATTATCTATGATTAACAATAATGGCTTGATTTACCTGATCATAATGAATAAAAGGTGTCCTAAGCAATACTGGTTATGATTTGTATATCACCTCAACTATTTCTTCTGCTAGGGAAAAGGGAATTTACAACACTGACAAAGAGGTAGTATGACAGCTGTTTGTGGAGATGAAACCAAGAGAAACAAGATCTTAATTGTCTACAGTTTTGTAGGCCTCCAGTAGAGAACGTATTAGCTAAAAGCAAAGCTTAAACAGTATGCTGGTATCCATTGAGCTCCAAAAAAAGGTCATGCTGCCAAATGCAATGTTTCCAACTGCCAGTAAGGCTTGGTAAGTCCAGTGTCCTGTGACCTTGATCAGAAATTAAACACTTGCAGACACAAGGGTAGATTTCCACTAAAGGAAAGGTGAAGAACGGAGGTAACTAGGGACAGGGCAAGACGAAATGGCCTCAAGCTGTGCCAAGGAAGATTCAGGTCGAACATTAGGAAGAATTGCTTCACTGAATGGGTGGTTAACCATTGAAAGGGGCTGCCCAGGGAAGTGGTAGAATCACCATTCCTGGAAATGTTCAAGAAATCACTGCATACAGCACTTGTTGCTATGGTTTAGTTCATATGGTGGTGTTTGGTCAAAGGTTAGACTCAATGATCTTGGAGGTCTTTTCCAATCTTAACTATTGTATGAGTACATAAAATGAAAGGAGATTATGTTGACAGAAGCTGCTTTTGTGGGGCAAACAGCAGAAAAGTAATTTTTCAGAGTTTTGATTACTGGAATTGAAATAAGCTGCTGACTCAACAGCACTGGCAGCAGATGCGTAAGCCAGAAAAAGGTTCAGGGAGTTTGAGGGAGTAAAACACAAACTGTAGCTGCTTATTTTCTATTATTCATCACAGATGGCTGTTGAATTGCCTTAAAGTAGGTAGTAAAGGGCCAACCAAAAACTGGAACTAAAACACGAATGTATCTTCCTTACTCTTTCCCTTTTATGTTTATCCTGGCCACATATGATTAGCATCACAGAACTGGATGATCCCAAGCTTGCCTTATCTTCTTTGAAAACAAGATCTGACATCATGTACTTAGCTATGTTTTCAAAGGTGAGCAGTCAAGTGCCTGAAATTTCACAGTTCATTTTTTTTTCCAGTCACAGCAATAATACATTAACCCCTGCAGTTGCAAGAAATTAAACTGAAAAGGCAGATCTAGCCAAACATTTAAAATTTAAACTACTGTATTGCAGTGTGCAGTTTATCTATTGTTGTATTTGTATGTGACATTATAGTAACATGGAATCAAACAGCCCCACAGTATGAAATGAGATAGGACCTTTTCTCCTGTAGTAAAATCCCTCCTACACAAGACTAGCAACTACTGTGGGCTAAAACTCCTATTATAACAAGTGCAACATCCTAGAAACTACAAGCTGCAATTTTAACTACAGAAGTTATGCTCCTTTATTTCTCATTTCCAAAATGTTTTCAATACATTATATTGCCTGTTTCTAAAGTTTCTTCATTTGCTCATTCCAGCTGTTTACTTCTGTTTCACCACATCTCTTTTCTGCTTGTCCAGCACCATCTGAAATCTCTCTCCAGAGCAGAGACAATGTATTGTGAAAGAGAGTGAATCAAGTTAATAGCCACCCTTGCTGCATTTATGATGCATCAAAGAGCTGTAAGGGGAAAATGCAACTCTGGAAGCAAACTGTTTTTTCTTTTTTTTTTTTTTTTTTTTTTTTTTTAAATTTTCTTTTCTTCTTCCTGGGTTGCATGCCTTTGTCCACAGAAATTCTGTAGGGGTAGTAGGACTTCTGTCTGCTTAAGTCATATCAGATGTCTGCCCCAGAACTGTACATGATAGAAACGAATATAAGTTATCTCTGACTCTATTTGCCTTTAACAAATTACAGCAATAAATAAGAGAATATGCTGGACAGGCACTCAGAAGAAAAATTTTTAAAGGCATTGAGGAATCAACTGGAATAGAGGCATGAAAATAGAAATTGTTTCATTCTTACTAAATTTTTTTTAAATTATGATATTCAGATTACACTGTTTAGTCTATTGCTTTTTAAAGTACAAAATTCTCTTTGGTTCAAGGTATTTTGCTGCAACATATTCAAAATAAGTGAGTACAAGCTGCCCCAGGGTATGACTTTGTCAATCACAGGAGTACAACATTTGAGTGCAATCAGCACCTGAAATATCTACATCAGCTGTGTTATCTATGAGGTTTTTTCCTAATTTATATGGAAAAAGATTAAAAAAAAAATAAATCTATGAAGAACCTCCTTCATCTGCAAATATCTTAACTACTTACTCAAATGCCCTCAAACAAATGCAACCACCATGACCAGAACGTGACAGTGGCTTGGTAGAGCCCTCGACTGATTAAAGAGAATAAAATTAAACTATATATTTCACTCCTGATTTCAGAGTAGACAAAAACCAATTATATATGTAGCATATCATTACTGACAAAGTCAATTTTCTATTTAAAATTTTATTCCTGGTAAAGCAAGCAAAAGTTCTGGACAGGTGAAGAATAACAACAGACCAAATTGTTAATTATTATTTAGAATTATCATTTTAGAATATTGATCAAATCATATTGTGCACTAATATACAATTTTAATGTGCATTAACATATAAATTTTATGTTTCACAAGTTTGATTTGCTATTAACAGCAAATATTGTAATCATCATCTCTGTCAGCATAGTGGCAGGCAGAGAAAACACCATCATGTCCATGCTAATATATACTACAGGAAGATAAAAACTAATAATATTTTCTTCTTCTAAAACCTGTTCTCCACATTTTAAGTCTGTATCACAATTTATGATTGTGATAGAAGGTATCAAAGAAGAAGGCATCAAAAAAGACAAATATTGGAATAGGAGATGAAACATAAACTTATAAGACCATTATCTGTAAAGCACTATACAGTACAGTTGCCATACGTGTAATTTACCTCATAAAGTTCATGCAGTAAATATTATTTTAGAATTACTGTTAGAAAATTAAACATAGAACTAAATCACTGTATTGTGAACACTCACATCCAGATCAAGTGCTTAGGAAATGCAAGAGTTAATATTTCTACATCAATGTTACCTAGTTCAAGAACACAGTAGTTTGTTTTCCACTTTGTCTTATTAAAAACTTATTATTTCATATTTCTTTGTTTCACACTTCAGTGAAGTGAAAGGAAAAGGCAGAGGAAAGAGTTCATGACTTTGCTGTCACTACTGTTTGACTGAAGACCCTTTCCCATGTTAACAGAGTAGACAGATACTTTTTGGTAACTGTTTCTTGGCAACAGGAAGGAAAGTAAGTGACATCTTTTCTTTCCCTTTGTTTTATTTTGTTTTGTTTTTTTAACCCCACAATGAAGCATACAGCTTTAGAGTTAAAGAGACCATGGACCTGTGGTAAGGCAAATTCTTGTTTCACATTTTCCATAACTCTTCTTGGAAATAACTTTGCCATTCAAATTTTAGTAACATTAATAGGATTTAGATACATTTTGCGTCTGTGGGTAACAGAGCAATAGTAGATAACAGATTCCAAATCAGATTGCCTAAAGAAGAAAGCGCTACCCGTTGCATGGATATTTACACAAGTTTGCCAAACAGCCTGGCAGGAAGGTCATTCCTGTGAGCCAGAATTGCAAGCCTCTAAGATTCTTAAAAGCGGAGAGAGAGATACAGCCCTTTTTGACTTGGACTTGGAGTGCCTCTCACATCTATGTAGATTAGTTTTGTTTAACCATGATAGGCTTGTTTTGTCTATAACTACGGAACAATATGGACTACTACAGAAGTTGCAGGGAGACCTGAGGAAACTCAAAACCAACCACCTGTCTGCATTTTAAAAAGCTGTCCTTTTACATATCTAAAACACTACGTAATACAACATATTTTACACTGTCATAGATCCACATGGAATTACTCACTTAACTGAATACTGTTTGAAATTGACTGAGAAGTAGAGAAAATTTACAATCATAATTAGTGTATGTTTGACATGATTTACATTTAAACTGCAAAAAATTAATATAATGCTAATTGCTATTAGTTTTCTTAGTACACTTGATGAACAAGCCCTGTTTCTCATCTTCTGAACATTAATAAATATTAGATTAGAGCACTGTGTTAAAGTACATTACTATCTGCTCCTTTATACACATTCAGATATACATTTTATGAACTGTGTGAGATGACATAATATAGCTTAGAGAATACTCTCTAAATACAGAATGCCCAGTAACTAAATAGATCTTAATCATATGCAAGCAAAAAATCTCCTTGAATAGTGCTGCTTATTTTTCAAACATGCAGATAAAAACTCACTTGGAGTTTACATTAGTATCCGTCTTTCACTCAGCCAGCATCTTACATTTTCCTCTGCTCTAAGCTAAGCATATAGTATACGAAAAACAAAAAAACTGGCACTTCCAGAGTGATATGTTAAGTACAAAACACATTTCCATTTATTTTTCCTTTTAGCTTTTGGGACATAAACAGCCATATAACAACATTACTTGGTATTTTTATTACTACTACATAAGCTCAAGTACAAGTAACAATGGTTTTTAACTTAATAGTTCAGGAATGAAACAGCAGGTTTGTAGCTTAAAAGGCTACTGTATTACAGTGTCATCATACCACATTCAAAATAAAATGAGAGGCTATCTCTGTTCAAGAACTAAATGTCCTAAGGTCTAAACATGGTCCTCCATCCATTCGGCAGACAGCAAAGCTTTTGTCATACTCAGCAACCTAAATAAAATGACAGGTTAGTGAATAAATATTGATGCCAAGTCTAAATTTTAATATTAGGAAAACAAAATTATTTATTTCGATAAATTTAGATTTCTGAGCACAATTGGCGTTTCTTTTTTCCTATAACCAATTGAATCCCAGATCTCCTAATGTCATGCAAATCTAACAGTTGCATGTAGCCTTCTCCATGAAGAAAAAAAATAATTATATTTAAGAGTCAGTGTAAATCAGTGAGGTGAACACACAGCTATCACTTCAACTGTAGGCTTATTTTAGTACTGGCTGTGTGACATATAAGTCAGAAAAGTTTTTCCTGCTCTTCTGCTCAAACAAAGGCCTTTCTTTACTCTCAAAAGAGAAACTTAATGATACCACGTGCTGAAATACCTCATCATCAGTTGGTGCTTCAGAAAAGCCTGCTGTTTGTCCTCACACTCTTCATGCAACTGTGACTGTTTCTCTCTAGTTAACAAATTTTAGCTTGCATTAAACCTTATCAGTAAACATGGCAGTACTGCAAAATCAGCAATTAAGGCCTCAATAGCTTCCACCAATTAGAGCTGTTGTGTGCCAAGAGCTACAGCAGAGACAGATTGTGCGCTGGGTTTATTAACTCATTCTTTTTGCTGTGGAACAGCTAAGTGCCTCTTTTCTGGCCACATTAAAGTACATATAGTTGTTTTACAGTGACATACGCCTCTGCCTTAAAAACAAAACAAATCCCCCAGTAGGCTGTGAATTTTTCATTTGGGAGCTTTCATATCTATACCAAAGCAACTACTATCTCTTTAAGGGAAATGCAATCTAGCATTGTTGTACCTGTTGCTATGCAGACAGCAATTCTTTTATTGGTTTCAGCTTTGAACCATCTAAACAAAATTATTTTCCACTTCTGTTTGTACCCTCATCCTCCCCTATCAGTGCTTTCATGATCCCCAGAAAAACTGCACAGTACAAATAATCTGATGGGGACTTCATTCACATAAGTGTCCATTTCTTCATCAGTTTGGGGGCAGAAGGGAACTTACAATCAAGCTGTAGAAATCCATTTGCATGTACATGATGGCAGAAAAGGACAATAAATTTAGATGGAGAGAAATCTTTCAGTGAAAAAAAATACCAAGAGACTTTGAGGGATAGCTTTAACATTTCAGATGTTGGAGCGTAAGCTCTTTCAGGCAGGGACCACAATGCTGTTAGGCATTTCTATTCTTCCCAGCACAGTTCGACAATGATTAATTTGCACTGCAGCACTAGAAATCATGAACAATTATAAACTGTGGTTTTTCAAAGTGCTGCATACCTTCAGCACCTTTTTTATTTAAATGCAGATAAAGAGGCAGGCCTACAAGAAACCATATTATCAAAGTCAAGATTTATTTCAGCAAGAGAACATGCATTTAAGTCTAAATGTTAGAAAATGTCATTCACTGCATCTGTCAGAATAACTAGAATGCCATATTAACAGCAATTCACATAACGAAGCCCATTTCATATGATCATTAATATTTCAGACCGATTTTGAAACTGAAGAAAAAAGGAGAAACCAAGATGCATATGTAACAAAATTTATATTTCATGAACCTTAATTGCTGTAACTAGGGCACAGGGATTAAAGGCCTATGCTTAAGGGATCTGGTCTTGAGGACAGAATATTACAGAAGCATTTCAATTTTTGGTTTCAAAAATTAAGTTTTTTAACCCTCCTGATACTGAAGAAAAGCTGAAACATGATACCTGAACGAGTCCCATTTACACAAGATGCATTCCTAGAAAAAGAATTTTCAGGATGAGGAACTGCTCTGTTCAGCTTAGTCTTTAATGGAATTTTCTGGGATTGACAGAATTTTACGAAATTGCTGTAACAAAGGACTGAATGAAACTTGATCAAAACATTTACTGCAATGGTGAGCCCTTTGGCTGGAGTGTGACACCTGAAAACACACTTTCAGAGATACTTGCACAATCAGATGTGCCTAATGCAGATTTGGCCCTCTTTAACAAAGGTCTTTCCTCTGTATTTGTATATAAGTTCACTGCAAGCCTAACCTAATGAACAAACACTAGTGACAAAAATTAAGAATCTCTTGGTAATTATGTAATGCTGGTTGAGCTTCCATTTTCACTTTTTCAGTCATGATCATTTTAACAGAGATGCTGTCAGCTATGCTTTGTTTTATAGCTCTCTAAAGTTGATTTCAAAGGGTGTCAGCAGCATTCCTCATTTCAAAGCCCCTGGTTTAACTCAGTTCATCTATTGTGCATTCGGCTCACTCATGAGCATTAGCGAGAGTGCACTGTGGCACTACTGTGGGTAAGCTCAGGTCAATGAAAATCAATATAATTTACAACTTTTTACATTTTCCTAGACTTAAAAGCCTGACATGTACTGAAGGAGACTGTATTCCTTCATATGCTTTCCTATGGACAGGTAGATATTGGGGCCATTATTTCAACACCTTTTATTTAGTACAAGTAAATCAATTAAGTACATTAGGAAGTGTATCTGTTTGTTTAAATGAGAATGGGTATTCATTTTTTCTAGTAAATTCCAAACTACAGAAAGGAAAAGTGTTAGTTTTGCTATTGGAAGATCAATATTCATCTACGTCCTGGTGTAGGAAATGTTTCTGGTAAGTCACAGACAGGAAAAAAAAAAGGATTCTGAGGAATCGAACAAGAGGTATCACCTCACTACAGTTTTAA
The DNA here is from genome assembly GCA_036023395.1 of Myiotriccus ornatus. NCBI lineage: Eukaryota > Metazoa > Chordata > Aves > Passeriformes > Tyrannidae > Myiotriccus > Myiotriccus ornatus. Next base: position 95,857,372 of record JAYRBT010000082.1, read on the forward strand.
ATTTAATTTTGTTCAGATTGTAGCGGAGGATATATTCACCTTCAATATTTCTTTTTAGGTGAAATTACTATAAGCCACAAAATAACATTATACAGAAACACAGCAGAAATGACTCATTTGTTATTTCAGGGGAGAAAGGAAAAAAAATCCAGGCAAAAATTATTTTCTGACATCAAAAATTCTGGAAAATACACCTCCAAACCCATTTTGAAATGTATTTAACCTCTGGGTTCTCTTGGGACACAAACTACATTATGTTATGATCATGTCGAAATTATGTCAAAAATATTTACAAGTAACATTTACTTTTCTATTTTCTCCTTCAGTTCAAAAAATCCCAAAGCAATACATCTAAACACCGTAGGTATATTATTGTATAAAAGCTGCTAGAGCAACATTTATCCTCAAATAAGTACACTATGAGGTCCACCAGTATAAATTTTCCTCTCATTGCCCATAAATCTCATCTATTCCATTGCTGCACCACAGATTCCTCCTTATGTCTCACTGTGAGGTTTCCATTTTCAAAGCACCTCAGACACCTAATTCCAATAGTTTAACCAATGTTCTCTACCAGCTGCTAAACTGTTACCATTAGTTAAAGCTCCCTTTCACAATTTGTAAGCATTATATTCATCCCAAGTGATTAGGAAGTGTCTGAAAATACTCTACAGGCATTCAGACCTAATTCTTCAAAATAACCTGAAATCTTCTGAAATGGCCATGATCCGGTAATATCCTGTTTGGTCTTTGGGTCTTGGACAAGTCCTATAACGTGCAATAGCTTATATTCTAGAAGTAAAGCCTTTTCATTAACATATCTACTTTACTTTTTAAAAACTGCAGTGTTCTTTATTAAGAACTCTGGGACCATAAAAATAATTCCATTCCTGTTTTTCTGCAACGACATCATATTAGAGCAGTCTGTTTCTTTTCTTTTGGTCCTTATTCCTTTTGCTACATTTTTAATATTTATATATTTAATACATCAGACATCATTATTGGGAATAAAAGCTGTCAGAGATTCTGCTCTATCAGGGAAAGATAGATCTCAGAATTTTTTATGCTTTCCCTTAATTTTCTTTAGGATGGATCTTGATTAGAATTTCTGTTATTAAAAAAAAAAATAAAAGTCCAGATTATTCAGTGATTGCAAAAATGTAACATTATGAGGGAACTGGGTTTCATTAAACACATTACTGTCTAAATGTATTGACATTGCATAAGCTTCAACCAGTATGCATCATATTAGGAAAGGCTATCCAGTACATTTTCAACCTTTTTCTTTGAGCTATGACCCACTAAAGAGGATAGCAACCATTAAGTGATTTCTGCAGGAAAAAAAAAAAATTATAAATGGAAACCAGTATACATGGACAATCTTGGTTGCTACAAATCTTCTTCTGGAAATGTTCACACCAGCGCTACTGCTATGGGCAATCCATATTTGATTTTTAACCGCCCCCTTTTTTTTTTTCTTTTGTAACCTTACACATTTCCTTTCAATAAATGCTTCTGTAGTGTTTTTTTATTTCACATACTGTGTAGACAGATTTCCTCAAGAAAAAATGCATTTTGTCATCCCTAGACTCTGAAAGTGGACTCAACTGATTCACCATATAACCTGCAGAAAGTCCCACAGACTCTCCTCTATGGGACCATGCAGATACATGCTCCTCGTGCTGAGCTCCAGGATAGTGCGGGTAAAATGCACAACTTAAGCCTAAGTATTAGTATTGCTTAGCAGAACGTTTCATATAAGCCTACAGAGAATGGTGTTTCAATTTTTTTTGTGGAAAAATACGTCTTTTAAAAAATTTGGACATGAAAAAACTCTAACGTCTTCTCAAAATCTGACCAGTGATACAGTAAACCAGGAAGGAAAGAGATGTTGCAGTAACACTTCTTCTTTCTCTCCTCTTTAATTAGGATGGTTGTATTATGTGACATGTATTTGACAAATATGGCTGATTTCTGCATGTCTTGGGACAGAAATTTACATCCACAATTGCAGACCAGCAACCCAAGCAGTTATGAAATTACCTCACGCACCATATTCAGCTTTCAGAATTATTCTGCCACGTAAGATTTGAATAATTGTACCTTAAACATTTTCAATATCTACTTTTAAAAGTGAAACCATTCAACACTTTAGATTTTGTGCTACAATTCTGCCTCAAGGCAAAAGAGACATAAGGCCTATCATAGTTAGCAGCTTCAGACTTCTAGCATTCCTATTTGTGACACTCTAAGATGAAAACTGAAAACTGATGAGCAATCAGAAAGATCTGGGCAGGAAAATGCAAAATATTTACTTTCTTTATATATATAAAATCTAAAATACATCAGACACCTGAACAAATACTGACTGTAAAAAGAGACATTTCATAGAAGAATTCAGTGAAACATTTTCCAAGCAAAAGTAAAAGTCTTCATACAACATTAAAACAGACAGTGAACTTGCCTAAGTGAGCAGTGAGGTTGGACCAGGCAACCTCCAGAGGTCCCTTTTAACCTCAGCCATTCCATGGTTATGCAACTCAAATTACTAAAAATAAAATTTTATTTATTCCAATGTTTTCTATACAGTTGTAGCACCTAATAATACTTTGACCATAATCAGCACTAGCCAACCTACATATCTTAACAGAGAACTGAACAAGGTTTTATAGTTGAGACAGACAAATTAAAAATGTGGCAGACAAAAAGAGATTATACTAATTTCACAAACAGAAAAGTTAAGCTCAGAAAGCCTGTTTCCCACTCACACTAACAGCATTCACTATACTGGCAGTATAATGGGACTCAACACAGCTTTAAATTTAATTTATGTAGTGTACAGTGGGCTTAGTATAATTTAGATTAAGGCTGGAATGAATCAAAGTGCTCAAGATTAAAATTATATCTCTGAGAAAGACTAAAATTTAACTTTTCTCATATAGATTCCAACATGTAAGCACAAAAATTTTTGTCTTCTCAAAAGAGGTTATTTCATTAACAGTGCAAAAAGCTCCAAAATACATTCCATAGTTTAAGATACTAGGACTACAGAAAATAAAAATCAGTAAAATATCAATTTTTTTACTACCTTTCTCGTTACAACTATGGGAATCTAACCTTCTCCCTTTCTTGTTAGGATGCTATTATTATTATCATACTATTATATACATATATATTATACATATTATATGCCTTATTATCATATTAATCTAGTTTATTGTATTCAGTTTATTATATTATTCTAGTTTATTAGTATCTCAACTTCAAATAAAATGAAAGCTTTCTCTCTCTTAGTTTATATTCATATATTTATTCAAATATTCATTATTTCACATTCTCACATCATACTTGACCTAGAAAGCACAGTTATTGTATCAAGTAATTACTGTACCAAAGACTATATTATCTAAAAGTAGTCTGATAAATAAAAACAAAAATAAAAGTAATCATAATAAATGAAAGTTTATCAGAATAAACTCTCCTCTTTTTAGGCACTGTACAAAACAAATAATTATGACTACTTATTCAGAAAACTCTTCTGTATTCTTATGCTGTAAGACTTCATGTACTCTTTTCTCTTTGCAAGAAAAAAGGTGTTTTCATGAGAAAAGAGAATATACCAATTCACTCTGAGGGCAGGAAACCTCAGAGCAAGAGCATCCAAAAAAAAAAAAAAAGAAAGAAAAATCCAGGGACAAACAATAAAAAATATTACAAGTATCATGAGCATCCTGCTCAAAGATGGTACTAATTTGGTTCTAGAGTAGTGAAAACCATTCAATATTAAATTTTGATATTAATTCTTTTTGCAGTGAACAGGTAGGGGAAATACACCAGAGAGCTATTCCTCCAGTAGACAGACAGTGCGTAGCTTTTTTCCCCAGGTCTAGTCAATGCCATGTGCTTCTAATTCCTTACTGACATGTTAATGAATGCAATCTCTCCAAAGTTCAGCCCAGATAAGCCAGAGATGATGAGAGCCAGTTTGGCAACTGAACAACAGAGAGAAAGAAGATCAATTTTTAAAAGATTTACACACTTCCATTAATTATCTTCCTAATTTATGCGTATCTGAAGTGAACAGTAATTCCTGCAAGGCTCCTTTTCCATGGCCTTGTAACCTCTCAGCAATGACGTTTCACACACTAAAACTGTTAAAAAACTTCAACATCTGGAAGACTTAGTTTCATAGAATCACAGATTCATGGAATTAACCGGGTTGGAAAAGACCTCCAAGACCATCAAGTCCAACCCTTGATTCAACACCGCTGTGGTTACTAGACCATGGCACTAAGTGCCACATCCAGCCTCATCCTAAAAACCTCCAGGGACAGTGAATCCACCGCCTCCCTGGGCAGCCCATTCCAATGCCTGATTAATCTCTCTGTAATGCTGTGATCTGCAGTGATTTGCAGTGATCAGCAGTGGAGACCACTTTTGAAAAGAAGTATACTTCCCTTCTAGATTACATACTGCATTGTTTTTTTCCCTTAATTTCTAAGTAGACTTAAAAATTAACATTCATCTTCAAAACCCTTCAGTGGTAGTCTCAGCTTTCCAAGACCTATCCTAGTCCATAAGAGTACTCCTGGAGTCAGTAGATTTAAGTCTGATGCCAGCTGAAAATCTCACTGTTTGGAAATCTCTTTGCCTGCACCAAGTTTTCAGAGACAGTGGTTTATGGGCTGTGCTAAACAATCACACAATTTTTCTTCTCAGACGCGATGTGTAGATATGTATTCTGAATAATAATAAAAAAAAAAATTAATCAAAAGCAAGCACTTATGTGACACGGGTGTCAAGACTCAGTTACTGCACACACTCTACTCTCACTCAACTTTTTTTTAACGAGTTTGCAATTTTGTCCTACTGTATAAAAACTTTCTCCACAAGATTAAAACGTTTTCTGGTTTTTCTTTACTGACTTTCTTCAAGAAATTTCATAGTATTTAAAGTTGAAGTATATATTTTCCTCTGGAAAAACAATTTCAACCAAATGATGATTCATTACATTAATACACCAAGATATTTTTGAGCTGCACTGCAAGTTGAAAAGATGAAAAATACAAAATGCAGTGAAAGATTTACAATTATTATTTTAAATATAGCAGATATGAAAGGATACAGTATACAGTAAAACACCCATGCTTTGGCTAAATAACACATTATTAATTTAAAGAACAGTGAGGGATGTAATTCAGAATGCATACACATGAAAGTATTTCTCACCTTTAACAAAGAGAATATTTTACATTGCTTTCTAAAACTGCATAGAAGTATATTAACTACACCACAACATTCATGAAAAGCTGTTCAATTAGCTGATCTTTCACACAACCAAAAACAAAAGACAAACTTTCCAGGGTAATGCAGACCCCAAAACCTTTACTTGATTTTTTTTTAAAAGAGCATTTCATAGCATGCTTTTTTTGAAATGTCTCAATAGTACCTATCTAAAATGTATTCTCTATACACAGTCACATATATAAATGTATAACTAACAACTGACTAACATATGCTGTTGCCTGAATTTGTTGTTGCCAGGCAACAGCTATAAAGCATTTTGCACCGCTTGCAAAAATCTGAATGAATGATTTGAAGAGAGATTATTTCTAAAATACCAGGAAGAAAACTCACTACTGGAATTACATGAATAATTCCTTGTATATTTCAAGGATTCACAGAGCATGTTCCTCCCATAATTACCGAAATGAGAAAGGACAATTCCTTTGAGTAGGATTTGAAGGGCATTTTACAACAAGGAAATTCATGTTCTATGCATGCAGTTAATGTTCCCACATGGACTCTGAACCAAAGCCACCAAGGTTAATGCGTTCCTTAAACTGACTTCAGGGTCTTTTCATTGGGTCTTTCCATCAGATTTTAACATCCATCACAGGACAAAAATGACAGACTCCTAAATGAAAAAACAGAAGGCCATCACCTCATAGGAGACACAAATAAATTCTCAATAAAATTTTACCATCTCAAAATATGCAAGTGAAAGAGAGAGAGTCTGTATAAACACTTCTTTGTGTACTCTTCATAGAGCTAAGGTTTAATCTCATTGAGGCTAATGGCATTACACACAAAAGTAAAAACAGAAGCATCTCTAATCCATTGATAACATGGATGTGATATGCTATCTACAAAAGAGAACTATTTGTCTCTTTAAGTAAGTGCCATCCATTACAAAATTACTAACCTTTGGCTATCACACCTCTTGGGAATTAAGAGGTGGAAAAGCGCATCAAGAAAATCAACTGGGAAACACAGCAACTCCAAAGTGCTTACCACAAGCTGACTCACATGTTGCTTTAAACACAAACATGAGCATAAAAAGTTGTTGGACTTTTTGTCCTTGCCTACCATGGCTGCAAGATATTTCTTTCCATTTCCTGTACAATATGCTTAATTGATAATAACCGGTCAGAAGCTAAAAATTATTATTCTTTCCATAATGACCAAATTGGAAATCCATGTATTTTCCTTTTAATTCTTCAAATCCATTCATGTGACTTGGCAAGAAGTATTGAAAGCAGTAATTATTGGTATTTTAAATGATACTTTCAGTATAATGTAGTGAATGTGACTAGCTTCTTTAATGGATCCCAGCGAAATCCTTTTAATTCCGTATCTCAGATTGTCTTGAACTATCAAAAAAGAAACCCCTTTATATGGAAGGAATCTGGAACCTAAATCCTGTCCATCTAGAGCTTTATAAAAATTAAAATAGATACATTATAAACTGGAATCAAGGTTTTATAGTTTCATTCAAATTATTTTCATGCTCCAAGACGTAATTCATAGTTTATGTCATTGGTCATGATGCAGTTATATAAAAGGCAATCTCAGTGCTTTCAAACAGGCTGAGCGGACTTCCCATAGATAATAATATAATCTATGGAAAGGAAATCCACTCCAGGCCACACAGCTTGCTTATACTTCTTCATGTGTTTGTTTGTTTCTTAGAATATGCCATGGCAACTCAAAGAAATAAAAGAACCTTTACTTTGCCCTCTGCATTCATCATGACCCACTTGCAGAGTCAGTGCAATCAATCAGTGTAATCTCAAACCCAGGACATTCTGCAGGTCCCTTTGCTTTCTTCACCCTAAGTATACACACGATATCAATTAAATTTGAGGATTTTGTAAGACACATACTGCATTTTTCAAGAGGAACCAAGTTGCAATCAGACACTTGTATTCATAGCATAGTTAGTGCTGATTGATTGAAGACAGGGTTAACAGCAGAAAGAGAAACACTATGTTCATTCCCATAAAAGGTACCTGTAATGATCTAAATGTATGGTTAAAAATAGGGGGTTTTATATGCTAAAACTTTTTATTTGGTGACTAAGAGCAACCTGCTATTTATTGCTCAATCAAGACTGACTGGCAGATGCAATTTTCTCTTTGGATAGCTGTATTAGAGTATAAACTAAACCACTCAGAAAATAATTCTACTTAGTATGTGGAAACACAGAAAAATCAGTAATTATTCATCAACTGAGTGAAAATTTCCATTAGATAGGATTCTTTCGTTCTGTGGCCAAGGCGTGACAAAAAAAAAAAAAAAAAAAAAAAAACAAAAACACAAAACCAAACAAACAATAAAATTATGACTTCGAAGGTTGATATGGGTCAAAACAAGACCATCGAAGTGACACAATGCTCATTTTTAATTAGACTTCCTAATGCAACATCAAATTGTTTTTCTTCTAAGAAACAGCTCTTCAACAAGGCATGAAATCCTCGCAGCTTAGTTTATTAGGAGGCAACAAAGGGATTCCAGCCTGCTACAACAAAGTTTCAGCCTATAAGCACAGCCAGTGCAGTATAAAATTGTGTCATATGAATTTTAATGTGACACAAGTATGAAAGATTCCAAAAGAACAAAGGCAGCACAGTCCTGTTCCACGCTACACAAATGACCTATTCTGATCTGAACAGCACACCACATTACAATCAAATTTATTTCAAAGGAGGGCTGCACAGGTCAAATGTAATGGCTGCAAGAATGAGGTATTTCCTTTATGTAGTATTAGAGAAAAGCAAAATATCAAACAGTGCAGGAATGCCAGGGCACTGAAAAGAAAGGCATATTTAGGCTGCAGGGGAACAGATTTTATGAAGATGTTTTAATTATATGCCATTCTCACTGACTACAGTTTCTAAGTTTCAAAGATACTGTGATACCTCGATGAATATGTCATGTATACAAGCGAGCTTGTCTATTACATAGCCTTTAATATATATTTAAAATTTCAAGGCACCAGAGAAAAGTTTCATGTACAGTTCACACTTCACAAAAGGAGATAGGCTAAGTGGTCCAACTGGCTGGATGTCTCTTTGTGGCCTGATATCTGTATGACAGAAACCATGATATTCCCAGATGTCAGAATCCAACAACAATAGAGAGGCTGGTAAAGCTCCCCAGCTGACTGTCTGACCTTACAACAAAAGAAGCTACTTTAACAACTTAAAGGATCAGAACAATGAGGTCTACTTGAAAATACTGCACTATCAGAAAACATACAGAAATCCATGAAGACGTAAATCCAACAGCAGACGAGCAATTAAGGATTAGGTGAAAAACAGGCAAAAAATCTTAATGACCAGGTATCACTAAAGAGAAAAGTAAGGGCAAATTCTCACAGTACTTCTTGTCATGTATTTCCATCAAGATTTAGGCTTCATCTTTGTCTTCAAATCAGACTTCTGAACAGTATGATGGAAAAACAGCTCCAAGTCCTAACTGCACGGTTCAGAATGGATTTGTGTCCATCCTCCGTGACTGGAGACAACACTCATGCATGCTATGCATACAATTTGCAGGTTTGTGGGCAGTAGGCAGACAGGGTAACAAGTACTTAGGGCAAGACAGCCATAAAAAGTCAGAAGAAAACATGTTATACCTCTTAAAAAAAAATCAAAAAAACCTTATTTTACAATGAGATAGAGATTTACTACTTGGGTTTTTGAAAATTAAGTTCTTGAAAAACTAAATTCTATCAGAAAGTTCAGCACAAATCAAAGCTCGTTGTTGTGGAGTTTTTTCAATAAAATGAAAATACACTATTGAACTATCTTCCATTTGATTCCCAGCCAGGGCTCCCTCAGTCACAGAACAAGACAGAATAAAAGGTGCATTGGAAGAATTTCTGTAATGAATTGGCCACCAGCCCAAAGGTTAGAATTAGTTTTATTGCCCAAGTCTAGCACTAAAATCGGCATTAGTCACCTCAGCTCTCCAAGTTCTAATCAATCTACTTCTTGGGAGACTTCGAAATATTCAAAGAATGTAGACTGTTATGACCAAAAAACCCCACACCAGTAACTTCCAGTGTATAGGAATGTAAAATAACCAGCAAGAGATAAGATCCTATTGACATATTTAAAAATTATCTTAGTTTCCAGAACCCATAGCTCTCTTCCCTCCTTTCAATATTTTTTGGAGGTTAAAAATATTCCTTCACCACTAGACATTTATATCCCTGAAAATTGACATATTCGCCTACATTATGACAGTTCTAGTGTAATTCATTAACGTTTGGACTTGGAGACAGACATAAAGGATAAAAATACAAACCTTTAATGTTTCACTTGGTGAACAAAAATTGCATTAATTTAGATATTCAGTCACAAGAATCCAATTAGCTATGGATATATACACATATTCATACCTTTCAACCATCTTACTCATTTGAATTTTGATGCTATTTTCTACAAAATATAATCCATTTTACATTGTATTTAATAGATTTATTCAGATTTGCATTTCCATATGTCATATTTAAGCTTATACTACCACCTGCCTGAGGCTGTATAGTCTGAATTGTCACCCTCATAAACCACTTCAGTAGGAGAAAATCCTCTGTAGACACTGTATGAACTGTTTCCCTTCTGCTTAGTGTAGAAGTATGATAATCATTACGACCATGAATAATAACCACACACAAAAAAAAAGCTGTTATACGTGTCCCTCTCAAAAAATCAGATTACCATCTTCACAACAAAATATTCAAGCTACTTAAGATATGCTGCAATGAAATAATAATCTTCATAAATTTTTTTACACAAGTCAGTAAGTATCAACCAAGATTACTGTGATATAAACTCTACATTTGTTGCATATATGCCATACATATAGGTATATAAAAGTATTTGCATATATAGAGATACGCATATATATAATTTCACACTTAAAGGACACTGAGATACCTTCCTACACAGATTTACAAATCAGTTAGATTAACTCTGCTTCCAACTACTAACATCAAGGCAATGCAATACCATCATCTCTCTGCTTTGTGTTGGACCCATGTAGTAACACTGCTGAGCTGGAGAAAAACTGACGAGCAAAGGTTAAGCAGAGGACTGCCAGAAACAAACCAGGGCTTAGATATTGCTCCTTTAGATAAGACTAATGCTTGACTGATGCACAGAGTGACTTCGAGGTTGCAAAATCATTAATAAGAGCATCCATTCTCTTGGGATTTACACCTTCTCTCACACGTTTGGAGTTGGGGCAATTAAGGGTTTGAACCAAACCTTCCTGTGCTCTTTTGGAATTAACAGCCCTGCTATGGTACCAAAGTGCTCCAAAGGTCAGTTTATGATTATTGTTCTACCATCCTGCACACTGTGTCTGCAAGCAAAGCACAGCATCTGGGGGAAGGGAAAGGGGGAGAGAAGGAGGAGGAGATAAATATTAGCACTGTGATAAGCTCAGAGATCATGACTTGGAGGAGGGCAGATTTCACATGGCCCCTGCTCTGTTAGGTTTCAGGGGAAGCAGGAAGAGAGGCAGCCCACCTCCCTGGAAGGGAGAGCAGGTAGAGATTCTGCACTTTTCTGCACATCTAAAGAAAAAATGAAGAATGAACTCCAAGAAGAACTCCAGACCTCCTCTCGGCCCTAGCCGGGTTTAGTCTCGAGCCAATAGGGACTTGGATCTTTTGGGATTATTGGCAACATCGACAGCTGTGCAAGCCAGCGAGCCTTCTCGTTCTTTCACACACAAAGGGTGAGGAGAAAGCCCAAACTGATGATTCCCGGGACCGACTGAAGTTTAGAAAATCCTGACCCCTGTACACATTCTGCTGCAACTTCACTACCTTTTCGAGGTTTGCTGTACCCCGTCAGGGAAAGTGCACGTGGCCAATTTGATAACATCGTGTCGCTGAGCACCCCGGTGTGTACTGAGACCAGCCACGCTCACCTAAGGGACCGCCCCTAGTTTTTATCACTGTCAGACTCTGCATCTGCCTTTCGGTCCATGAGGCTGTCAACCCCTCCCCTCCGCGCCCGCTCCCGGCCCGCTGCAGGCTCCCATGCCCAGTCCCCCATGCTCTGGGGCACTCGCACCCCCACATCTCCACGCCCGCTTTTCTCAGTTACTATCGGGCTGCTCCGGTACCAGCCTCCAGTGTTTTCAGACTCTGCCCTGACTGAAGACATCCCTCTCCCACAATGGGAGAGGGAGGGAGAGAGGGAAGGAGAACCTATGCACTAAGTTTTTTACAGATCCTGCCTGCGCCTTCCTCTCCCCGCCCATACCCCTGCCGGAGGCAGTAGGGCGAGGGACGGGGGGACGGCGGTGGGAGGGGAAGGTGGGGTGAGGCAGGGACGCCAAAGCGGGGTGTCATCCTCGGCCCGAGTAGGACGGGGAACTGGACGCAGCTTTTAGCGGGCTGTGACCCTGGCAGGCGATCGCTGAGACAGAAGGGAGCAGCGGCGCCCTCCCGGAGACAGAAGCAGCCGGCTCTCTCCGAGCGCAATGGCAGCGCATCCCCACCGACCCCTACGGAGCTGGGAGCAAAGTCCGAGCCCCAGCGGCGGCGGCAGCAGCAGCGGCGGCAGCGGCAGCAGCGGCAGCAGCGGCGGCAGCAGCAGCAGGTCGCCGCGCCCCGAGCTGGCAGCCCCGGCCAGGGGCACCGCCGCCCCCCAGGCCGACGAAGCGGCCGCCAGCGCCTCGCCCCCACCCCAGACAGGGCCGGCGCAGGGAGAACTCACCCCCAGCTTCCTGCTGCGGATTTTCACGTAGCCCTGTTTGACTATATCGTTAAAGTTGGAGGCCATGGCCAGCGCTGCCTGCTTCCTCCCCTCCGCGCCCGGAGTCCTCCTCCTCCGCCGCCGCCGCCTCCTCCTCCTCCTCCCCCGGGCCCTCCCGGGTGCCGCCGGCCACTGGCTCCAAAGGCGCTTGTGGCATCCAGGCAGCGGCAGCCGCCGCGCTCCGCTCCGCCCGCTCCGCGCCGCTCCCGCGGCCGCCCAGCTCCGCTCCGCCCGGCTCCGCTCCGCCCGGCGCCGCCCCGGGGGGCGGTGGCGGCCGCTCCGCTCCCC
>JAYRBT010000082.1:95870327-95882797 GCA_036023395.1 Myiotriccus ornatus
CCCCACGAAAGACAGAAAGAAAGGAAAAAAGTCCGTCTGAAGTTAAAAAATGAGGTGTCACGCATAGGCGTTCTGTGCCCTCCACAGTGATGACCATGTCTTTAACTACTGTTCACTGAGGTGGATCTAGCAAAAGAATGACTTCTGGGGAAAACAGATAAAGTTTAGGAGAGATTAGGAAGGTAAAAACAAACAAACACACAAACACACAAAGAAAAACCCAAACTAACTGAAAACAACACAACAAATCAAACAACCAACCAACCACAAAACAAAACAGAAAAACAAACAAAAACAAACAGGGAATTGCTTGTGTTCGCTTTGGTTACATGTAAAATAGGGATGGACAAGAATGAGCATAGGCTGCTTGAGAAAGAAAAACTGTAAATATATGGGATTGACAAGATATGACATTACTGTTGTTACATAAAATTCTACTTCATAAATGCTTTCAATGGAAAAAAATTGATTGGTATGATAAGCTTAACGAAAGCTTCATGAGCTCTTTTCCTAGATTCTATTGCACCATTGCCCTGAAATTTTATGAAATAGGAATTTGCTGTGTGCAGTGTGCTATAGACTGGGCAATGAAACATAATTCTATAGTTAAAAGTTTGTCAGATTTATTTCAGATTTTCAAAATCAATAGACAATATTGGAGAAAAGTCTTGCAGCAAATAGGAAAGATACAATCTAGAAAAATTATTACAGTACTTGGATGAAGCGTAACTTTACTCTCTCTAACTACCTGTGGTACTACATCCAACTCTGGAGGCCTTAGTATAGGAAAGACCTGGACCGGTTGGACCACGTCCACAGGAGAGCAACAAAGATGATTAGAGGGATGGAAAATTTCTCCTATGAGGAAAGGCTGAGACAGCTGGGGTTGTTCAGTCTAAAGAAGGCTTCAGGGTGACATTGTCTTCCAGTACCAGGTCTTCCAGTACCTGAAGGGCATAACTGAATTCTAAAGTATTTTTGCTAGCCCACCATCAACCAGGTATAGTATTCCATTTAAAAATAACAAAACGGAATCTTAATATTATGATCTAAAGACTCTTGCATCTTCATTGACTGCTTTTAGCTTTGCATCCACATCTGAGTGTGAAAATCACACTCTTATTGTTCTCTTTCCCCAGAATAATCCTTATTATTTACTTTGTTCTGAATTTTTTTGCCTTAGTCAAAGAGTAATTGGTGAAGCAGATGAATATTTACCTATACTTTTATATTCTAGCAACTCAGCTCCAAATTATACAAATTTCAGAGCATCTGCTTGGAGTAAGAGTCTGCATTATTTTTATCCAAGTTAAAACCTCTATATAATTATTCAATTTTTTATAAAACATAAGATCATAAAAAGGAATAGATAAAAATACTTAGCCTATTTTTGCTTTCTTGGTATTTCTAGTGAAATATCAAAAGGATATTATGAGCTTGAATTCATACTTTGGGCAGAATATGATTTCTTCCTTAATTTCTGTTTTATTGATATGTAAAATCAGAATATTCAGTAATCTTAGGGTGAAAACTAGGATATACCTACAAGAGAATTCTTTCAAGACACTACAACATATTAAACAAAAGTTTTGTTCAAAATGAAACTAGCAATTATTTAAAATACAGAAAGCTCTTGAAGGATCAAAAAAGAAAGGAACATTTCCTTTTGATTGCCAACCAGAAAAGTACATAATCCTATTCAGTCAACTGACCAAAAGACATTTTCCGTACAGATTAACCCTGAAAGATTTGTAAGTTTGTAGAGCTGTTTTCACATGCAGTTCCTGCTCCCTCTTCACCACCTCTCAGCTACACAAAAATTGATTTGTAGGATCTGAGAAAAATTTGTTATGTCCTCAAATTGAGATAGAACTAATGCTATTTTTTTTAAAAATTGTTCTGTATATCATTCAAAGAGAGCAGCAGTTTCAGAACAAACAACACTCCTGGGCACTTTTCAGTTTTCCAATCTCTGCAGTAAGAGGTAACGAGCAGAACTTGTGTCACCTCCCTAACATTCATGTCTTGTTGTCAGAACTCTACTGTGCAAAATTTCCCGCCAATGAAATTGAAGAGAGTGCTGTATTTCCAAAGTTAATCAGCCGTTTATTCTTAAGTATATTGTTTTATCATATAACACACATGGAAAATGGGTTTGATTTATAATAATTACATATATAATTAGTAATTTTCAACAGGTTTTTCTCCAGTCGTTTATTGTTGTTCTTGTGTCTTTCTTTAATATCCAGATATGAATGCCATTGTTATTATTTATTTTATTACCAAAAAAATGTAACAAGAAATAAGCAAAATATGTGTAAAATACAAAGCATTTTCATTCCACATTCTACAGAGTGTAAATTAGCCAACCCGAGCTTATAAAATTATCAGTCTGGTATTTATTTTCAGCTGCTTTGGATAACATCAGCCAGAATAATCCAATATTCATTTGCATAGGGGTCCCATGGGCAGCTTGAGGCACAAATACATAGCAAGGCCACTCTGAATCACAGGAATGCAGACAAACTGTCTTGTTACTTCCCCACAAAAATACTCTTGTAAGACGTACATACATTGTATTTGCTGAGAAAGTCGCAACTTATGAACGAAGATTCCCCAAAGCAGTGACCCCAAATGTTTTATCCTGTTTCTCTTCAGAAATCTCAGTAAGTCAAATTTTCTCAGAAGCTCAGCAGGGACAAACTCAATGGGCAGTGGCAGGGAAGACATAGTATGATTCCATCTGAAGAATACATTGTCATGACTAATGCCTTATATGTTCTCTAAAATATGATTTCTGATATGCCTGTTGGTGTGAAATCATAATTTGGAAAGGGGAATATTCAGCAGGTAATCAAGTCACAGATTGTATCAAGCAGATAAGTTAATTTCTGATCTACCTAGGTGCAGTCAAATCTAATGCTATTTTGGAGAGACAATATGTATTGCCATTTGTCAGAAAGTAATTATTTGAATGACATTATCTTCACCTATGCTTGCTTGACAAAGTGAACAAATTTAGGCAGTATATGTTTTAAATCTGACTTTATATGATTCACAGTCATGAACGATTTTCCAGGGACAGTTATCAGTGTTTGAAGTTTCCAGCCAGGATGAACTTTCACCACACTTGCCAAAGAAGACCACAGAGATCTCCTCTCAGCTTTTAGCAAAGCAAGTTGTTTCTCCCTCTACTTTACTGACCAAATACCAGCTGAGACTAAAGAAAAAGCTCTGCTTAAAAGTTTATCTGGGAACTGGCAGTTAGTGTTTAATCAAGACATCAGATAAAAAACATGTTCTCACCTAAAGCTGTTTCCAGGCTAAAATAAATAGTCATTTTTATTATGATAACAGAAATTTGCATAGGCAATGCCAAAAAAAAACATTAGCTAATGTATTATTAGTGTGCTGAAAGTCTACCTTCAGCTAAACTTCAGACAATTATTTTGTTCCGACCATAAATCACATACTAACCAGAGTCCTTTGTGAACTAGCATGAAATACAAATCATTTAGATGGACAATATTAAAAAACTATTGGCATGGGCATTGTAAAAAGCAAAGCTATTAGTTCCTGCATGAAACCACATGCATATTTATTACTGGCTTTCTATCCAGATTCATAGTACATATTCTTTTTTCCCTCAAATACAGGACAGACATATAGGCTTAGATCTTACCGTGTCGCTCCCGGCCTGTGTCAGAAGGGTAAATTTAAAAAAGTGTCATCTCCTGGTTTATGGGGTGATATAGCTGATTTAGCCTGGTTTTGGAGATCAAAAAAGGGAATGTTGTTACCTCTGCTTTTCTATCAGACAGCTAGTGAAAGTCAAATCTCTGCTCCTCTGAGACTCTGACTTTTGACACAAATCATAATTTATGCTTTTTGCTCTTTGCCCCAATTCAAGAAGTACTATGGGCATGGTTGAGGCCCCTGTAAGTGTGCTGGCAAATGAACTTTGTCTTCACAGATGTGTTGTCTCAGAGGTAACTACACCAGCCAGAGGCACTACTTTCCCCAAATGTCTGCCTCGGCCTGCTTTTGGAGAACAATGCCCTGCAGCAGCTATATTAGAAGAATTTGTATACTGACTTTATCATAAAGGGTTTAGGTTGATACATTTGACTATGAAGGGCAACATACAAGAGTAAAACGCTATACTTCTGCTTGTGGGGAAATAATATTTCAAATTAAGGCAGCTAAATCTTACAGAACCCACTAAAACTAATCCCTTTGCAAACAAATATAGCTATAGAAACATTAATTTCCCAACTGGCTTCTGCCAATTTCTAAACATGAAACATGGTAAGTACCACATAAGTGTTTTATTTAAAATAATATGTTTGGCATTTTACCTACAATACTCCAACAATCTTCAAAAATAGCTGGAGGAAAACTTAGGGAATGATATCCCATTTTGTGTAGAAAGTATTCTTTTCCGTTATAATTATCTTTAAAGACTCAAAGGCTGAAACTTAGCTAAGTGCACTTAAGCTTTAAGACAAACTTGAATTCTGATTCATCCAAGTTTTCAACAATGTCTACCATGGGAAGTCCTGTATTAAAAAATATTCCACCTATTTAGTACCTTTTTTCATATTTTGTATGGTTTTTTAGTCTATAAATTCTCAGACTTATATTCTGTTAATGAAAAGGACTACAGTGGAACAAAACCTATCAAATGCAGTCTAAGCATATTCTACACCTACGACTTCCTCCCCTCCCACAGGGAAATTATTGTATTTGATTGACCTATCTGTTAGTCCACCAGTTCTACCCTCTCAGGTAGCCTTTAATTCTGGTGTTGTGACAGAGTCTTAAAAAAGATAGATTTCATTGCAAACTAAACCATGTGATATGGAGAAAGAGAATGAATGTAGAAAAGAGGTCTGCTCATTTTATGTTTATTCTGTTATAAAGAATAGGGTTTTATGAATATGTCTCCAGAAACATGCACAAGGAAAAAACCAGGTTAAACCCAAGAATGTGATAATGAAGAAGTAGGATAGAAATGTTAACTAAAGAACCTTAAGAATGTGGAGAAAAGAGACTGACTGTAACACAATGAAGTGTCTCAGTGTCAAATTTCACAAACCAGGAAGCAAAGTCTTGCAAAACACAAATGAAAGTTAGGACAGTCTAGCTTAGTATAGTTTTGTGTTATAGCTGACCCATCATTTCCCCCCTTCTTAACCATTTCTTGAGAGGAGAAGACAGCAAGAGCCTGAGAAAATAGGAAGAAGAAAAATCAGGCAAAAATACAAAGGGGATTCCAGCTTGACCTGACCAAAAGAGTAGTGGAATCTACTGAGGAATAAAATGTGACTATTGCTAAATATAGCCTACATCAGACATTGTTGCCTTATTCTTTTTCTGTATTTTTGTGTTATTGTTACAACTCCATGGTTTAAGGAAACTGTGTTCTTTTGGCCTTAAATTTTGTCTATTAGGAAAGCTGACTTTTAGTGGTCTTATGCAAACTAATGTATTCCACAGCTGTGATGAACCTATCCTTAAGACACAGGGCCTCCAATGTTTTAATACCCAGCTTCCACCAATATTGCTCCAAAATACCAAGCAGAAACATGTATTCTCTAGAATACATACAATACATACTCTAATAGCAGAAACTTCAATTCTCTAGACCATCAGGGAGTTTCTTGTGTGGAGATCTGAGAAAAGCAAATTAACAAGTGTTAGGAAGGAAAGCTTTGGATGTGCAGGAAGATATTGGGAAACATGTCTAAGTAAGACAATCCTTGAGAACATGCACAGGATCCTCGTGAAGCATGACACAGCTTAGCAGACTATCCAGTCTGGTGGGAATAAAAAAAAAAAAAAAAAAAAAAGTGTAGCTTAGAAATTCTGTGAAAACTGATGTCAGGGAAAGAACAACGACTGTGATTCATCCTATCAGTAAGGGAAGGCAAATAAAGTTCATCTACCTCGTATTCAGCTTTACTGTTATCTTCAGCCAGTCCTCATGATCACTCTCTGAATTATACACAGCATGAGTTTCTTATGTCCAAGTGTTGAAGGAGAGAGCAGGTCAGACATAGTTACTGAGGTCAGAACATCTAATAGAGAAGAAAAATCACAAATTCCTAGCAGTCTGGAGTTCATTGGGTTTGTTCACAAAATTGAGCTGCACTGACAGTGCACCACCCTCACACTGAGCAGCCCCTGCAGCTGAGAAAGACATCTGGATACATATCTTTTCCGTACATTCACAGTCCTCACTAGTTCAAACTGTGGCCCTTAATGGATATTAGAATTTTCAGGATTTAGTATTATTAATGGTAGTAGAGGAGGTAATGCCACAAACCTACTGTTTCGGCATAATACCTCACATTATTTACTTTACAACAAAATGTACTGAAGTTTTAGAGACCTGCATGAGACATCTCCTCCAGGAGAGTGTACAAACCCAAAGTTTCATAAACCTTTGTTCTTCTGAGAACATCCTGGATACATCATACCCCAAACTGGTGCATATTCCAGTGTTATGTGGGTGTATCTGGACTGACACTAGGAAGTGGTTGTACAATCTGAAGAAATATTCTGCAGTTACTGTCAATAACTGCAACTTTCACAGGACAGGACTGGGACTCACAGTGTCCCAAACAGAAGTATGAGCTCATGAGGAGGTCTAACTTTCATGACCTTTTGGGAGTAGTGCAAGAGCTGGGGATTATACTTCATATTTATAACCCTTAACATGACTGTGCATTTGAATCCAGAGAGAAACCCAGTATCAGTCCATTAAAATCTGCAGGAATCATGGCTACAGTCTGCATTTTCCCTGGTCTGACATTCACATCCTCTACTCTGCATAACCGCAGCAATTCCAGCTTGCTTCCTTTGCGTGGGCAGGTTGGGAGTGGTAGGAGGAAAAACCTATTTCAGTCTTCACGGCCATGTGCTTTTCCACTGGAACTGGAGCGCTGTGTCACTGTTTCTAGTGTGTTAGCAAGTCATCATTCCTCATCCTTCATTGCTTGTAATATTGGGTAGAGTAGGCCACAGTAACCCCTTTAGGGAATGCACGGTGTGAAACATAAAAATTCTCCTACTTATCTTCAATCACACCGTTTTGATTTCACAATTTAATCTTACCTGAATATCTTTGCAGAATGGTGCAGCTTGAGAAAATAGAGGCTGGATACACATTATTTTGAAAAAAAATGGTATTCATGAAAATTTTTCTAGGTTGAATAGTTCAAAAAAGGCTTTTCAGATGAAATAATTTTTCTTTGAAAAATTACTGTCTTATCACATTTGAAAACATTTGTGACATTTTAAGCTGAATGAGAAAATCTTCTCTAATATTCATTCATTTGCCTCTAAATGTGCATATAAGGATGTATTCATGCACAAATAAATATAGGGTTCAAAGTGTAACTTATAATAGAACTGTTATCTGTTTTCCTGTCGTAACAGTGTAATAAAGCTCTTGTGTATGTCTATAAAATGGAGTTAAGTGTTTTATGAATGTTTAAATATCACCCAGGAATCCATCAGGGTCTGACTTACTTGACTGTAATTTTATTTTTTTAATATAGCTTCAATTTATTTATACAGATCTGGGCACCTAACTCATTCTTTTGTTCCAAAGGCAGTAATTTTAAAGGAGTACTTTCCATGAATCTAACAGTTTGAAGCACTAAATGAATTTAATGTATTTTCAGACAACTGTAATGATTTGATAGGAATTTCTGAGTTGACCATTTGTGACTGTCAGATATGCTATTTCTTGCCTATCATCTTTTATTGGAAGGTGATGTCTTTCTTTCTGTCTTTCTTTCTTTCGTTCGTTCTTTCTTTCTTTCTTTCTTTCTTTCTTTCTTTCTTTCTTTCTTTCTTTCTTTCTTTCTTTCTTTCTTTCTTTCTTTGTTGGTTTGGTTTGGTTTGGTTTTGTGTTTCTGTTTGTTTTCATTTGGGTTTTGTTTGTTTTGTGGTTTTTTTTGGTGTTTGTTTTTTCTTTTTAATTTTAAATTTAAACAGCAAATTCACAACTACTCACTATTGGGTAGTCTAGTACTCATAACAGAGATTCTATAGATCAGCATGCCCTACAACAAAATACCTTCAAATAACAAAACATCATAGACATCTGAAGCTAAATCTTCCCTCCTCTGCAATATGAAAGCTTCCAACTGAGGTCCACGGTATGTAATTGCTAAATGCAGGTTTGGGACACTTTCTTCACCCTAAGACCATCTTCTTACTGTCATATGATCCCAGCTAATGAAGAGAAACAGAAAAAACAAATATACCCTCACATATACCTCATACACTCATACCCTGTTTAAAGGAAACTCTTTTCATTTTAATGCCTGCTAGTAGAAGTGCATTTTTTGTTTCAATTAGGAAGGCTGGAAAAAAGCATCTCAAATGAGCCCAGGAGAAGCAGCCAGAGATGAAGAAGACACAACACCCCTAGGAAGCTTCGTAACTCCACAGGGAGCCAGAAGTGAGAATACACAGTCTGTTCTTTAGCATTACTCTATTGCTATGAAAACAAAACCAATGACATTAGATTTTGGTAGGAAAATACACATAATCCCATGACACAGGAATGTGAGCTGAAAACCATACAAATATATAACGTACTTATGTATCATCAAAAAGATGTGTGGTTCCTCATGAAGCTGGGAAGAAAAACATAATTTCAAAATCTTACTGGAGAGACATTTGTTGCTCTTTGAGGAAAGAGTGAACATAGTTTGTAGTTGCTGGCGTTTTTCATTCTGAACCCTTCAAATCAACGAGCGTCTAACAAGGGGTCAATGGCTACTGTGGCATTGACTGAAATCTCTAGAAAAAGGCAACAGAGTATCTCTTCTGAGTATTACTAAAGATCTCTTAAGATCATTGACATGTAACAATAGCCAAGTATTCAGATACCTTAAATGGCAGTCCTCAGAGCAACAGAGAATATTGAAACTTTGTTTGGATGTATTCACAGAGTGGTGTCAGGGGAAGGAGCCTATCCATACTTTCCTGTTTTCCGTATAGGGCATGAACAATTTAAAATTTGCAAAGGACTGAATAAGCAGGTCCAACATATGAACCTACATTTTATTAGTTTTTCTGTGGTCTTCTATGAAATTTAACATTTTGTAAGCTGGTTTTCTTCTTTTTATTACAATTGATGTTATGATTTCTTCATTTTTTTCTCTTCTATTTAGCAGTTATATAATGCTTTAACAATGACTCTGATGATGCATTTTAAACAACCCATGCACTTATATGTAGATTTATACCTGTGTATATATTTATATATATTAATACCTTCCCATCTACCATGTCTTACCACAGCTCAGCCATAGAGCAGCAGGTGAAAATCTCTCTCTCTGCTACATAGCAGTTACAAAGCCCCGTAGTGAACTACCATATCTCCTTCTATTAAAGCTGTGCAGCTGGAGGTCTATTCTGCTATCACCAGTGTGTGTCCATGCATTTGGGTTTTGAGTGGGTCTAATGCATAACTTACAAAGAGATAATTCCATTTACATGCTGAAAAATATGCAGTCCCTCATTTATGTCCTATGTGTAGGAAGCTACTAAAAGCTTTTACCTCATAAAATTTCCCTTTAGGTTATGGGAGTTTTTTGCCTTGCATGTTTGCATAAGAAACAAATGTATTTTACAGAGATGTCTTCAGAAAGAGGGACCAAACAAGACTTCTTTTAATCTACTGGCAGTGAAGGCACTTTTTTCCCCCTCAGCTTTTCAACGCTTTTTTACTTGTTAGTTTATTTTTAATAGTGAATGGCATATTCTTTCTTGTATCAAGACCTGAGATCAGAAAATCCTTTCCTGAATATTATAATAGTAGTTTATATTCAAAATTCTTTCCAATTTAAAGAAGTTTTTCAAAATGTCTACATTTCTTCTATTTGCCACAGACTGGAGAGCATGAAGGGAAGAAATGTGAAATGTCACTATGAAGATGACATGAAGACTGAGTTTTCTCTTTTTCTGGAATCGCATTCACATTTAACTGAAGGTACAAAGAAATGAAAGGTTTCTTCTCTTAAGTTCTGTTCCTTAGGAAAAAAATAGTGGTTGCATGCCAGATTCACCCTGGCACATTTGCAGATCAGGTTTATACTACTGCTAAGCAATGTATAACGCAGCCACATCAAGCTGCCTGGAAGCACCACTTTACTGCAAAAGCAGAAGACGGAAGAGAATTGAAACGTAGATTTGGAAATGTCAGAATTCAGATTGATTGTGCAGTCCTCAAGCCACCCTTTTCCTAATTGCTTGGTGGTATAGCCTTTAGTTTCTTGGCATACTATGATTTTTCATAGGGAATTGTTGATTGTCCTTGGACTATGTGCAATGACAGGGAGTTTTACCTTGTGTTAACTTTGAAGCGCTTCACTGTGTAACCTGAATAACACGGGGCTGATACAGAGCAAATGAATAAAAGCTCTGTGGTTTATGTTCACATTTTTAATCAGCCTTTGAAAAGGAACTCTGAACTAGTGCATTAGATACCGATAGAAAATTATATAATTATTCTTTTAAAAATTTTACATTTCTATACACTTCTGTTTATAGTTTTACTGCTGTCTAAGTTTTTTTCAGTCATATTTTCCATGATAAAACATTCAAAGTTTTTGCCCTCAGTGTGATGAGAGAACAGAAGTCTACTACTATTCTTTCAAAAATCCATAGGTGAAGAAAGTCAACAGGATATTAGAACACACACAAGGAATAAGTTTCTTCTGAGACCTAGGGATTTGGTGAAAAAGTTGAGTTTGTAAGAGTTTCTGTTCACTCTCTTCCACATCCCTTCTAGACTGCATTTGCTTTAACCTGCCTACTTTCAAGAACAAAGCATGAACATTAATTACTCACCTGCATAATTCAATTTAACATTACTTTGGAATTTTTTAGACTATACTGACCTTGCTAGTATGAATGAAGTGACCTCAAATCCTAATTTAAATATACCATTGGTCAGTTTAAACATAGAAGGTTTGTTGAAGTAATGAGAATGAATGTAAAAATAGAAGATTTCTTAATTTGACTTATTTTGTATCTCTTATATCTTACATATTTTGACTTTAATACTATAAAAACCTTGCGCAAAATGAGGATTGCACAACAGTGTAGGTTAATACAAGTTACACAATAGCACAATAAATCAGGAAAACAAGCTTTTCTCAACGTGAACAGTCAGTATCACATAAAAAATTTATATCTAACTTTAAGAACTTTTTTAATACAAATTTGGCAAACATCTCTGCTCTCTGTTCATTATCTGCATCTGATTTTAAAATTTGTATTTAGATGCAATATCCATTTACTATGTTAAATTTAGTTTTATTTGTTAGCAGAGAAAGTAAAGAAAAAATATTATTAGAAGTTTTGATAAAAATAAGCAAATTTTCTGATGATTTATTTTAAGCATAGAAATCACACTTAGGTGGAAATACTCTCTTAAAAAATAATTACTGTTCTTCTCACAACACAGAAAGTTATAACAAAAGAGTTTTGACCATCCCTAGCCAAACCCACAAAATTTTCAAAAAATATTTTTTTTTAAATTTTGCTATTATTTTATTTTCAATCATCTCCATCAACAGAAAGCTGGGGGGGGGGAAGCTTGTTTCACTTCCATTTTTCATCTTTAACCCAAGTACTGTGTGATGTGTTCTTCATACTAAACAAGATTGCAACGAGAACCTGACACTTAAATTCAGTGGACTCTAATCAGCATTAAATTTAGGGTTTCCAGAGCAAAGAACACAATCCTTGCAGTATGTTGGATAAAACAGGAACTGTTTTTTTGTGGTTTTTTTGGTAGTTGGGTTGGAGAAAGAAAGAGAACAATAAGTGAAATAACTTTAAGTTTATTCACTCAGTTAATTCATCAACTTGGAAAAGAATTCATTATTATTCTTTTTATGGCATGGTTTAAATTCTTAACAGCCTGCCAAGAACTGCAAGAAGAAGTATTTATAATACAAAAGTAAGAGTTTTTATTTTCTTAATCAAAAGAGCTGTACTGTCAATTTTATTTAAATGATTGCATTTAGATGTTACAACTGTATTGGTCTCTGAAACTGCAGCACCCTTTTAACATACTCAACTCAAATAAGCTGCATAAATGATGAAGGATATTAAATATTCATCTGTAGGTGGGAGGGATCTTGCAATGTCTTAAATCTAAAACGGTGGAAGTAGACCTATAAAGCTCCCTGTTAGTGCCACTTAGGCACAAGTTGTGGTTGAGCACACTGATTAACTACAAGACCAGGAAAACTAAGAGCAAGTAGATGGAGGAAGAAAATATGTGCAAGCTACAATAGAGACATATCTCTCAGTATTAGAATCACAGAATCATAGAATCATACAAGTATACCAGCATACAATCATAGAATCATAAAATCAGATGGGTTGGAAAGGACCTCTGAGATCATCAAGTCCAACCCTTGATCCACTACCAC